>OX637535.1:87732782-88332782 GCA_951800035.1 Linnaemya tessellans | reverse complement strand
ATTTTAATACACAGCAAGCAAACACTTATCTATGTATGTATGTATGTACATATATACATAATTTTGCTTTTGTTGTACATGAATACTCGTTCATACGGGCTAATTTTCCTTTTTGTATGTTATTCATGATAAAAATACTTGTCGCTCAGCAGAACTTTTTTTATTCATAATCAAAATAATATTTATTTTCAAAAATATTTTTTTAAATACCTATAGAAGTAATATGTACTTATTTTATTTATCAATGAGTTTAGAACAGATACGGGCGTTTCATAGCGCAGTTGTGCTGAGATCATTCACACGTATTCTTACCCTCTTTAATTTAGTCGTCGATGAGACAGCGACGAATGAATATCAGGCGGATGCTTACGAATTTTTTTATATTTTTTTCCAGAATATTTGTCCAGCAAACAATTTCACTTATGATGATATGCGAAAAATATTTTGTCATAAACAATGCTTTTATACAATTTTTCTCTAATAACGGACTATAGTAATTCTCCTAATTAAGTAATACACTTAGTCTTATAAATTATTCTGTGTAAAATCTTATCAAAAATATTTTGAATATGTTTCCCATATGAAAATGATCTTCCATGCCGACAAATATCAAAGCTTATTTAGTTTGATACATCCAATCGCGTATTTTTTGTTTTGGCGAATATTCCAGCAAGCAACAATTCTTTTATTTATTTATTTTTTTAATGGAAAACGTAACAAGTTATTGTCCTATCTTTTTTAATTATTTTCATTTGACTGTTTACTTAGAAAAAGTTATATTTTTAATTAATAATTTTACGTAATCAACGTTTTTTTCAACCTAGAAAATATTGCTAATTATGTATAAATATACAATCTTTCAAACGCTTAGCTTTGTGTTTGGTGGGTAGCTCTTAAGCTCAATACATACACAATTTACCAATACATTGACGGTGCCCACCACTGGTTTAGAACAGTGGTGTTCAAAAATAAAAGTGAAGATGTATTAGTGAGAGATTTTTCCCAGCAAACATATTGTCAAACGCTTAAACTATGAAAAAAAATACAGAGTTTTTGCCATTTATAAAAAGCTTATTAAGTGAATGCAATTTTAATTTTAAGAAAATAAATATCGGGGGTCGTAAATAGCAGTTATCAATAACAAAAAATAGAACAAATATATTCAGAAAAAACAAAAATAAATCTATTTAAACCAGTTTTTTATGTAAGATTAAAACTTGTGTCATTCCTCATTATAATTTTTAAAATCGCTTTGAAAATTTTAAATTAAACATTCCATGTTAATACTTGCATGACAATTGCGAATTAGTAAAATGTTTTTTAAATTCAAAGAAGTTATTTTATTTCGCTGCTTGGAACAAACATTTTTCATGTCTGAAAAAATTTGTTCACATAATTAAGTAGTGGAAAAAATGATAAATATTGTAAATAAAAAGCATTGAATGTTATGAAAAGCATCATTTATCATAAAATACTTTTCATATTTCATTCCGTGAACGTGTATGCTTTTATTCAATTTCGAGTTTAGTTTTTGTGTTCAATTGTAATTGAATCGCTTGTGTTTGCTATGCTTCGTCCAACAAGAAGCAACAACAATGCTTAATAAATTTCTGAAATAAAATGACAACAACAATCCGCATGTGTTCTCATCGCTTGCTCAACGCCGACTGAATGAAAATTTTTATAAGAGCATAACAAATTTGTGTAAATTTTTTAAACAATTGTTGTATTGGCTGAACACCACTGGTTTAGAATAAATAGATAGCAATACTGAGGTAGCCCATGGGGGGGTCATGACACCTCCCCCCCCCGGGTCCGCGCTTGGATTTCTGATATTTTACCAAAGCCCAACTCAAATGGTGAGTAGTTTTTATCTACGTGAGGTGTTACATTATAAGCAAAAGTATAATAAGGTATCCAATCACACCATGTTGCAATTATCATCATTTACAAATGACAAAAAGTATTCATTTAAAACTCTATGATTTCTCTCTATTTTTAAATTTTTAATAACGAAGAACAATATTTCATTGAACTTCGTTGTTTGATTTTCACCACATGGCGATCCTTGCTCTAAATTAGATACAAAATCATAATTGCTACAATCTAATTACAAGAGCAATAGGCAATATAACTAGCACACAGAGCTTATGCTTAGCTGGAAAATACCAGGATCACCTATATATATATATATATATATATATATATACATATATATATATATATATATATATATATATATATATATATATATATATATATATATACATTTATATTAAGAAGAGGAGAAGGACGTAATCCTTATGAGTGTATCCTGGGACGATATATTAAAGGATCTGGGAGAAGCTGAAGCACACTGGGCTCAGTTACTTAAAAAAAAAGAACAGAGGAAAAACCGGCTAAAAAGGAACTAGAACCACACGATATTGAATGCGGTCGACAGGTCTTAACTTTCGGTGTGAAAACGCATCAAAATATTTGCTATCCGCTGCCTCGTTATGAAGGATGATATTTTGGTAAACTCTATGTTCGCTGTCTAAAGGATAAAAAGAACAATTCCTCAACTCTAGCGCGGATCGACGGGGGGAGGGGGTCATCACGCCCCCCCCCCTGGGCTAGCTCAGTACTGCTATCTATTTATTCTAAACTCATTGATAAATAAAATATATACATATTACATGGGTATTTAAAAATATATTTTTTAAAATAAATATTGTTTTCATGATGAATAATAAAAAGTTCTGCTCAGCAACAAGTATTTTTATCATAAATAAAATACAAAACGCAATAATTAGCCCGTATGAACGAGTATATATGTACAACAAAATCAAAATTAAGTATAGGTATACATACATACATAGATAAGTGTTTGCTTGCTGTGTATTAAAATAACTAAGTATTAAACTAAGTCCTCTTTCACACACATCAGGTATACTTGATCAGTTTTTCTTAAATTTTCTTTCGAACCAGCATTTACGTTCACACACGAAACGTCATGGGAATTTTTTCTTCATTGCTGAACATTCATTTAATATATTACGGATGATAAAACAAAAGAAAATATAAAAACTGACTAATACCGTCAAGTCTGTACCCCTTTTCACGCTCTTCACCGCTCTCTTCTAAAAGATCAAGACTTGACGAGTCAAACCTGATGTGTGTGAAAGGGGTCAACTCATCTGCTTTGATTTTATTCAACGTCAACCACGGATGGAAAACATGATACAATTGTTCTTTTTTTGGCACTATTAGACTCTGTTGGTACCGTGGTACTACCACGACTAATTTGGTACAATTTAAATATTTCAATCAAAAGCTTACTCCCAGTTCATAAAAACGTTTTATGGTTTAAAATTTTTGTTAATTTCTCAGTGAATCAGTTAGAAACATAAAATATTTCTATGAATTATACGGTTACATAATCAAAGATTTTGTTTCAACTTTTTATTACATACTGTATTCCAATCAGCACTTCATGAAATTTTCGGATCGTTTCTTACTCCTCTGCTTGTTCTATATATTTATTTTGTCGTTTGTTTTTGAAAATGATTGTTCTTTCGAGAGAAAACGGTTCTTTAGACCCGAATCTTTCAAAATAGTGTCTTATGTCTCATATTTCTACTAAATTATGGCTCATTTAAGTAACGGACTTACAATTATTTGCTGTAATTTTTCGCTACAGAAACATTTTTCGTCGTTAGGCCGCCTTATATTTGATTCAAAAACAATCACGTTAAAGAAGGGTATAATAATTGATTTCCAAATACCGAAAAAGTTTTCAATCAATGTCTCGTTGCCTCAATTTTAAACTACCAGAAAATTTATTATCTTAAATTAACTTTTTGAATAAAATTTAATCAACTGATTCCTAGATTTTTATGTATATAATATATTTTTGTTGTATACATGTGTAGAGAAGTTTTTGAATTTCTATTTATAGAAATATAAAAAAATGTTACCGTCATTGTATGAAAAGTACATTTTATTTAGTTAATTGGTACAAAATCAAAATAGCCCTTTTCCATGCCTGAAGTCAACTCTTGTTTGCATAAACACTTGAATAAAACATGTTCGATTACCAGACGGACAATTAAGCAAACGATGCGTTCGCCGATATGATACTCAGCGTTGTCAACTCAGTGCAATTAGCACTGTTTTTAGTGCTTTTTAAAATGTATTCGCGAAAAATTTTGGCTTCAGTGCTTTTTGGTTATTAGTGCTTTTTTTCATTTGGTGGCACCAGGCAATAAAAAACTTTGCTATTAAACTTTTATCTTTACCATTTTCCAATACTGAAGTAGAACGAGTTTTTAGCTCAATGAATCTTTTAAAAAGAAACATTAGAACCGAATGTCGCTGCATTCGGTTAATGCGCTTTTACAAATCAAAAACTGACTTAAAAGGGAAAATTCTTGTTGCGAAACGTACGAAATTCCAGATGAGGTCAATATTCATATTAATACAAAAATGGTTTATAAAACGTTGGAATATCAAATAAAAACGGTATTATGGGCAGATGACCGTAATGGGGAATTCACGGACTTTGATATTGATCTTTAACAAATACAAATTGAAATTCATTCGTTATTATATGAATATATTTTGTTATTTTAAACGTTATTTACTTTATAATTTGCAGTTTCGCAGATTTGAACCTATAGCCTGTTGGGAAAATTAACATCCTGTATTAGAAATTCATACATTAAGTTATTTACTTTTGTTACCTTAAGAGAAATAAAATATGGCAGAGAAAGTGCATCACTTTAAAACATAGATGATCAAGTTTCTCTTGCCCTATAACGCGTTATAGGAAAGCAAGAAAAAAGTAAATTCTGCTTCGCAGCAAACAAATATGTATACGAAAGAAAAAAATTTTGTTTCTCTCGCTCTCCTTAGGTTTTGGCTTCTCTTTAGCATACAGCAGGGATGGATAACAAGTACTTTTCAATTTTATCTATATTTTGAGTTGAAGGGCTTGTTGCTACTATTGGTACGTTTTGCATTTATAATTATATTTATTGTATTGTATATAACACAATATTTTTATTTATTAGCATCTGACTGATAAAAATTGTATTTATTTTGTAAACTCGTTTATAATAAATGTCTATTTTAAATAAATATATATTAGCTCATCCAGATCTATATGGCATGGGTACTCTTTTGTTCTTGCGTGCTTTGCTTAGAACTATTTTCATGGTAGAAAATGCTGTTTCACAATTATATGTGGTACCATACATTGAATACAATTTGTAGATTTCTGTCTTCAGTTTTTTGATAAACAGAAAGTAATTCCAGAAACATTTCCACCTCTGTTAAAAGTAAGCAGAGGTTTTTCTCTGCGCCACACACAAGCACATGCAGTGATGTGGTAGTGCACATCACTGCTTTAAAAGTTTAAAGGAGAACAAAAAACAATGTAAAATTTATTGCATTTTCTATGGCGATATTTACAATATGTTGAGTTATTTTTTAGTGTAATATGTGAATTATTGTAAAATGTGAATTCTTGTACTGTATTATTTTTAAGCTTAAGGTCTCTTTATTTATATTGGAAATTAATTATTTAAAAATAATTAATTTCCTGAACAAGTCGCACAAAGGAGTGACGATATATTGAAAAGTAAAATATTTGAAATAAAAATAAAGAGACCTTAAGCTTAAAAATAATAGAATACTATAGTAATAAATGATCTCTTATTTTATAATTTTTTATGTTAATAAATGTGCAAAACAGAAAATAAATTGAATAAAATCATATTTTAAATAAGAGGCAATTCAAATAAAAAAATATTTATATTTAGTGCTTATTTTCAAAAATTACTCGTTTTTTGTCCGACTTTAGTGCTTTTCAAAATTTCAAAGTTTACAACGCTGATGATACTGTTTTCATTCAACAATCTCTTTTGCTGCGTTGTCAAAAGAGAATAAAAACCTTCATGTATGATGTCAGTACAAGATGTTCGATCTCGAGTCGTTTCACATATAATTGTATGAAGCGTTCATCACTACTTTGTATCGTTCTATTAGAATAGTGGTGGGCACCGTCAATGCATTAGCAGATTGTGTATGTGTTGAGCTTGCGAGCTACCCACCAAATAAAAAGCAAAGCGTTTGAAAGATTATGTTGAAGAAAAACGTTGATTACGTAAAATTATTCATTAAAAATACAACTTTTTCTAAGCAAACAGTCAAATGAAAAAAATTAAAAGAGATGGGACAATAATTAGTTACGTTTTCCATTCCAGAAAAAAAATATAAAAGAATGGTTGCTTGCTGGAGTGGTTGGATGTACCAAACTTAATAAGCTTTGATATTTGTCGGCATGGAAGATCAGTTTCATATGGGAAACATATTCAAAATATTTTTGATAAGATTTTACACAGACTAATTAATAAGACTAAGTGTATTACTAAATTACGAGAATTAGTATAGTCCGTTATTGGAGAAAAATTGTATAAAAGGCACTGTATGTTATCGAAAGCATTGCTTATGGCAAAATATTTTTCGCATATCATCATGACTGAAATTGTTTGCTGGACAAATATTCTGGAAAAATATATAAAAAAATTCGTAAGCATCCGCCTGATATTCATTCGTCGCTGTCTCATCGACGACTAACTTAAAGAGGGTAAGAATACGTGTGAATGATCTCAGCACAATTGTGCTATGAAACGCCCGTATCTGTATTAGAAACATAAAAAAATCATTTATGTACATGTATATGAAATGTACACAAGTTCTATTGTTTATTGTGCGGATCATTTAAATTTTAATATACAGCCAAATCCGCTTTAGCGCAACACGCCTTACTGTAAAAAAATCGGATTACTGAAAGCGATGCAAGTCCTCGCACTGATTTTAAACGCAGCTAGTCTTATCCACTTTAAAGCGAAACATCGGTTTATTGAAAATATCGTGTTACTGAAAACCAAAAGCTAGCCCACAACTACGTTTTGTATGAAACTTACTTCGCTTTAGTGAAAAAATTAACAATAACAAATTTATTTATTAAGGCTGAAAAAATTGTGCATATTTTGTCCGTTAAAAAATTAAATGGAAAAATGTATTTGTCCTTTTCGCTCTTACGAACTTTATTGTATTATTCTACTATATTGCCAATGCATGTGGCTAGACATTTTCGAGGAATTCGTGAAAAATTTCATCAACGAAATGAATAATTCTATGAATAATTTTTTTTAAATAAAATTTTTATGTTAAATTGACGTAAAAAAATATACAGATTTGATATTAAAAATATTGTTTTACTGATTCTAAGCAGTACGCTTAACTGTAACAAATTTCAGTAATTCGAACTGCGTTTTAGAAAAAAATCGGATTACTGAAAAATATTTGGTTTTGGTTATTTCCAGCGGAGTCAACTGTAAAGCTAAACATTTTTTAATCGAATTTCCGTGATATTAGTAGCTTAGTCAATTATTTTAAATACAAAACCGTAAAAAGTACATTATTTTTGCATTAAGTACGGTACTATCTCGATAAACCGGACACCATAAATCCTGAGCATGTCCCTATTACTAGAGTGTCCGGATTACATATGTTAATTTTTTTACCTACATACATACATAATGCAAAGAATATAAACTAAATAAATTTTATATTTGTTTATGAAATGTTTTATTAAAAAGAGAATATAGTTCAATAAATGTTACATTTATATGTAGTATATGAAGCGAAAATTCATGTATATGTTAGACATACATTCTCTTAAAGCAGCACAATTTTTTTTTATATGGAATACGGTCGATTTTTTTCGCCAAATTTGTCTGCCATACATCTTACTGATTTTTTTGTAATAGATTAAAGAAAATTTATATTTTTGTCTTAATGCTATTACAATTTGTCGAATTTTCATGCGTTAAACGCCAAACACAATAGCGGTGATTGTATACAATGTCCAGTTATATAAAGAAATTTTTAAAAATATGTATAGCTTAAACTTTAATAACTAACTAAAGCAAAATTGCAAAAATTCCACGCGTAGACGAATACTACAGTAAAAAGTTCCGTTATTATACAACGAGTATAACATGCATGAAACAAAAAAATTTAAAAAAAATAACTGTCCGTATTATAGAGTAAAAAAAGTGGTACCGTCCGGTTTGTAGCAGTGTCCGGATTATATATGTGTCCGTAAAATCGCGTGATGCTAGTTTAACATTCCCTTTTTTTTCTGTGTGTATCGACTGAATTTCAACTACATGACCCCCCTCTGAGCTGAAGGCAGCATCCGCCCTTGCCTCAACTTCAGGTAAAAACGATGTGAAATTCACACATTCCATAAGTAAGCCGGCACCCTGAAAGCTCTCTCAAAAACTCTCTCATATATTTATATTTTCCCCTGAAAATTATATTATATTAGTTTTGAAGCTGCTATAACTTTTGAATGGATCAGCCGATTTCCATGTGGGAAGCGGCAATTGATGTTGGTGCTCGATACATTTAAAAGAATCGAGAACATTTTGAAACTTTACTAGTTTGGTTCGATTATTTTCTGCCGTTCAAAAGTTATAAGCGGGTCACTTACTTACACACACACGTAAATATGTACGTACAGATATAGTGACGGTTTCTCAGGAGTATTCAGGAAAGCTTCCAAAGAACTACAAACGTCTGGCTTTTTTCAAAACGATGTAAAACCAGTAACTTCCCATATTTTGAAAAATTTTAAATTTTCTTAGCGGGAACTTAAAAAATAGAAATATATACACAAAAAGTAGCAATTGACAACTGATTGACACGAGATCACTTGTGAGTGACTCGTTCATCCTTTGTCTCCTGGCGTCAATCTCCTCCAGGCTTGGCCGGCTGGTGAAAGAGAAAGAATGGATAATGCTGCTATCATCCGCGAAAGAGTAGATAGGGTTTGAAGTTTGACATAGAAGGTCATTTATAAAGATGAGGAAGAGAATAGGAGATAGAACAGAGCCTTGCGGCACCCCTGAATTTACCTTGAACTCGTTTGATGAGACCCCGTCTATAACAACTCGTATAGTGCGGTCTCTGAGGAAGCTCGCTATGAAGCGAGAGAAATCATCACCGACACCAAATGCAGTCAGTTTTGACAGAAGTGCATCATGCCACACTCTATCAAATGCTTTTGAGATATCTAGAGCCACCACCTTACTCTCGCCGAAATGGTGAATCGAATTGCACCATTTTTCTGTTAACAGAGCGAGCAGGTCTCCTGTAGAGCGAGCTCTTCGAAAATCATACTGCCGGTCGTTAAGTAAGTTGTTGGTCTCCAGATACCTTACCAGGTGGAAGTTGGTCATACTTTCCATGACCTTCGAAATTGCAGAACAGACTGCAATTGGGCGGTAATTTTCGGGGTATTGCGCCTCTCCCTTCTTAGGAATCGGCGTTACATTGGCTAACTTCCAACACATCGGAAATTTACCGGCATGGTACGATGCACTAAATAGCTTAGCCAATGGACGCGCTAGCGTCGAAAAACACTGCTTCAAGACCAGTGCTGGAATGTCATCCGGCCCAGGAGACTTGTTTATGTTGAGATTCGCTAAAACCTTTTTAACTGCACGTGGTCGAAAGAATATTCTTGGCATAGTAACTGATACTCTTTCCACCACGGGCAATTGCTGATTGCTACCTGGCAAGCAAGAATTACCTGCAAACATCTCAGCCAAAAGGTTAGCTTTATCAACAGGTTCAGTGAATATTTGATCATCCCTTAAAAGAGTTGGAATTGATGAACTAGCTTTATCCTTTACTCTTTTAATGAATGACCAGAAGCTTTTACTACCTCTCGTGGCGGTAAGAACTTTAGCACGAAGGCGCTGCTCGTATAAAGCTTTTTCACGCCTTAGCACTCTGGCACACGAAGACCTCGCTTGTTTGCGCAGCGCATCAGTATTTGCGTTTTTGTTATTCCGCCAAGTACTGAATGCTTCCTCTCTGGATCTGATTGCCTCTTTGCAAGATTGGTTAAACCAAGATTTTTGTCTCGGCTTAACCGAAATTTTTTTGGATGGGATGAAGTATTTCATCCCCAGCAAAATTATATTTCCAACCATTTCCGCCATTAAATCGATATTTTTATCTAAGAAACATAGTTTCCAATTGAAAGTACGATAGAATTCGTTGAGCTCTGCCCAACGAGCTTGTTCGTATACGTATTTTAAACGTTTCGTGGCTGTGGGTGAAACGTTTCGAAGTGCCGAGAACGAAAAAGAAGCGGAGATGATACAATGATCCGAATTACCGAGAGGTGCACTGACGTTCACTTCATACTTTTGAGGGTGTGAAGTTAGGAACAAATCAAGCGTATTTAGTTGGTGCCCTTCAACACACGGTATATGTGTTGGTTCATTCACTAGTTGCGCTAGGTGATTATGCGCGGCGAATAACTCAACATATTGGCCCTCTGAAGTTGTGTGGTTCGAATGGCGAAGCCACGATGAGTTGTGGACATTGAAATCACCAGCAATAACAATTTCACTGTCCGGACAACTTTCGAGGATTTTTGCTATAGAATCGGAAAGGGAATCGAAGCCCGATAAAGTTTGTTCCCTTCCCGTTTTTACGGATTATTATGAAATCAGACCATATTTTTAATAGATAAAAATTTATTACCATTATTTTTGTGTTGAGTCCACTGTCTTGTATCGTAGTTATAAGTTGTGTTTCTTTTTTTCAAAAAAAGTACGGTTTACAACAGGTGAATTGTTAGATTCTATATATTTACTTAAGAAAATAGAAGTTTTGCAATCATATATATTGCCTTTAAGAAGCTTAAATAAAATGAACCAATAAATTATCATGCATTGGATCAGCTGAACTGAATAACATGTAATAAATTTACTCCAACAGTTTGAAACAAAAACACTTATATCAAATTAAAGAATTCATTGTAATTATATATTTTTCAAGAAATAAATGAAGGAGTGTTTTTTATTTCTTTAATATTTCTGGCTTTATGTTTAGGGCGAAATTTTGTGCCCTCCTAGTGTTAAATGTTGTATTAAGGTCAGTAATAAAAATGTACTCGTGGGGCTTTAATTGTGTTCTTATGGCATTATGAAAAACTTTTAATAAAAAAAATCATAATAATAATAAAAGAAATTTTGTGAGTTAAGCGTTGAACGTACAAATGAGGACAACTGAAACATGCGGTACAATATGTCAATTACAGCCAAGTGCGTACAAATGTTGCTTGCGCAAAGATCTCATTATGTACAACAACTTGCATCCCTTAGCAATTTCCGTTTGTGTTCGAACAAAGAAGTAATATAGTGTGCGGTAGAAACATAAATAAATGGCAAATTTTTGTAAGGCAATGAAACCAACACCCACAAACAATAATGAATGTTATTATAAAATAGCAACAACAACTCCCTTTTCTGTTTGCCAGAACAAAGAAAACAAAAAAAGCAACAACAACTATATACATACCAGTAAACTAACAAACAGACATTTTGTTGATGATGTTGCCTTTAGTAGAAGTAAAACTTCTACGAATACAAAACCTCTGAAGCATATTTCATTTCCGTTTCGCACAGTCACACACACATAGAAACAAGCGCACACATCTCCACTCAAACAAATAAACAAACTACATACTTACATATCTATAGGTAAATTCATTTGTTCATGTTTATACCTTTTTCCGTTCTTGATATCATTTTCAATTATGGGCCTTTTCATTTGTGTGTGTGTCTACAAATACACGTAGGAGTTTCATTACATTTCTTCCTATTTTTTTTATTTCCATGCATCCAATGTGAAATGTATCTCAAAATTTTTTAAAGAATTTTTTAATAAAGTTCTGAACCAAAAAAAAGAAGCAACAAACAAGTGAGTCTTAACGGCCAAATATTGTTAACTTACATACATACATACATCCAAATGTACATACTTGTATATGTATGCTTCTGTACATCTGCATGTATGCAGGTAGCTGTTGTAGAAAAAAGTGAAACATTTTCTTTGGTAATTCAGTAAGTTTTTGCATACGTACACATATCTTCATTATTTTTAATGTTTCCCATTTACACATCATTGTTCCATCCACTACTACCACCACATGAACAAAAAGGAAAATAGGAAAAATAAAGAAAATGTATGCAGAAATTTAGTACAGAAATGCTTTGGAAATATTGAACATTCTAATATGTATGTGTATTCATTTAATATTTCATGATATCGGAATAAAGTTATCATCATTATTATATGGAGCAGTTGTAAGAACAACAATAACAGCTACGCCTTACGGATAACTTTTATCAATTCGTGCTTATTACTTCCATTCATACATTGAATAAAGTAATGGAAGATAATTGTTCAGCAATATACATTCCTTTTTGGTAGCTTCAATCAAAACGTTCGTAAAACGTTTTTTCTTCACAAAACAAAAGTCTAAACATACGGACTTTAACTGATTGAGCCTTATCTAATGAATGTTCCATATAATAAACACATATATGAAGTACATACATACTTATGTATACCTACATGTGAAAGATGTGTGTTATATTATATGCTGGAAACATTTTGTTTGAATAAAACTTTATAATGCGATACATCTGCTTTTTTGTAAGTAATTTAAATTTATTAAATCGAATTTGGAGTTTCCTTTAACCCGTGTGCCAATTTATCGAACAGCTTGAACATATTGTTCGACTAATAGAGTGTTAACTGCAGATTGGCTTGAAACAGCCACTAAAAATTTGGCCCCAGATCCGTTCGGGTTCCGAAATACGACATCATAAAGTTGTAAAAAATGTTGAAAAATCACAAAACTCTCCCTTACAGAAAGCGATAGAACTTTTGAACTATGCAAGATAATTCAGCTTGTATTGTTATAAAGGTGAAAGTGCACCCTTTAAAATAATACGCCCATTGCGTGTTTTTAAGAAAAGGTCAAATGTTATTTTATGGGGTCTTGAGTTCAAAGGTCTATATCTGAAAAAGTATATTTTTTAAAATTCTTAAAAAAATATGTGTCAAGTATTAGACCCTCTTCTACATTTCTTATATTTGTATGTAGTAAGAATTTTAACGAACATTTTATATTGCTATATTAAATTGAATTAAGATTCATAGGCTAATTGTTTGAAATTTGTTTTTAAATCTCAGAAAGACATGATAAATATTCCAAGGCACAAAGGAAAGCCGACATCAGTTTTATTCAACTTACACAGCAGAGCAGTACAGCTGTTTTCGAAAGACGCAACCATTTCATCATCAGTGCTCATGTGTATTGTGTTTGTCATCACTTATTAGGTGGCTTAGTTGAATGTGATAACATTTCCTATTTACACAAATTTTATTGTGAAAAAGGATACGAGAACTGTATCAACCTGCCACCTAATAAGTGGTGACAAACACAATACTCATGAGCACTGATTATGAAAGGGTTGCGTCTTTCGAAAACAGCTGTTCTGCTCTGCTGTGTAAGTTGAATAACAAAAAACTGATGTTAATTTGCCTTTGTGCCTTGGAATATTTATCTTGTCTTTCTGAGATTTAAAAACAAATTTCGAACAATTAGCCTATGAATCTTAATTCAATTAATATAGCAATATAAAATGTTCGTTAAAATTCTTACTACATACATATATAAGCTATGGCTTGAGCTACCAATAATAAAAATTGGGAAAACGTTCACATGTACTTAAGTATAAAATTCAAACCAAAAAAGTTTGACTTAGGTATGATGGAACAAAAAATTCAGAAAAATGGGACATGAAGAAAAATAGTCCAACGGTAACACGGGTATTATAACAATAACATGTTAACATCAGGTTGATACAGTTCTCGTATCCTTTTTCACAATAAAATTTGTGTTAATAGGAACTGTTATCACATTCAACTAAGCCACCTAATAAATGGTGACAAACACAATACACATGGAGCACTGACGATGAAAGGGTTGCGTCTTTCGAAAACAGCTGTTCTGCTCTGCTGTGTAAGTGGAATAAAACTGCTGTTGACTTTCCTTTGTGTCTTGGAATATTTATCATATCTTTCTGAGATTTAAAAATAAATTTCGAACTATTAGCCTATGAATCTTAATTCAAATTAATATAGCAATATAAAATGTTCGTTAAAATTCTTACTACATACAAATATAGGAAATGTAGAAGAGGGTCTAATACTTGACACATATTTATTTAAGAATTTTAAAACATATACTTTTTCAGATATAGACCTTTGAAATCAAGACCCCATAAAATAACATTTGACCTTTTCTTAAAAACACGCAATGTGTGCACTTTCACCTTTATAACAATACAAGCTAAATTATCTTGTATATGAATCTTAATTCAATTTAATATAGCAATATAAAATGTTCGTTAAAATTCTTACTACATACAAATATAGGAAATGTAGAAGAGGGTCTAATACTTGACACATATTTATTTAAGAATTTTAAAACATATACTTTTTCAGATATAGACCTTTGAAATCAAGACCCCATAAAATAACATTTGACCTTTTCTTAAAAACACGCAATGGGTGCACTTTCACCTTTATAACAATACAAGCTAAATTATCTTGTATATGAATCTTAATTCAATTTAATATAGCAATATAAAATGTTCGTTAAAATTCTTACTACATAATTTTATTTTTTTTAATAGCGTCATTTAGGGGGCAAAGGGGGAGGAGGGTGTAGGGCAGAAATCGGCAGTCATGAAACTCTAAAAATGCTTGGGATAATTGTATACAAAACTAAATTTTTTTGGTAGGGTCATTTAGGGGGTGAAGGGGGAGGAGGGGGTAGGGCAGAGCAGTACCAGGTTTCGTCTCAGCTTCTTTATTAAAGCTTAAAAAGTTATTTTTAAGGAATGTAGGCTTAAGTAAAACAATGTGCTAAAATTTTACACTATTTTTGCATATAATAACGCCCGCTAAGGTGGGCGGGGTCCAAAATAAATTTATTTTTATTTTATGGGTTCAACTTTAAGGCGTTGGACCATATTTGACATAAAAATATATCATTTCCTTAACAAAATAACCAAAAAACTTTAAAAATTATGTTGTTTTTTCTGGGTTGGTTTAGTTCTTCTTAGGGGAAATTTTTTCTCTCTTGCCCGATTTAGCCCATCTCCGAAGTTAACCTGCTCTAAGCTTTAAAATACATTTATACCAAATTTCAGGAGTCTAGCTCTTTTCGTTTGGGCTGAAACGTGATTTCCACAGACGGACGGACGGACATGCTCAGATCGTCTTAGATTTCATCACTGATCAAGGATATATATACTTTATGGGGTCTGAGATGGATATTTCGATGCGTTACAAACAGAATGACAAAGTGATTATACCCTCCAAATTCTTTTTTGGAGGGTATAAAAATTAGTTATTAGGCTTGTCATGCTATATAGTATTATTCTATGTGTCCCTCTATAAGATGCATAGAATAACATGTCGAGTATTATAAGAATCTTATAAATATATAAAAATGAAAGAAATACGGTCTGACTTATCCTGTGTTTCACAGACTGACAAAAATTTTTTCAGTGCGAGAAGTTCTCACATTAGTTACATAAAAGAGGTGCAGGTTTACTTATTCGACCTTCTTCTTATTGAAAATGTCGCATAAGGTGAAAACATTTTATGGATTCTTTTCTTTTAGCCGAAATCGATTGTATTTAATATTTAATAATTTCTTAAACCGATCGGCTTCCTGCACATTTTTTCCAAAAAAATACCACAAATGAAAAAGAATATTGAACTTGACACTTTGGATGTCATTTGACTACTAAGGCTATTTTGCCAATAATTTTGATTGTCAATGACCTACAGGCCTGTCAAGCGAATCAAGAATTAAAACAAAACGTTATTGTTGTTGTGAATTATTTTATTTATTTTCATAAACAGGCAGATTCATGTATTTAATGACCACCAATTCATATTACCGGTGTAAATCAAAGGGTGTGGGAGGGTGGATAGGGGGTTCAATTTGTGAGACAGGAGATTAAAGATATATTTTAGGAAAAGGTTATCTGCTACAAAAGGGAGCTCCAAATTCACAAATAGGCAAGCCTGACATCTCATGCGCCCACGAAAATGAATATATCTAAATTTCTCAAAATTTGCAGAAAAAACGCGTTTTTCTCAAAAACGCGTTTTTCTCAAAAACGGCTCTAAGAATTACGGTGAATTTTTTTTTCTGACCTTCTGATGGGTCCAGGAATCGAATGCCAAAACAAAATTGGAAGTGCTAAACAAATGCATTTACGCCGAGTTCAAGCCCACCGTGCCGATCGACTATAATAATATGCAAAAAATTATGCGGACCTGAAACTTGAACACAGTTATAGTTCTTTTGGGAGATGCAAATGCCAGTTGACTACATTAGCAATACTATATTTATGTTATAAATATACAAGATGGTTTTTAGCAACTTTCTTCTTGGTAACACTATTTATGGCAGCTCAGCTGTTTTAGTGGAACATGTTACTGTCATGTTCAGTTTGGTCTATAATTTATATAATATCTATAATTCATGCTCCGTTAAGAAAGTGCATGGTGCACTTTTTGCGTTCTCCGACGAAACTTATATCTGGTTGAAAAAACGTTCGGTGTAAATTGTGGGCAGGTGGTGTCTTTTTGGAAAACAACGAAGGCAGGAACGAGCGCTGCCGTACGATGATTACACATTTGCTTGCCTAAAATGGAGGAATTGGACTTGGCTGACATCTCGTTTCAACAAGGCGGTGCCACATGCCGCACAGCAAATGAAATAATGTTTGAATTGATAGGCGGGTTAGGTGAACAGTTAATTCCATGCTTTCGGCCGACCAATTGGCCGTCTTGAACGTGCAATTTAACGTATTTAAACGCGTTTTGTGGGGCTATATTAAGGCTTATGTCTGTATTGACTTTAAATTATCTTTAAACATTGAATTAAATACATAAATCGTTCTATCGACATTTCAAACATTTTTATATGTAAATTACACGTGCTTTTTTTTTAATGAAACCCGAAAACTTTTAAAAAAATCATTCATTATTTTCTAAATTCAATAAAAATTTATGTATATCATTCAGTAAGGTATGATATTTCAAGTATCAACGGAAAATCATCATCAATTAAATTTACAACTTTCAAAGGAGAGTGGAATAGCGCTATTATCGAAATCACCTTTCATCATCAGCATTCATGTACATTTGGGTTTATCACGAATTGTTAACTAGCTGAGTTAAATATGACAACAGGTTTTATTTATATAACTTTGATAAAAAGGTCTTATATCAGAAGTTTATCAATATATATTCAGCGTCATCGTGCATTCCACTTGTGAAAATTTCCGAAAAATATTTGTTAGATTTTTCATGTTATTCATAGTATTAATCGACGAATTAAATGTATTTTCCTTGATTAAAGTTTTTACTTTTTGGTAGTTACCTAACAGCCTAGCCTAAATCATTTATTTTGGATTCCCTATATGCCACAAAATCCTTTGTAGAGCAAAAGTATTATTTTGTTTCATCATACTAAAAATTATAAATATTTGTATTAATAGTGTTTGATCATACTGAATTATTTTGTATTCTAATTCTTAAGAAGTATACAATCATAACCCCCAATACATTTGGACTTATATTGACTTTGACTCGTTTCGATGACATGCAATCAATTTAACTTTAACGTAAAATAATCCGTCATTAAACAGATATGAAAACCACTTTTTTTATAAATAGCTACGCAATTCGATGAAAAGGAAAATTATTTAAGATTTTAGCATATAATATGGGGTTGATAAGAACCGATTGTTATAAGATCTACTTAGTAAATGTGCTATTTGTATAATACTTGATATGTTATTCCTATTGGGTTTAGGTTAATGTTTTGTCAGTTTTAAGCAATATCATCACGTTTCCTATACACATCTTTATAAATAAACTCCTTCCTGTCTATATACATATTTATGTATATACATACGTACATATAATCATAAGCGAATCCATGTACATACATATATGTACAGGGTGTTTTTTATTGAGGTATAGAACTTCGAATTGAAATAAAACACAAGAAAATCGTTTTAATGTCCATCAATTTGGCTTTATTGGAAGGATAATTTTATGCCATTAATGTTTAATTGTGTAAAATTTTCAACCACTTTTTCGAGCATATGGGGCCGTATGTTGGCAATAGCGCCACGAATGTTGGCTTCCAAGTCCCCTAACGTTTCTGGTTTGTTGGCGTAGACGAGCGACTTCACGTATCCCCAAAGAAAATAATCCAATGGTGTCAAATCACACGATCTTGGTGGCCAATTGACAGGTCCATTCCGCGAAATTATGCGCTCATCGAATGTTTCCTTCAATAAATCGATTGTGACGTACGCTGTGTGGCATGTAGCGCCGTCTTGTTGCAACCACAACTCATCCACATTCATGCCATCCAATTCGGGAACAAAAGTTGATGGACAAAGCTCCAATTGCTGTGCACGGTGGCGAATCGATTCATTCGGGTCCTCTTCAACACTTTGCTCTACAGCGGCAATTGTTTCTTCGGTGCGCACTGTTCGACGTCTCTGCGGATGCGTATTATCACATAGAGTAAACGTAGTGCGAAAACGATCCATGGTTAACCGAATTAATTGCTCTGATGGACGATTATGTCGACCATAAAATGGACGGAGCTTGCAGTAAACTTCGCGAACATTACTTTCGAAATAAATTTGCACGATTTGCAAGCGTTGTTCTTTTGTCAACCTGTTCATGATGAAATGGCAAACCAAACTAAATATTAATCACTTGACAGCTGACAAAATGGCCGCCAGTTAAAAAAGTGATGCCAAATTAAAGTTCTATACCTCAATAAAAAACACCCAATATATGTAGGTGTGTAACGAGATTTCAAGTATCTTTTCTTGATGGGTTTCTGCTTCATTTAATCATTTCGGTTATATTGTATTCGGTGATGTTGTCGGGCTGCTATTTGTTTTCGTTGTTACTTGTAGTTGCGTAACAAATTCCATTAAATATTTTCTTTCTGTTTTGCCTGTTAGTACTTGATTGTACTTTTTCGATGTATACACTGATATCCTTCATTTATTTCTTCTCTTCAACATTTATTCGATTCATTCAATCGTTAATTTATTCTTATTTGCAGTGGCCATTGAGTTGTTGTAGTGTACGGAAATGAAAACAATTATTATCAGGAAGGTAAACGGCATTAATTTTCAGCGTTTCTGTAGAGAATTTACTACATTAATTTTCTTCTTTTCTTTAATTCTTTTTGTGTTCTCTTATCTCTTCTATTTTTTTTTTCTTTTGCGCAAATAAGTATGTGTTTATCAAAACAAGTAATATTGAATTAATGTCCATCTCTGCTTACGGCACCAATAATACTCTTTCAGATATTTGATATTCTAATAAGAGTATTTTGTTAACTACCTTGACCAAACAATAATATAAAAGAATACTCGTACATACAAAAAGCGCATCGGAATATAAAAGCAATTGACATGTGCCACAAATCCAAAAGAAAGAGCCGTTTGCCAAGAAGTCAATATTATTCTATTATTTGTCATCTGGCACTAGAGGTAATATGGGTCATATCTAATGATTTGTATATGGGCTTGTCATAGCAAATAAGTTTTCCTTTTATTCTTATTAAATGGCATGATGTCACGTTCACAATGTTAAGCAAAAACGTTTTATTATAATTTTTTTTGGAACTGCTAAAATGTTATTTCTGTCAGAGTAGATTATTCGCTATTATTATGTGCAGTAATATATGAAAAGCATTCTTATTATACTATATAATTCTTATTCATAAAATTCAATTTATTTTACTGCGACCGGCTGAATTGGATTCTAACTAATTCGGTTTTATGACATTTTTTAAAAGTCAAGATGTTTATGTGAGAGGGTGGTATCACTCACTACATCATCTTAAAATGACAAGAAGTTAATACAACTACGCAAAAAGCAATGAAACGCAGCCCATACCACAATCACCATTGCCACAGTTCAAGAGAATTTAGCATCGCTTATACAATAGATCATTGTATAGATGTTTTTCTTACAGTCTTCATTTGACTGATTTTACGTCATTTGGATGATACAGTACAATACGCATATAAGAAACTCGCTTATAAGAAAAACTCGGTTATAAGAAAGACATATTCAGACACCATGCACATTTGTATATATCTGCGTGCTAAATAATCCTCATATAAGAAACTCGCTAATAAGAAAAACTCTTCTATAAGAAACAAATTCTGAGGAAAAATTATACTCATTCCATAGAAAATTGTACGTGTATAAGAAAGTAGTATATTCTCACAATTGAATTTTATTTTAACCTCGGTTAAAATAGATTTTTTTTCTGTATAATTTATAATTATCAAATGTGATTTTAAGTGAAGTGTTTTGTTTTTGTTATGTTTCTATCTTTAGTTGTGTACTTATATATTTATATATGTATGTAGAACAAATAAACGAAATTTAGTACAAAATGATGTGTAGTATGTATTATTAAACAGTTATATTTCAATTATATATTTCTATTGGAAATTTTTTAAATTCTGTTGCTGATGTATATAAGAAAATATCTTTCTTATATGCGTGTCACAGATATAAGAAAGTATTTTTCTTATATCCATGTTTTCTTTATTAGAAAGCTCGCATATAAGAAAGAAAATGTGTACATTTTTAGACTTTCTTATATACGTATTGTACTGTATATTTGAATTTAGACTATTTTTTTCTATTGTTTATTTATTTATATTCCTAAAACAGTAATGCCGTTATGAGATCTTTTCGTTCAAATAAATATTTTTCGGAACATATACATACATACATACATATGTAGTTGTTAATGTTTAATTAAGATTATAGACAATTGTTCATAAAGTGACTCAGAAAGACTTGATAGATATTGCAATGAGTAAAACCCAATATGAATATAAACTGTGTTGTAGAAAATTAGGTGAACAGATTGTGAAACAAAGTTTTATTATTATTTTTAAATAAATTTCATAATTAAATTTAATAAATTTCATAATACCAAAAGTCTAATTTATAAAACTTTTTTGGTTTATAACAGCTTAATAAAACAACTTTTTATACAAACATTTATTTTATAAGCCTGTTATTATTCCAATATATTTTTATAAATTAGGCAAAATTTTTTTTAATAAATTATGGTCTATAAAACTATTGTAAAGAAATGTTTCTTTTGCAATATTACATTCTATTAATTGAAACCATCACTGTCAATGTCAGTTTCGCAATGAAAGTAATTAAAAGAAGAGCGAGGTTCAGTATGGGTAACATGAATACAAGTGGAATTCGAATGATGAATTCGAAGAATTAGTGCTTTCATCCTCAGATGATAATTTTTTTTTTAGTAATATCCTTTTGTCTTCTGTCTTTACATGAGATCAAACATACTCTTCCGGCATTACCTGCAGTTAGTCAGTTCCGTGTATGTGATTGGATGAAACTTTGAGCGATGAATGAAAATTTAGTGGCACTTGAAGTGCATTTCAAATGCTTTTAATAAATATCAAAAAAATATACCCGGTATTTGTCCTTACATTGGAAGATGTTGACGTAGTTGAATGTGATTACAATTTTTATTTTTTGAGATTGCTTAAAAGATGTGTATCAATATTAAATTAATTATTATTTCCTATATAAGAGGATAACATATTATTCATACGAAATAATATTTATAATATTCATAAAAAATTTAAAATGAAACTTATTTGTTGGTGGTAAAAAAAATCTATTTTCACTTTTTTTTTGATGTTGACAACATCTGAGCATCGAATGAGACCGATCCCATCCCCCAAAAGTGTTTCCTCCCAGAGATATGCGCGTTTTGCTCAGTGATGGTACACCAAAGATACACGTATTTAAATCTTTAAAATGGCTCTCCTGAACAAAACCGGTTTTTACCCTTAGGTCCTTTTCTATTTTGCGCATAACATATGTATTTCATTGGTGCTTTACCAAATCATCAGTAGACTTTAACCACAGTTCTGAAAAGTTAAAAACAACTTATCTTATGCACATACTTCTGAGAATTCACGATTTGTAAATTACAAATTATTCTCAAAAACCACAGCGGAATAAGCATAGTTGCCTTTGAAACTCATACAAAACTAACACAACGAATAAATTATGTTCGCTATGAATCTATTTTATTTTTCGATATCTTGTTACGCTTGGCTAACAATATTTTTTTTCTTTTACATTGACAGCAAAAGTACAATATGTGCTGTTAACATGTAATAACGCTGTCTTTGGGGTTTTGATTCGCTTCAAGAATGACGAGTTAAGCGGCATGAATAGATGTTCCAGCTAGCTCTGTGGTAGATGTAGTTCTTAACCCGGTTTCCGATTTGAGTAAGCATATAACCTACTTTTATCATACCATGTTGATTACCAAAGAGCAGGCAAAATTCATTAATCTTTCAGGATATGTCGAAATCCTGAGAAAAAGGATATCATTATATTTTAAAAAGAAATGACGTAGTTATATGTCATTGAGGGCACAATTTTCCCACCTTTAATTGTATTTTGACGAGGTCGCTCTAGGAAGGGCTGTGGGGGAGACATTTCACCTTTGTCATAAAACGCTCAAAAATAAATGCTTGGGATAATTATATACAAAATTTAAAACAAAGAAATTTTTGTATAGGGTCATTTAGGTGGCAAAGGGGGAGGAGGGGGTAGGGCAGAGTAGTACCAGGTTACGGCTGAGCTTCGTCATTAAAGCTTAAATATGTTATTTGTAAGGAATGTAGGCATAAGTAAAAAAATTTGTTAAATTTTTACACTATTTTTGCATATAATAACGCCCACTAAAGGTGGTGGGGTCAAAAAATAATATTTTTATGGCGTTATGGTTTAACGCGTTAGACCTTCTTTAATATAAAAATATATCATTTGCTTAGCAAAATTACGAACAAAAAACGTTGTTTTTTAGAGATTGATTTAGTTCTTCTTAGGGGAACCTTTTTCCCTCTTGCCCGATTTAGCCCATCTCTGAACTTAACCTGTGCTATCCTCCAAGATATATTTACACCAAATTTCAAAAGTCTAGCTTTTTTCGTTTGGACTGAATCGTTATTTCCACAGACTGACGGACGGACATGCTCAGATCGTCTTAGATTTCATCACTGATCAAGAATATACTTTATGGGGTCTCAGATGGATATTTCGCTGCGTTACAAACGGAATGACAAAGTGAATACTTATACCATCCATATTCTTTTTTGGAGGGTATCAAAATATATAATACTTGAATTTAATTTTCTAACTAATGGACACTCCGTTCTGCTAGTATAATGATAATTAAAATATTCTAAATATTCTTAAAAAAAATACCTATTTTGCTGACTTGCAGTTTTGACTTTGAGCCTGAATAAAATTAATATATTTGTTTGTTTACATTCCTTCTAAAAAATTATTGGGTGTCCCTAGATTGATGAAAGTGGGCAGAAATATGTATTATGGACATAAACTATTTAAGCTGGAAAATAGGAAAAATCGGACCAAGGGGAAAAAAGTTTCTCTTAGAAGAACTAGTCTTATCTCTGAAAAATGAAATTTTGTTTTAAGTTTTTTCGCACTTTGGCTTAGAAAACGGAACTGTTAACGTCGGCGAATGTACAGAAACCTAAATATGGACCCCGGAGATCGTAAAATGCCATCTTTCGCTGCCCCGTTTTGTGGGCGGTGAGATAAAATATTATTGCAAAATAATGTAAATATTAAGAGAATTAATTACTTACACGTTAATACCATAAAACTTTAATATTTGAGCTTTTATATTCTTAATTTTAAGTTTTAGCCTAATGTCCGGCTAGAATGGCCAAATATCCCTATGTTCGTCGTTTAGACACACAAGTTGAAGGGTTATATTGTTATCACTTTTTTGTGTTTTTGTGTAATACTTCCCATTTTACTGGAGAAATATTTCAAACAAAGTATGCAGCAAATCTGTTTTTGAAAATTCAATATTAGAAGGCTTTTTTTAAAGGCTTTCGAATTTCACAATAAACAAGAAACATACCAAATTTGAGATATGTAAATGTTGACCGTGGCTACGCCTCAAATGGTTAATATGCGGGGTCCAATGTTGGCATACTCTCAGAAATGTCGACCGCTATATGACCCCTGCGACAACACACTGTTCAACGAACTCGCCTGTCAATTAGGCCATTGTTTCGCTTACCGTGTGGTATGTGACACCGTCTTGTTGAAAACACATAGCAGCCGAGTGCAGCTCATCTATTTTGAGCAAAAAAAAAATTGTAATCATCTCACGATAGTGCCAATCATGGCAACATTCCCCCATTCGTGATCATTGAAAAATATTCCACCGGCCCATATTCCACACCAAAAAGTTCATTGTTCAGGTGGCATTGGCAGTCCTTGCAATAGCTCTGGCTGCTGTTCACACCAAATACGGCAAGTTTGCTTGTTCACGTATCCATTAAATCAGAAATCGGCTAGTCGCTGAATACAATAAATATAGGTAGTTTAAAAAAACTAAAAAACACATTCAACAGTTGATAGTTGCTTTTTGTTTAGTTTACGTTGACATTTCATTATGGATCGACTTACACCAAAACAGCGCGTGCAGATTGTGGAAATTTTAATCAAAATAATGGTTCTATTCGTCAAACTCATCGTGCACTTCTGCCATTTTATGGCATACATAATCATCCTTCGAAGAACTATAGAGCGTTTTCGG
The DNA here is from genome assembly GCA_951800035.1 of Linnaemya tessellans. Classification (NCBI taxonomy): domain Eukaryota; kingdom Metazoa; phylum Arthropoda; class Insecta; order Diptera; family Tachinidae; genus Linnaemya; species Linnaemya tessellans. Next base: position 88,308,067 of record OX637535.1, on the reverse strand, counting down.
ACCACATTCACTGTTACTGATAATGTGCATCGCGTGAGACGCCAAACAGCGCTCACTGAAGAAGCTGTAGCCTCTGTACAGGAAAGCATTGAAGATAACCCTCATCAATCAATTCGTCGCCGTTCTCAGCAACTGGGATTGTGTCCTTCCACTTTATGGACGATTTTTTAGTTGTTGAAAATTGGTGTTCCAGATTGCGCGTTGTACGCGCCAGCCGTGGCGGCCACATGGCCGAAATCATATTTAAACATTAATGTCATAAAATTTTCTATCCAAGGAACAAATCTAGATCACGTAACATTCGCAGAATTTAATGAAAATTTGGTCACAGGTAGTACTAATTAATCTAAGAATTGTGTTAAAAAAAATTGGAGCGGACTCCCTTAGTTTGGGGGTTATAGCCCTCTAAAGTTCAAACATAAATATAGCTATAACATCCTTCATATTAACACCACATGACTGATATTGGTTTTTTTGTAAAGGTCTTAAAAATACCTTTCAAACGATATATAACAACCTGAGATTATATTGGTTTAGAAGCGCTAGGGGTTAAAAATTCATTTTTTTATACTGACTTTTTTTTACAAAAGTACCATTAAATCGAAACGGGGTCTATATAACGGTACTTTATAATAATGTAAAATAAATAGAAGACATTCACACCTCTCATTTGACACCTATATCAAAAATATCTGATAAGAAATAAAGACGCTACAAAAAAATTATCGTTTGAAAGGTATTTTCAAGACATTTCCAACGATGTATGGAATCATGTGGTGTTAATATGAAGGATGTTATAGCCATATTTATGTTTGAACTTTAGAGGGCTATAACTCCCAAACTAAGGGAGTCCGCTCCAATTTTTTTTACCATAATTCTTAGATTAATTAGTACTACCTGTGACCAAATTTTCATTAAATTCTGCGCATGTTACGTGATCTAGATTTAAGCCTCTATCCAATAAGGACCGTCTCATTGATATCAAAAATATAGTACTATGTTTTATTATGATTTAAACTAGGGATGTAACCGATACCGATTCCGATATATCGGCGATACTTTTGATTTGCCGATATATCGATATCGGCGATATTTTAATGTCGATACGACGATACTTCTTAAATTTTTTTGGAGCTGTTTTGTGCAAACAATTCAATTTTCAACGCTTTTTACTAACCGTTGTATTGAAAATTTGGATGATTTTAGAAAATAAACAGTATGACATTCAGTTTGAATGGACTCATTAATAATCGCTTACACTATTATTTTGTTAAAAAAAAATAATTTGTGTTTGTTAATTTCAGAATGAATTCAAATATCAATTTTAAATATTAATAATCTCTTACACTGTAATTTTGTATAATAAAAGAATTACTCTACTTGAGTTTTGTTAATTTTAACTTGAGTTCAATTTCAATATGCGTATCGGTATAATTTAAACTTGTATTACTTTATAAAAAACACCCGATACGAGCAAGCAAGCAGGCAAACATACATGTGAAACTAATAAAAGCGAGTTAAAAGCGCTCAATATACACTTCTTAATAAAATTCAATAATCTGCAAGCGTTGATCATATTTAAGTCGATTCATGGTAAAATTAGAGACCAAACTGAACATTTTTACCAGGAACAGGTTACATGAAAACAGTTGAGCTGCCAAAAAAGTGTTGCCAAAATGAAAGTTGCTAAAAAATAGCTCTTAAGTATGTATGTTACAAAAATTTACACGTTTTTCATTTGCACCAATTGCTAAGAATTCTTTCTAATTTTACACATAAGAATTCTTTCTAATTTTATACATACATATGTACATACGTTAATGTATATTAATTTTTGTGAACACAGCAGATAATAAGTATATGACGACTTTATCTGGAAGAAATTCTTATAACACAAATGACGTTTTTGCTTTATTTAATTTTCTGTTGACTCAAATCGAGGCTCTTTGTTAAAGCAATAATAATATAAATGTAACATAAGACAGAATTTGTATAAAGCAACAAAGTAAATAGAAAAGTCTTAAAACTCTGTAGGGGAGAATTGTTGATGAAGGATAAAGAATGGATGAATGAATGCATTTAAAAATCAATTTACTTTTTTCAACAAACTGTTTATGTACATCTAGATTTACACAAATAGATAAATACATATAGTATATGTTGTATCATATGTATGTACATATATTTGTATGTACTCTAGCATTCTTTAACAAAGTAATTTCTTTCTTATCATATTTATTTTTCTTTCAAACAAACGCATTACTTTCCCCTCTCACCAATTTGACATAAAATCAATGTAAATGTGTTTCGTATTTCTTTATGAGAAACAGAAAAAGGTTTCGAAGTAAGTAAATCCTCTTATTGTTAAATATTGAACAACAGTATAAAAACATCAGAAAAACAAATGTTAAAAAGAAACGCAATTTTTTAATTGCCCTACTTAAAGAATGCGCTGTTTGTTGAAACTGGTTTAAAGAGTTGTTTATGTAAAAAGTGAGTCGTTCAAACTGAAATGTGTACAGTATGCAAAATCCATTTTCGTACACCCCTAGTAGAATAAGTTTCTACGCAATATCTTAAAATATATTGGGAACTATTCAGTAATTCACTATATTATATTTAATACATAAAATTTTTATACATATATTAATTTTTATTCTAATAAAATAGCTTTGAGTTTCAATATATTACAATAAATAATGTATTTTAATTATTTGTTATTTTGAAAATTGAAAATTATTAAGAAGGTATATGGTGTATGAATATGGATTTTGCATACTGTACTCGTATACATTTCATCTAAGTGCGTGTAATATTTCAATTTTCTTATAGATGTGAAGAAGAAACATTAGCGCTTATTATTTAGTGTTATTGCGTTACAAATAACAACTTAGTGCGGTGTACTTCTCTGCATAAAATAATACCCTTTGTTATGAAATACAAAATGATGTAAGATAAAAAGTTTTGATATACATACATACATACATATACATACTTACATATATAATAGACAAAGTGGTTTATACAGGTCTTGCACAATGTGACAGTTACAGCTATTAATATATTGAAATGTAGTGAACATCGCAGAAAATTTTTTTTTATACTGGAACCGTTATAATGAAGTAAAACATATTAAAATCCAACAATCGGACGGTTCCATAGCCGGTAGTAGACATGAAATCAAGACAATCTGTACCTCAACATTTTCCTAAGCAGAACTAACTTTGATAAAAATTATATACATACATACATATGTATGTATGTATGTATGTATATGTATCTGTTTGCTCTTAAAAACAGTTCGGCTTTTCCAGATTCAACAACATAAAGTTCAGTTTTCTAAGTTTTTCTGCAAAACTAATATGATGAAGGTAGCTCGCCATTTACATAATATGAAGAGGATGACGGTATTATATTGCAGCCATATTATAATACACAATTGGCATTTGAGATGTGGGTGTGGCACTTCCCAAATAGGCAAACCAATTACATATACAGTAAAAGCTCCTATTGTCGAGGGAGTTTTTGTCTGTTAAGAACAACCGAACAATAGTAATTTTTTAACTTCCGGCTAAAAAGAATTAAAAATTAAACAAGTAAAAACGTTATATTCGACCGGATCGAAACTTAAATACCCTCCAATTATTGAGTAAGTAAATTTAATATGTTTAACCTGGTGGAACAGAGTTGCTTTATATACTATCGTACGTCAACGGGGTTCAAAAATAGACAACGTATGGGCATTGCTAGATCGTCTCAGACTTCATCACTGATCAAGAATATATATACTTTATGGGGTCCGATTCTCTTTGGAGGGTATTAAAACTTTATTTTGGCGGGGTCGCTCAGGCAAGGGGTGTGGGAAGACATTTCACATTTAGAGTATTATGGCAAAGGTGATATGTTTCCCCACAGCCCTTGCTCTGGCAACCCCGACAAAATACGTTTTTAATATTTACCTTTCAAAGATAATTGGACCCCATAAAGTATATATATTCTGTGGTGAATTCTAAGACGATCTAGCATTGCCCATACGTTCGTCTGTGGAAAACATGATATTGTCTATTTTTGAACCCCGCCTCCTTTAATGGGCGTTGACGTACGTGCAACTCTGTCCCACCAAGTTAAGCATATTAAATTTATTACTAATATTTGAAGGGTATTTAAGATTCGACCCGGTCGAATATAACGTTTTTACTTGTTGCGTATAATAACGCACACTAAAGGGGGCGGGTGCAAAAATTATTTATTTTTTATTTTATGGCTCCAAGTTTAACGCGTTGAACCTTCTTTAATATAAAAATATATAATTTGCTTAACAAAATTACAAAAAAATTTTAAAAGTTATGTTGTTTTTTAGAGTTTGGTTTAGTTCTTCTCAGGGGAACTTTTTTCTCTTTTGCCCGGCTTATCCGAACTTAACCTGTGCTATCCTTCAAGATATATTTATACCAAATTTCAAGAGTCCAGCTCTGAATCGTGATTTCCACAGACGGACGGACGGATAGACTGACATGTTCAGATCGTCTTAGATTTCCTTACTGATCAAGAATATAAATACTCTATGGGGTCTCAAATCAAAATGATGTTATAGGAAGGAAGCTAAATGTTTGGCTTTTCTTATTTCTATTACCACTCAACGTCTTTCAAATATACTGAATAAATTCAATTTAAAAACAAGAAGTAAAAATCCGTTTCATGTACCACAAAAAGTTCTAATTGTCCGAATGGAAATGGAACCGAAGTTTTAATTTTTCAATACTAATTTAATTTTTCCTGAAGTATAAAATAGGTTTAATGCACTAAAACACAAAGTTTGGAGGTTAATGAGCACTTTTATGTACCAACATATTTCGATTTTTCAACCCTGGAACCAAATTTTTAATACTAATTTAATTTTTCCTGATGTATAAAATAGGTTTAATGCACTAAAAACACAAAATTTGGAATTTATGTGTGTACTTTTATCTAGCAAAATATTTCGATTTTTCAACTCTGGAAGCGAATTTTTATTTTTTTACCAATGCAATTCTTAGTGAGATCTAACATAAGTAGTTTTAATTGACAAAAAATTAATATTTTTAAACTTTTTGGTCACTTTCATGTGCCATAAAATATTTCATTTGTCCATCCCCGGAGTCGAAATTTTTATTTTTTAAGATTTTAATACCAACTTTGTTCTTCCTGAATTATAAAATAATTTTAATTAGCAACAACAACAACGTCAATTGCCTTTTTAGTTACTTTTATGCATAATAAATATTTCAATTTCCCAGCTCTGGAAACGAAATTTTAATTTTTTTTGTTTTTTACCATTGCAACTCTTAATAAGGCATTAAATAGTTTCATTTAAGAAAATATTATTGTAAAAAAGTGTGTAGTCCCTTCACCTGTACGTTTGTAACCGACTTCAGTGGATCAGATTTTGGCCCACTTCAAACGGTCAGATTTTGATAAGATATTATCAAAGTGATGATCCTTCTCAAATCTTCCAATAAAATATTAATAAATATTGACACTATGCACCCCACACTTTTTTACAATAATAAACGTTTATTTCTCATTTACGCAATTCTTAAGCCAAATTTATTAAATTTTATTTTTTCATTTTTTAGTTGGATTTTCTTAAAGAGGAGGATGTTTTTTTAGTTTTTTTAACTATTTTTTATTTTCCGTTTTTTAGTTGAATTTTCTATAAAAGCGTGTTTTTTATTATTCAACGTCATTGTCAGTGAGTTACAGTAGGTGACAATTTTAAAGTTTTTTCCTTGTAGGTATATTCGAAACCTTTTCAGAGCATTAACAATTGCAATTGTCTCTAATTCAAAACTGTGATACTTAGATTCAACATGCGTTGTACGTTCCGAAAAATAAAATACCGGGTGCATTTTACCATCCTCCTTTTCCTGTAATAACACAGCTCCATACGTCTCCATCCTTTGGATCGTACAAAGCCAATACCGGCGAATCTATTAATTTCTAAGCTCCCTTGTCCGAAAATTTGAACTTCCTATCTTTTCTAGTCAAATCATATAATGGTTTTGCTATAAACGAAAAATCGTTGACAAATCTTCTAAAGTAAGAAGCCGCAAAAAACTTTGTACCGAAAAAACATTTGTCGGCAACATATAATCCTTTATTGGCCTGAGTCCTCCATCATTCAGTCCAATACCGTAACCATCAATTTTATATCCTAAATATGTCACACTTGTCTGAAAAAATTCACACTTGTCTAGTCTTAGTTTCAAATTATTTGCAACTAATCTATCAAAAACCTCTCTCAGTATAAGAAAATTTTCAACAATATCAAAAATAAAAAATAGAATATCGAATCCAGGGATGGACAAGTGCAATATTTAATAGTACATCAAAGTGACCAAAATGGTTAAAAATTTGAAATTTTTCTTAAAAAAAATTACTTTATATCTCATGAAGCGTTGCATTGGTTAAAAATAAAACAAAAAAAATTAAAATTTCACTTCCAGGGTTGGGAAGTTTAAAGTTTTTTTGGTACATGCAATATATTGTAGAACATGAAAGTGAACAAAATGGTTGCAAATCTTAAGGTTTTCTTAAATAAAACGACTTTATACTTAATGAAGACTAGAATTGGTAAACAAAATTTTAATTTCGCTTCCAGGGATGGGAAATTAAAATTTTTTTTATTCTTAAAAGTAACCAAAAAAGCAACTAACGTCGGTTTTTTACTAATTATTACTATTTTTTAGTTCAGGAAAAACATAATTAGTATCGAAAATTAAACAAAAAAATCAAAATTTAGATTCCAGAGTTGGATAACTGCAATATTTTGTAGTAGATGAAAGTGACCAAAATGGTTACAAATATTAAGTTTTTCTTAAATAAAACTATTTCATGCCGGATTAAGAGTTGCATTGGTAAAAAAATTAAATTTCGTTTCTAGGGTTGGGAAATTGAAATATTTATTCTGCATAAAAGTAACCAATTGACGTTGTTTTTTTGCTAATTAAAACTGTTTTATAATTCAGGAAGAACAAAATTTGTATTAAAATCTTAAAAATCAAAATTTCGACTCCAGGGTTGGACAAAAAGTTTAAAAATATTAATTTTTTTGTCAAGTAAAACTATATTACACCTCACTAAGAATTGCATTGGAAAATCGAATTTTTTAGTACATAAAATTAGCTATATAAATTCCTAATTTTGGTTTTCTGTGGATGAAATATTTTTTACACTTCGGGAAGAGTTAAATTGGTATTAAAAACCAAACAAATTAAAAGTCCAATTTCAGGGTTGGAATAACGATATTTTCTGAATCACAAAAGTTACCATATTATTTGTTATTTTTGATTTTTTTGATGAATTATACCTACTTTATATGTATCAGGAAGAAATAAATTGGTATTAGAAACCAAAAAAATCTAAAAGACGATTCTACGGTTAAACAATTAGAACTTTTTGGGGTACATGAAACGGATTTTTCTTTTTGTTTTTAAATTAAGCATATTTCAGAGGTATTAGAAATAAGAGAAGCCAAACATTTAGCCTCCTAGCCGAAATATTAAAACGAAAAGATTGACACCTGTGAAGGGTATTTAAGATTCGTCACAGCCGAATATAGCACTTTTACTTGTTTTTTGACTTTGTTTATTTGTAATACATACATAAAAAAATTGTTGCATTCCTATATTTAACCATTCATTATTAAGCGTCAAAAATAAAAATATTCGTTATATAAGGTAGTCAATATTAAAAAATTACCCATTCGATATATCGCGAACTCGATACAACGAATGGGAACTTTGACTGTATTTGTAACCATTTTGGTCACTTTCATGTGCTACAAAATATTGCAGTTATCCAACTCTGGAATCTAAATTTTGATTTTTTTTTAATTTTTGATACTAATTTTGTTATTCCTGAACTAAAAAATAGTTTTAATGTGTAAAAAACCGACGGTAGTTGCCTTTTTGGTTACTTTTATGTGAAAAAAAAGTTTCAATATCCCAGCCCTGGAAGCGAAATTTTAATTTTTTTACCAATGCTAGTCTTCATACCTATAAAGTCGTTTTATTTAAGAACAACTTAAAATTTTCAACCATTTTGGTCACTTTCATGTACTACAATATATTGCATGTACCAAAAAAACCTTTAAATTTCCCAACCCTGGAAGTGAAATTTTAATTTTTTTTCACCAATGCAACTCTTGATGAGGTATAAAGTAATGGTTACAAATTTACAATTTTGAACCATTTTGGTCACTTTCATGAACTATAAAATATTGCACTTGTCTAACCCTAGATTCGAAGTTTTGATTATTTTGGAAATTTTTTATACCAATTTTGGTTTTCTTAAATTATTAAATAGTTTTAGTTAGCAGAAAAAAAAAACAACGTCAATTGCCTTTTTGGTTACTTTTATGTATAAAAAATTTCAATTTCCCACTCCTGGTAGAGAAATTTAAATATTTTAATATATTATTTTTTGACGAATGCAAATCTTCATGATGTAGAAAGAGGTTTTATTTAAGAAAAACTTAAAATGTTTCCCAATTTTTTTACGGTCTTATGCAACAAAAAATTTTAATTGATGCTATGTTAGCTGATTTAAGGCTAACATACCTATGTTAAAAAATGATATGCAAAAACAGTGCGTTAACCAGCGCATACGTCAAATAATTTTACTTGTTGATACTGGCAACGTCATGATTCTCTCTTGTCTCTTTATAGTTAACGATGCAAAATAGTGGGTATTCATCCTGATAGTCGGATGTTTTAACAATGTTTTGTATATTTTTAATATAAAAAAATTTTTAATTTTTTATATGCAAAATAATATATATACTACATAAAAAACATAAACTAAACATATATATAATAGTGCAAAATAATATTTACGCCATTTTTTTGTTAAGGGGTTAAACCGATTAATAAAACACACCTATTCTTTACTTGTGTTGTTTGTATGTACATCACTATAAATATTATTGTTTTTATATTATGTGTGTGAATACTTTGAATGATATTTACTGTCATATATGATGCTTAAGGAACTCATAAGAAAGTAGGTAAAAGTCATTGAAAACAAAAATATGGACAACAACACCAACCATTCAAAGAGAAAAGCATGGTTGGAAGTGGCAGAAAGTTATGTACATCACATACACATACATATATGTATATAAACAACCACATGATCATTTTCTTTTTTCAAATTTCTTGAATTTTTTAACTTCAACAGCTTATGTGTCGAGAGTCAAAGCACAATAACACAGCTCAAATATCAGTGGGTGGCTACCAAAATTGTATTCTGAGGGCAAATTACGATATCGAACGAAATTTCCATTTACATTGTATTGAAATTTCGATAGATATCGAATGCGGTAATTTGGCCTCTGGTGATGTTCCACATCTCCTGCTGTCTACTTCAATGTCTTGTTTTACCAATGTTACACTTTTCCTCACTGTTTTCTTGCTAAAACGGTACATTGAATAACATTTTCTGATCGACATAAATTATGTTACCGATTCTGTTCATTAAATTTAATGTATCCATTTTTAATATAAAAATACACAAAACTGAAATGCTCTTATTAAAAGTTTCCACAAAACATTTGTCAAAAAAAAAAATAAATATATATATATATATATATATATATATATATATATGTATATATATATATATATATATATATATATATATATATATATATACATATATATATATATATATATATATATATATATATATATATATATATATATATATGTAACACCGCCTTTAAGTACATGAGTAGCTACTTTAAATTATTTGATGTTAACAGAAATATGTTCGTTTAATTTAGTGTTGAAAAAAAACAATAATTTTGTTTTTAATCGAACTTGGTTTATTGACTCCACGAATAGGAATGAGTTTCTCTTTTACATTTCTTAATAATAAATACAAAATTGAAAGTGTTTATAAGTTGCTTAATACAAAAATTAGTTAACAATATATGTGCAGTTATAAATTCTTAAAAGTATTTCATAACGACTTTAGGGGTTCATTGGCCACAATTAACTCCAAATCATTAACAGCTAAGTATTCCAAGATATCAATATTTTTGTCAACGCTAAAAGAACTTAAATAGTTTTTAATATGCATACGAATGTTTGTATGCAATTTTGTATACAAACATTTGTATCGTTTAAAAAAGAAAAGGAAATGTATCAAATATTAAGTGCATACATTCGTGTATGTTTGTATTGATTTAATTGGTAAGTATTTTTATTTGTAACCAAGAATTAAGAATTGAAAGCAAAGAGCTTCAATTATGTTTATATTATTATTGTATGTGGGGGTATCGTTGATATCGTAACTCCCCCTCCGTTAGATTGAGGCTCCAACGAAGAAACGATGTAAGTTCTTTTATTGTTTTTACATATATTATAGCAACAATACATATAAAAATTATTACGATTCCTATGTTGCTTCCAGTACTTATTATAGTGTTTGTAAATAACTTATGTTTTACAGTTTTTATTGTATTATTCAAGTGTATTTCATCAAAGTTTAAATTTGGGAATGTTACATTATTTTCTTTGACTTTTAAAATTAGCTTATTTAAGATAAAAATTTCTTTTATATATATTTTATAGTTTTCATACGTTCTTAAAGTAGTTTCAACAAAGCAATTTTACAATTTTAACAAAAATGTTTTGAAATCTTTAATGTTAAGTGAATGTTTACAATTTGTAACAATTTTGTATTGATAATTCTTATATATTAGTAAGCCTGGGAAGATTTCTTTTTCTTCTTGAGTATTCATTATAGTCAAATTACATTTGGCTTCTACATTTTTCACAATATTTGTTAAGCAATGATCATTTATTCTTGTTAATTTCTTGTATTCCAATGTGTTTGAACTCTATTTTCATCTAAGATTATAGTTTTATTCTGATTATTGGGTAGTGGCTCAAATATAACTTCCGCAAATGGGTACTTTAGTGTGAAGGTAGGATTCAGTTTTGTTTATGTAATTAAATTCGTTTGTCGTCAGTATGTCAGAGGGGATTATTCCTAGTTTAGAATTAAAAATAACGTGTCCTATTTCGTTTACGTGTTCTATGAGTAAATTCACATCATTATTGATCTGGAAAACATTTTCTAAAAATAAAGTCTCATCTTCCAAGCTAAGAATTTTATTTTGAATATCCGTTTAAATCGTTTGAATAACTTTTTGTTGATTGTTAATGTGATCTGTAGTATATGATATTTTGTTTGATATGGAATTTCCTAGATACGTTATATCATTGAGGGTAGCCATTGTTTCAGTATTCATTTTTTCTAGTCTTTGAATCTTGTTAAAAATTTTTTTTTCGTCCTCGCTCTCCATCGTTCCTGCGACGTATTTTAAACCTTTTCGTAGAACGTTTATTAGTCCCCGTATTTGCCTAAAGTTTGGTGTTAGATTTTTAATTTTTGTTCTACATATGTCCATGCTATAACACTGTTCAACAATGGAGTAACATTCGTATACGTGTCTGATAGTTTGTGTATATTATCTTGCAAGATGTTTATAGTTTCTAAATATTGAGTTGTATTAATAACGTGTATTATTTTTAAATAGTTTTCAATAATTTCTATGTCTTTCAGTTTAATTGTTAGGTATCCGTGATTAGGTGTCAGGTCTTCCACTTTTAAGTATTGTGCTTCCATGCTATGTAGCATTGACACACTAAGCAATATGAAGAAAATCATCTGAAAATAAAGGTTTATAAACGATCCTTTTAGTTCTCTGAAGAAACTTCATTTTGGAATTGTTTTTTCTTTTTATATGCGATTTATAATATTTATGACCACGGTCTGTTATAACGTGATTGTCATCTAACTGTGATACTTTTACTTTTCTAAATTTCGAGTGATTTTTACCACCTCTTTCATCTTTCAAATAAATAGATCCTGTTTGTACTTCTACATCTTCGCGATTTTTGTTAAATTTTTCCAAATTTCTTTCTTTCATTTTCATAATTTGTTCCTTTATTTTAGTATATTCCTCTCGATTAATTGTTCCGTTTCTAAAGTCTATAGGTTTCTTATTTGTAGTAGAATGAATTGTGTTGTTATAATAATTTATATTTCTAAATATTTTCTCTTCGACTGTTTCCAGATCTTTTCGAGGATCATATTTGAATAACCTAATATGTTCATTCAGGGTGTTATGTAGCCGTTCCACATCTGTGTTAGAGGTGTGGTTATTGCTTGATGTGTAATGAATTTCGACTTGTAAATATTCTAAGAGGGGTATTGCCTTAAAGCCTAATTCATTATCGATAACGAGTTTTTTTATTTTTCCTGTAGATGATAAATATTGAGCCAATGTGATTTTGAACTCTATCCACGACCTGTTTTTTATTCTGATTGCTTGTGCGTATTTGGAGAATTTGTCGATGAATGTCAAAAACATTGTTTTCTCCAAACTGTAATAAACGTCTGCATGAATAATTTCGCCTAGATTTTCTGGAGTTTCAGTTAATTTGTATTTTTGTTTGATTGGACGTCTTTCGTATATTTCTTTATTACAAACATCACAATTGTTTATAAATTGTGTGATTTGTAGTTTTAGTTTCGGATGGTACACTTCAGTTTTTAGTTCCGCAAAATTTACGTTAATACCTCTGTGGTTGTTCCTTTTATGCTCTTTTTCTATCGTTTCATTAAGCTCGTTTTCATCTACAATATCTCTTAAAATTTTCTCACTCAAGAGGATTTTAAATCCGTTCATGGGGTCAAAGTATTTACTTACAGCATTTTTAAAGTTCCGAAGAATAATATCATGGCGAATTAGAACTGCATTAGTTCTTTCTGGGTCAACATGGTTTTTCAATATTGTTATTAGGGTAGCTTCATCGAATTCCTTAGCAGAAATAGTTTTTCTTTTATTCTGGAAGATAATTTCGTTTTTTATTCTCATTGAACCTGAATTACTCTTATTTAAAATTATTTGTTTCTTGTAAAAATTCAAGGGGATGTTTGTTTCTAAAATTAAGTTATTTGTTGATGATTGATCATTTGTAGTAGGGTGATCCTCTACATTTATGTTTATTTCTATACGAGATAATGCGTCGGCGTTCCTGTTTAAAACTACTTTTTTAAATTTTATTTCATAGTCGAATTCCTGTAACCGTAATCTCCATCTCACTCATTTAGAATTTGGCTCTTTTATTGAAAATAGCCAGCTAAGTGGCCTATGGTCGGTTTCTATAATAAATTGCCTTCCGAAGAGATATGGTCGTAAATGTTGTGTTGCCCACACTATTGCCAGAAATTCCTTTTCTATAGTGCTGTAGTTATGTTCGTGGTACGTTCGGCTCGCATAACATACCGGATGTCCTTCTTGTGAGAGTACCGCGCCTATCGCGAAATTACTTGCATCTGTTTGTAGGGTAAATGTTTTGTTGAAATCAGGATATGTCAAAACAGGTGAGCTAACAAGCAATATTTTAAATTTTTCGAAGCCATCTTTGTATTCCAGGTCGTTTAAATCAATTTTACTATCTTTTTTCAAATATTTTGTTATTGGTGGGGCTATCTTTGAATAATCTTTAATAAATTTTCTATAATAACCCGCTAAGCCTAAAAATTGTTTTATTTCTTTTTGAGTTGTTGGTAGTGGGAAGTTTTTTACACAATCTATTTTATCGGGGTTTGGCTTAATGCCTTCCTCAGTTATGATGTGTCCTAGAAAATTTGTTTCTTTTTCAGGAATTCACTTTTATCCAATTGTACTTTTAGATTCACGTCTTTAAGCCGTTGAAATATTTTAGTGAGTGACTCCAAGTGTTCTTGGAGCGAAGTAGAGAAAATAATGATGTCATCCAAATACACCAAACAGATTTTGTTAATGAATTCGGCCAAAACGTTGTTCATCAATCGTTGAAATGTGGCAGGGGCAGTTTTCAGCCCAAATGACATACGAAGGAACTCGTATATCTTTCTCGTGTATTTCGATATGGTGGAACCCCTTGGCAAGATCCAACGTTGTAAAATATTGGCATCTTCCTAACTTTTCCAATATTTCATCTATATTCGTTTAACTTACGATAGTCAACTACAAGTCTCCACTTTTTCTTACCGCTGGCATCCAGTTTTTTTGGTACTATCCAAACTGGTGCTGAGTACGGCGAATGGCTAGGCCTAATTATTTTATTGTCTAGCATTTCTTGAATTTGCTTTTTCACTTCCTCCTTGTGAATATATGTATAACGATATGTTTTTGCTGCGATCGGAATGTTATTAACAGTTCTTATTTCGTGTTTAATAGCATTGGTGAAAGTAAGTTCTTCACTTTCCGTGTAAAATATCTTTTTAAATTTATTTGTTACTTGTAAGAGTTTCATCCTTTCTTCATTGTTGAGGTGATCAATTCGTATTTGTTCCAAAATTGGAAATTGTTGAATGTCTTCACCAATATTGTAAATACAAAAACTTTATGTAGTGACATTTTCAATTTTAAATGGGACAAATTTAACTTTCTTTGGAGTTTCACCATTATAATTTATTGTAGCATTAATTTTAAAATTTTCTGCTTCGTACACACCTTCTAGTATTTCTGTTGCTTTATTCTTATATACTAATCCTTCCTTACTTTCAACTGGTAATTCAACTTGGTATAATCCTTGTTTTTGAAGGTAGTGTTCTACTTGGGGTTGATCAAATTTTAATGGCACCTTTCTCGCTCCTATGATTATTTCGTCGTCTTTCAAATTTATTATTGCACCCAATGGTTTCAAAATATGATTTCCTATTAGTCCATCATAAACATCATGAAAATTGCAAATAAAAAATTCAACTAGTTTATTTTTATCGCCAAGTTCCTCAAAAAGAGGGATGCGAACCATTTGATTTATTTTGATTAAATGTTAAAAGTTTTAATATTTGTTTCCTGTACAGGTACATTCCATTTTGAATGGCATATACCCGGATTAATAACTGAATGAGAAGCACCTATATCGATTAAAAATTTTAAGTATCCTAATTTAGTCTTTATGGCTATATGGGGTAAGTTTCCCGTGAGGCTGAAAATTGAAAATTTTCATACTCCTGTTTTTTTTTAATTTTTTGGATAATATTTACATCCATAGGTTCTGGTTGGTCATGCCGTTGGTAGTTTGTATCCAAATTTGGTACATTATAGAAGTTCTTTTGTTGATAATTATAAGTAGGTTTAAATTGTGATTTTGTATTTGATCTTTGTTGGTTATTTTGGTAGTGATTTTTGTTAAAGTTAGTTCTATATTGATTATTCGAGTATGATCCTTGATAATTATATTGGTTAAAGTTGGTTCTGTATTTTGGGTTTGAATATGATTCCTGATGATAGGGGTTATTTATTTGGTCATTTCTATAATTTGGATTATTGTAATTTTTGTTTCGCGAAAAGTTTGGAGTTTTTGTTACTTTGTTGCCATAATTAGCGTATCTTGATTTAAAAAGTATTTCGATTGACTCTTCCAAACTATCTGGATTTCGACAAGCTAGTATTGTTTTCATTGGCTCCGGAATTTTTTCTTTAAAAATATTTAGAGCGGATCTCATATTGTTTTTGGCTATGGCTTCCGTGCTTGGATTTTCTCCCATTATAAGACTTGTCTTATTATTAAGTCTTCTCAACCTGTCTTTAATTTCGTTATAAAAATCAGATGTGTTTGTTTTAAATACTACTGCCCTCATGTGATCATATAATTCTTCCAAACTAAGTTTTTCGCCAAAATTATTAACTAAAACGTCTTTGATCTCTGCCCACGATTTGACGTGGAAGTTTATCTCGATAATTTCCCTAGCTTTACCCTGTAATCTGCTTTTAATAGCATCCGAAAAAAGTAATTGGGACATTGCATCATACTGTGTTAGTATAGGATGTATCCGTTCTACTAGAGTAATAAAATTGTATAAATCGTGTCTACTTCCGCTAAACTCGGGTAGAGTTTTGAGATATTTAATTGGGTCAAGGGTAATAGACGGTGCTTGAGCCATTATTAAAAACGAAATATATATATCAAACACACAAAAAAAAATTCACTAGTTATTCTTTAATTTAATTTTCCCTTGTTTTATATACACAAAATAGTTCTTTTAAAAATATCAAATATTCAAAAATTTACAAATTATAAAAGAAAATATGTATATACTGAACTTACATTAAAAAAAAATTTTGTTGATCTTGTTGAGTAATGCTGTCTTCTTAGTTGAGTGTTCTTCTATAGATATTGTCTTCTTGTGTTGTTTTGGTTGGTTAATTTTATCTAAACTTCTGTTGGTTCTAGTGTTGTTTCGTTGTTCTCTTCGATTTATGTAGTTATGATGAATATTATTTTTCATTCACTCTTTCTTTTAGGATTTTATTCTTTAGTCAAAAAAAAATTTTTTTTGTTATATATGTATCTAACCTTAATATGTTAAGGATTATAAAAATTTTATATATATATTAATATATTTTTTTTCAGTCACTTTAAATGAAGCCTTAATTTTTTAAGGACTTTATTATTTAGTCACTTTATTTATTGAACCTTAATATATTAAGGATCTTAAAAAAATTTATTTTGTCACTTTTCCTTTTTTATATAGGACCTTAATATTTTAAGGATCTAAGGAAAAAAAATTATTTTGTCACTGTTCTTTTTATATAGGACCTTCATATTTCAAGGATTTTAAAAAAATTATTGTGTCACTTTTCCTTATTTTTTTTATGTAGGACCTTAATATTTTAAGGATCTCAAAAAGGAAATTATTTTGTCACTTCGCGTTAATTATTAATATAAATAAAAAATATTAGGGATATTTTTCCGCGAATCCCATCCTCATCGCCAGAAATATGTTCGTTTAATTTAGTGTTAAAAAAACAATAGTATTGTTTTTAATCGAACTTGGTTTATTGACTCCACGAATATGAATGAGTTTCTCTTTTACATTTCTTAATAATAAATACAAAATTGAAAGTGCTTATAAATTGCTTAATACAAAAATTAGTTTACAATATATGTGCAGTTATAAATTCTTAGAAGTATTTCATAATGACTTTAGGGGTTCATTGGCCACAATTAAGTCCAAATCATTAACAGCTAAGTATTCCAAGAAATCAATATTTTTGTCACCGCTAAAAGAACTTAAATAGTTTTTAATATGCATATGAATGTTTGTATGCAATTTTTTTTTTTTTTTTAGGAGTAGGACCAGCACTCAGGGGATGACCCCTATATATGCAATGCATTGCGCCGGAACTGAAAACTAGGGGATAGTATTGAGGAGACAGATTAGGAAAGATGAGAAGATAGACAGTTTTTTTTTTTTGTAGCTATTTCAACCTTTTACTTCGCCGGCTAATTTTTGCTACAGGGCCGACGAAGGTGGGTGCTGTTACTCAGCTTTTTAGTACATGATGGTGTCAGTCGCTGCCAATTATGTTCAGTGATCAGTGACTGTGCCTTCATCATTGAAACAGGCTGGCAACAACTAACACAACCACGCACTAATGCTGATCAGAAGAATTCAACACAATATTTCATGACTCAGAGCGGGCTCGAACTCACGACCCTCTGTTTCATAGTCTCGTGTTCTTCTACTTTGTTGTATACAAACATTTGTATCCTTTAAAAAAGAAAAGGAAATGTATCAAATATCAAGTGCATACATTCGTGTAAATTTGTTTGTATTGATTTAATTGGTAAGTATTTTTATTAGTAAGCAAGAATTAAGAATTGAAAGCAAAGAGTTTCAAGTATGTTTATATTATTATTGTATGTGGGGGTATCGTTGATATCGCATCGAACTGATGAAAATTTTATTTACTTTGTAAACTCGTTTACAATGAATGTTTATTTCAAATAAATTTATATTAGCTCATCCAGATCTATATGGCCAGGATACTCTTTTATTCTTGCGTACTTTGCTTAGAGTTATTTTCATGGTAGAAAATGCGGTTTCACAATTATATGTGCTACCAAACATTGAATACAATTTGTAGATTTCTGTCTTCAGTTTTTTTGTTAAACAGAAAGTGATTCAAAAGCATTTCCACCCCTGTTAAAAGTAAGCAGAGGTTTCTCTCTGCGCCACACACAAGGGCAACTGTGTTTATGTGTTAGTGCACATCATTGTTCTAGACCAGGGATGCCCAAAAAAATTTTTTTTTGTGATTAGTGAGGTAAGAGAAAAAAACAAATTGAGAGAAGTGATTTATTTACAGCTAAATTATAATGTTAGTAAGAGCTTGAAAAACAGAATAATTATATTCATATTAAAAAATCAAACATATTAATGTACGTATTTTTAAATAAAATAATTCAAATTAATTTTTTAAATTTTAAATTAAAATACTCAATTATTTATAAACTCTATAAAAGTAAAAGATGTTAATATGATATTTATGTTATATTCCGCATAAATTTTATTTAACAAAAACAAAAAGCAACTTAATAACATAGTACATTATAATAAATCAAAACGATTTTAAAATTTTCACGAAAAAAAAAGATTGCAATTATGAATCTTATATAAGCGATTCTAATTTGATACTTTTGTGACAAACATTAACATGGCATTGAATGATCACGCAACATTTTTTGAGTGTGAACCTGAAAAAAGTAATAAAGCATCCGCTAAACATGTGCACTTGTCGACTTATCATCAACGCCTAAATGAAAGACCATAAGAATATGTGTGAGTTCTCTCCAAACATTTGTTTCATGAAATGAGCATCCCTGTTCTAGACTAAATCTATCTACTTCAGTGATGTCAGCGTCATACACAATTTTGGAAACAAAACTCACTTGTACGCTTACGCTCTTTTATTTTGAGAGCGTAATATATAATTGTTTACTGAGAAACATTCTCATTTAGCGGGAAGTATCGCAAGTTCTGTTTTGAGGCCTCTAAACAGAAATAATATATTTATATAAATATATATATACAATATATATAAGAAGCTTGAAATACATAAGTTGGAGCCACTGTATGTAGGTACATCTTTTCGAAAATTTCTTAAAGTAGCTTTTAAATGAATTCATAAAAAAGGCTTTTTGTAAAAATGTTTTCTCTTGTATATAAACTAACTAAATGCTCAGCTTAAGAATGGAAAAATATTTTAAAATTAAATATCTTTATGCTGCATAAATTTAACTGTGAGCATTATATCATATATACCCCTCATTAAGACAATAACGGTTAAGTAAAATTTATTTAATAATCTTGTGTACTGCGATGTTTCTACATGATGTAAACATTTTTCTTCCAAATGTAAACAATGGCGAAGTATTTTAATTTCAAAAAGATTTAATTGCTGCATAAAATAACCTGTGAGCTACTATATGGTGTGTTTATTGATCTCCTGTATACTTCAAATTTGAATTTTATTTAATAGTCTTGTGGACATCGACAAAGAACGTGCAAGCGAAAGAATTTATAAAAAAAGATATATGATGAAATATAAAAAAATATTTTATGATAAAATATGCGTTTAATGATTTTCAATGTCTCTTATGTTTTAAGACATTTGAACTTAAGAGATTGAATAGTTTGAAGAGGCATTTCGATCATTTTCATAATGATATTAAAAAATATGACGTCAAAGAAAGGGAAAACCAATATATGATTGAAAATGTTTGTCTCTTTCCCTTCAACATACCTTTGCGAACATATATTTTCCAATTTGAAATATATTTGCTCAAAACAACGCAATAAATTAAAATCCGAAAACCTCAAAAATGTTTTGTTGTTACGAAAATGCAATATAAATTTAGAATATATTATTGGTATATAAAAGGATACTCTTAGAAAAGCCCATTAGTTAGACCTCGCAACCGCACATTTCTCCCGCTGAGAATGTAAGAGATTAGAGTGATCTCACCAACACAATCGTATTTGACATCATTGATCTACTTACAATTTGTAAATGGTTTTTCTAGTTTCTGTTTCTTCACTTAATTTGACGCAATCTCTAATTTTAAAGATTCCACTATTTAAAGTATCGCAAAATAACTTAACACTATTTGTATATTTAATATTACCTAGTTCCAAAATGAGTGTTGAGACCAGTGAGCACCAGTTCCTGCTATTCCTTATTATTTGTCATGCTTGCAATTGTGCACTTATTAAACAGGCTGTTGATTTCTTCAATTCCAGACATAAACTTTTTATTTTAATTCTTTTTTAATCATTTAATTAATTTTTTTTTAAAAACAAATAGTTGTTTTTATTATTTAATTATTTTTAATTGTTGAAGTAATTTTTTTTTTTGTTTTTTTATCACTACCTTTAATTACTAACGGCCATTTTCACAATGTATGATTAAGACTTAACGTTTACTTTAACGACATCTTTTGTATGCCAAACTTGACGTTAAAGTCTACGTTAATTTTAAATCGTACATTATGAAATCAGCCGTAAGTCACTTCTAAATTATTGTTTCTATTCTATTGTAGGGTTTTAGAGCCGACTGCGCCAGTAAAATACAAACCCCATGGTTTGATTTGGGTTTAATAATTAATTTATATTTAATCAAGAAAAATGTTTTACCTTAACATTTAAAAATACAAAAATATTAAAAGATTATTTTGCATAAAAATAGTTTCATTGAACTGAAACAATTCCATGAATATGTGATGCCTTCAAAATAAATACTTGGTAGAAAACCACTCGTTAAACAAATTATATTTAAAAACATAAATATTTAAAGCAATCAATTATTCATTGTTTTTGTAGTTATTAAAAAAAAGCAAAAATTGAATGAATTGCATTATTCATTCGTAAAATTAAGTACATTCTTTTTGTAAAAAATAAAATTGTTGGTTTTATTACAATTTATACTAACAAATTGGTGACCCCGCGTTTATGCAAGACGGATGTCAACATCGGAACCATCGTCAACATCAGGAAGCTATTCTTCTGTAGCATCGAACGGTTCTCAAATGGAGATTTCAAGAGTTTCTGTTAAAGCACCACCATTTTGGCGTTCAGATCCAATGCTTTGGTTTAAGCAAATGGAGTAGCAGGTCATAATGGCCGGTGTCACCCAAGATTCAACGAAATTCCACACCATTGTGGCATCAATTGAGAGTCATATTCTTAAAAAAGTGCATGACGTCATTATAAGCCCACCAGAAACAAACATATACGGCACTTTGAAAGAAAAATAATATGCTCGCTTTCTGACTCTGAAGAAAAATGCCTGAAGAAGCTTTTAACGGAAGTTGACCTGTCGGACAGAAAACCTTCAGAGTTATTGGGTCAAATGCGTTCTTTAGCTCAAGGTAAAGTATCTGATGATATCTTAAAACAGCTATGGATGCAACGACTGCCATCTCAAACGAAAGCTATTTTGTCTGCTAGCGAGGATCGCTTAGATAAGCTCGCCACAATGGCAGATAAAATCTGTGATTGCTCTGATACAGAAATCCATGTGGCTTCTTCAACATTAGAAAAACGTGTAAGCAGATTGGACAATATTGAACATCAATTGGAAAGTTTAGGAAAGAAAATTGAATTTTTAGGAAGGTCAAGGAGCAAAAGTAGGTCCAAGGGTAAAAATAGACGTTCCAAATCAAGCAAACCTTTGTGCTGGTATCATTTTAAATTTGGAAACAAAGCAAGGAAATGTGTCAGCCCGTGCGATTTCAACAAATCAAATCAGGAAAACTAAGCGGCGCTTCATCTTCGGCGACAGACGGGAGCAGCCAAGAGCTTTGTCGCCTGTTTACTCGAGATATAAAATCGAAATCAAGGTTTTTAGTCGATTCTGGAGCTGATGTATCTGTTATTCCAATAACATCAATCAAACACAAGCAACAACCAACTCGTCTTGTTTTATATTCAGCCAATCAATCAACAATAAGAGCATTTGGCACTAAAACTCTCATTATCGATTTAGGATTCAAGCAAAATTTCACATGGGATTTTGTTATTGCCGATATACAGAAACCGATTATTGGATAAGACTTCTTAGGTAACTATGGTATCCTTATTGATATAAAAAATAATTGTCTAATTGATCCAAAAACGAACCAAGGTTCAAAAGGTGTTATTGTTCATAATGAACATTTTTCAATAAAAACGTCACCTTCGTCTCCATTTTATTCACTTTTAATGGAATTTAACGATTTATCTAAAATAAATTTCCATTCCGATGTCAAGCACTCAGTTCAACATTTTATAGAAATTACTAATGGTCCACCGGTATTTAGCAAGACAAGACGTCTTTCCCCTGAAAAATTAATAGTGGTAAAAAAAGAATTTAATGAAATGGTCCGCCTTGGAATATGTCGTCCTTCTAAAAGCAACTGTGCAAGTCCTCTACATATGGTCAAGAAAACCAATGGTGAGTGGCGCCCCTGCGGAGATTACCGTAATCTAAATTCTCGCACCATACCTGATTGCTATTCTGTTCCACATATCCACGACTTTGGAATGATGTTAGATGGTAAGAAAGTATTCAGTAAAGTAGATTTAGTGAAAGCGTACCATCATATTCCTGTCGCAGAGGACGATATATACGAAATACTGCAATAACAACTCCGATAGGCAACTTTGAGTTTTTACGGATGACATTTGGTTTGTGCAATGCTGCACAAACTTTTTAACGTTTAATGAACAAGGTAGAGAGAGAGTTAAATTTTATCTACGTTTATATTGATGATTTGCTAATTGCTTCGGTAACTGAGCAAGAGCATGAAAAACACTTACGAACCTTATTTGAACGTTTGCGTCAATTTGGTTTGACCATAAATTTTTCAAAATGTATATTTGGCGTTTCACAACTTGAATTTCTTGGTTATTTGGTCACGGAAAAAGGACTTAAGTCACTTCCTAGCCGTGTGGAATCTATTTTTCAATACAAACTACCGACAACTGTCAAGGAGCTCAAGTGTTTTTTAGGTATGATTAATTTTTACCGACGTTTCATACCACACGCAGCTAAATATCAAGCAATTGGCATACATCAAGGTAACGTAACAAATTATAAATGACACATTGAATGGAAATAATCTAGAAAACAAGTATTTGATGAGTGTAAACATCAACTTGCCAATGCAGCGCTTTTATCTTATCCAAAAGAAAATGTTCCTACTTCCTTGTGCGTCGATGCCTCTGACGTTGCGATGGGAGATGTATTATAACAGTTCATAGACGGTAGCTGGAAACCGTTGGGTTTTTTTCCGAAGATACTTAGCAAGACTCAAATAAAATACAGCGCATACGATCGAGAACTAATGGCTATGTTTTCCACATTGAAGCATTTCCAATATTTTTTGGAAGGTCGTCAATTTTGATTCTTTTCTGACCATAAACCACTTATCTACTCGTTTAAGCAAACGCCTGATAAAGCCTCTCCAAGACAATTGAGGCAATTAGATTTTATAGGACTGTATACTACGGACATTCGTCATATCAAAGGAAAGGAGAATGTTGTTGCTGACACACTTTCGCGCATTCAAGCAATTAATATGCCAACTAATTTAGATTTTGGTAAATTGGTTAAAGAACAAAAAAGTAATACAGAGTTATTGTCACTTGTAAACGATACTACTTCTTCTATCGACTTGAAGTTAGTAAGGAGTGGTTACTATTTGATATACTGTGACGTTTCTAATTTGAAGATGAGACCTTATTTAACAAAGTCCTTTCGAAAACTAGTGTTTGATAATATCCACAGTCTTTCACATCCAGGTGTAAAAGTTTCAGTTGATTTGGTGAGCTCTCGATTTGTCTGGAAATCATTAAGAAAAGACATATCTGAATGGGTTAGAAGTTGTATGGCTTGTCAAAAATCAAAAGTAAACCGCCATACGAAGAGTCCATTAGGTATTTTTAAACTACCAACGGAACGTTTTAGGCACATCAATATCGATATAATTGGCCCATTAACAAGTTGCTAAGGTTATCGTTACCTTCTTACTTGTATTGACAGGTTTACGAAATGGCCAGAGGCAATTCCTTTAGCCGAAATTAAAGCTAAAACCGTTGCCTTTGCGTTTACAAATATGTGGAGATCTAGATTTGGAGTACCGAAACAAATAATAACCGATCAAGGCAGGCAATTCGAAAGCAAATTGTTTTGAGAACTTTCAAAAATATTTGGTTCAAGAGTGACGCACACTACATCTTACCCCCCACAATCAAACGGACTAATAGAACGATGGCATCGAACTTTGAAGTCTGCTTTGATGAGTTGCGGAAAAAATTACTGGATAAGTGTACTACCACTTGTTATGCTTGGTCTTCGCACAAGAATTTTAGCTGATTCACAAGTTTCGGCTGCGGAAATGGTTTATGGAACAACTCTAACTTTACCAGGTGAACTGATTGAAGACAATTTTTTAAGAAAAGATGACACAGAGTGGATTAACTTATTTAGAACTCAAATGCTTAGAGTTAAACCTCTAGCTACATGTTTTCATGGCAATACCAAAACATATATAAACAATCAACTAAAAGTTTGCGAGTATGTATTTGTCAGGTTTGATGCAGTGAAGAAGCCACTCCAACCACCGTATAATGGTTCTTATAAAGTTATTTCACGAACGGATACATTTTTCAAGATTTTGATAAATGAATAAGAGAATGTTGTAACCATAGATAGACTAAAACCTTATTTGAGTTTTACAGATTTTCCCTATGATATTCCCCAAGAAAATAAAAAAAATTCAGATTCGCTGTATAACAACGCTGGAGGGGGAGTACTGTGGAGCCTTCAAAATAAATACTTGGTAGAAAACCACTTGTTAAACAAATTATATTTATAAACAAAAATATTTAAAGCAATCAATTATTCATTGGTTTTGTAGTTATTAAAAAAAGCAAAAATTGAATTAATTGCATTATTCATTCGTAAAATTAAATACATTCTTTTTGTAAAAAATAAAATTGTTGGTTTCATTACAATTTATACTAACAAATATACCTTTACATGCAGTTAGCAGATGCTTCCGCTTGCACTAAACGCATGTGCAAGTACCCTACGGTATTTTATATATGTCACTTATAGTATGTATATTACTGTGTCCCAAAACATATTTTTGTCAGGGGCTCAAGCATAATTTGAAACCTTATGGGGTCCAGTATTTTTTAATATTTTTTTTTTTAATTTTTAGGACGAGGTTTAGAGGTCGCGCAAATCAAGTTTTTGTTAAAAATCGGATTTTTCGGCCTTTATTTCAAACTTGACTCATAACTTTGTCAATAACCACGTTGATTTCATTTTTTTATCAAATATTTCTAAAAAAAATCCCCAAGCTTTATTTCCATATGCATTACGATTCCACATATTAAGTATTTTTGTAAATTTTTAGCAAATTCTGTAAAAAATGATTTATTACTTTTTAAATTTATATGAAAAGTATGAAAACAAGTGACGCCATTTTGAAGACGGATAAGTTCTAAGCCATTAAGAAAAAGAAAAATGGATTTTGGTCCTACAGTTCCCGAGTTACACTATTTTTATAGCTAGTACCTTAAAAATGGTGATACTGTTTTCATTATAATCATTTTATATATCCATAAATTGTTATAGATGGGATTTTAAGGTGATTTCTGCGAATAAATAAAGTATTATTTCATTTCAATTTAATCCGCGGTTTATTTGGATTTTTCCCAATATCCACCTCGGCCATATATTTCAAGGTCGGGAAGACCCATTGGCTGGTTGGTAGGCCCGACTGAGAGAGCCAAAAAGGATAAGGCATAGCCTAAGGAAAAAGGGGAATCGAAGATCAGTGTATCTCAAGAGGCCTCCACAAAAGCCGTTTCATAAAGATGCTGCTGCTGATGCAGATAAACCTCCATCGGAGTAAAACGGCGACTCAAGCCCTGATGGAGCAAATAACTAAAGGTAAGATACACGTTGTGTTCATTCAGGAACCATAGACAATTAGGAACAACATTTCTGGCTTGAACGACTGCAATTATCAACTTTTTATGCAAAGACCGGGGCTAGACCCAGGGCGTGCATACTATGTCATAAGGAACTAAACTTTCTTTTTTTCCCAGAATTATCAACATCAGACGCCACAACTTTAGTATATGGCAGTCGAAACATGCTGATGGCTTCAGTGTATCTACCTTCGTATACCCCGACACTTCCACCGACGTCGGAATTGAGGCGCTTCATATCTTCCGCCAGGAGTAAAGGTAGGAATATATTGATAGGCCGTGATGCCAACTCGCGTCATCTCTTTTGGGGTAGTACTAATTGCAACAATAGAGGTGATGCGTTATTTGAGTATTTGATGGCAAGTAACCTCTTCACAATGAATACTGGGAATTGACCAACTTTCATTAGCAGTATTAGGGAAGAGGTTATTGATATCACTATATGTTCAGAAAACTTAATTGATGAAATAAGCAATTGGCACGTGTCGGAGTTGCATTCCTTCTCGGACCATCGCTATATTTTCATGACTCTGGGCCATCCTGGTCCTAACCCCATAACATTTAGGAATAGGGCCAAGACGGACCAGTCAAGATTTAGGTCTAGTTTACAAAACAAACTCGAGAACTATCCACCACCAGTAGATACTGTAGGGCGCATAGATTCGGAGATATATAGACTAAGTACTGATATTAGGGAATCCTTTGAGGACAGTTGTCCACTCAGGAATAGGCGATACCCAAAGGAAAAACCGTGGATGACGGGTCAATTTATAAATCTCAGGAGAGAAACCAGAAGGCTCTTCAATAGGGCCCGTAGGAAGGGACTCGATATATACTGGGAAGAATATAGAAGTAAACTTAGCGTCTACAATAAGAAGATAAGGGACGCCAAACGCGAATCCTTGAAGCTTTTCTGCGAACAGGTGGACAGCGTTAGTGAAGCTTCCAAAATAAAGAAACTTCTGTCGAAGACCCACACTCAACCTGAGACACTGGTCGACTCGGAGGGCAGAGACGATGGAGGAGTTATTGCAATTTATTATGGGGGCACACTTCTATACGGGGCAGGAGAACCGTTCGGAAGAGGCATACCCCCCGAGAGATATGGACAATCCAAGGATAATAAAAGATACTCAGATGGTATGTAGAGCAGTGAAGAACTTTTCGCCCTACAAAGCGGCAGGCCCTGATGACATTTTCCCGGCTCTTCTTCATAGAAGTATGGAACTGATAGGGGATAGGTTGGGTAATATCTTCACAATCTGTGTTACTAATGCATATACTCCCCTGGCATGGAGGGAGGCTAAAGTTGTCTTCATTCCAAAACCGGGCAGGGAAAGCTATGCAGATCCGAAGGCTTGCAGACCGATTAGCCTAACCTCGTTCTTTCTGAAAACATTGGAACGGACTGTGGACACAATGTTGAAGGAAAGAATACCGCACGATGTGCTGAAATTTAAGCAACACGCTTACATTAGGGGCAGGTCTGTTGAGACAGCCCTACAGGAGGTTGTATATCACATAGAGAGAACCTTCGATTTAGGTATGTACACCATGGCTGTATTTATCGATATAGAGGGAGCTTTCAATAATATATCGACCTCGAGCATTATTGACTCGATAGGTAACTTTAACTTGGACCAGAGACTGATTGCATGGATCAGTCATATGCTAAGGAACAGGAAGATAAGTTGCGAGGTTAACGACACAAAAGTAGAAGGGAACGTATGTTTCGGGACACCACAAGGGGGAATACTATCTTCCTTGCTTTGGGACCATAAATACCCTACTGAAAATATTATCCCAAGAAGGATTTACTCCCGTCTGCTATGAAGACGATGTGGCGATACTGGTAAGGGGAAACAATCGTAGGGTTCTTTGTGGAAGGGCAATGGAGGCCCTAAGTTTAACTTATAACTGGGCTACGGAAAGGGGACTCAATGTCAACCCAGAGAAGACAGAAATTTGTATGTTTACGAGAAAACGGAAGATTGCACATTTGGAATCACCGGTTTTTCGAAACAGAACGATTCAAGTTAATAGGAGGGTCAAATATCTAGGAGTGATACTCGACTGGACGTTATCCTGGAAGGACCTTATAGAAAGTAGGGTGATCAAGACCCAAGGGTGTGGACCTATTGCAGAATGGGGAATGAGCCCAAAGATGGTACACTGGCTCTATACGAGTGTGGTAAGACCAATTGTGACGTACGCCTCGTTAGTATGATGGACGTCTTTGGAGAGGAAGGTGAATATCAAACATATTCAAAGGATACAAAGACAGTGCTGTATCGGCATCTGTGGTGCGAGAGAACCACATCAACTATGGCAATGGAAAATATTCTATCAATACTGCCTATTGATACACAGGTTAAATATGAAGCAGCTCTGGCTGCTACGAGATTGATGGTGATGGGTGAGTGGCTGACAAGAGAACACATAACCAAGCACCAGGGTATAGTACATATCTTATCCGGGAAGAACGCTCGCACGGTTGCGTGCGATAGGATCCCTATTAGATATGTACGATCACACTGCAACACCATAATATCGGAAGGTATGGAGTGGGAGGGTGCAGATATAATGAACCCCATAACTAACCTATACACGGACTGGTCCAGGATTGGTGACCGATCGGGTGGAAGTTTCTGTGACATAGATCGTAACTTTCGTAAATACTTCCGCCTGCCGGATCATAGCACAGTATTTCAGAGTGAGATCGTGGCTATTGCGGAAAGGATAAAATGGTTGAAGGAAATCGATAACAGGCTACCGGTTCGTATATTCACGGATAGTAGGAAGGTCATCGAGGCCCTGAGGAATCATGTGGTTCGATCTCAGTAGGTACTACAATGCAAGGATGAGATTAACTCATACACGCAATGTGGGGGCATAGAGATAATCTGGATTCCACGACATCAGGAAATACCTGGAAATGTTGAGGCAGATAGGCTAGCAAAGATGGGAGCATTAATGGCGAACATTACGCTAGACAGTCCGAAGCCATTTCAGGTTTTTAAGAACGAACTAAGGCGGTGGGCTATAGAATTGCATACAAGAGATTGGCAGCACTCTACCGTAGGTAGGGTGACTAGAATTCTATGGGGCGACCCAGATGGTAACAGGACGAAGGAGATCCCAGCGTTGAGTAGGCCATCACTACGGAGATGGGTTTATTTGATAACAGGGCATACAGAGTTAAAGAATCACCTGGCATGAATGGGTATCTTTAGCGATATAACATGCAGGGCCTGTCAGGAAGAGGACGAAACACTGGAGCACTACTTGTGCTACTGTCCAGCTTTTAGCCAAGTCAGAAGGCAAACATTTAATCAGGAGATTATACGGGGATGGAATTTCTTGGGAGCTCAAATTGGAGGAACTTAAGGAGATACATCGAAGAAACTGGGTTCTTGACGTAATCGAATTTGAAAGTTTCCATGGTATCGGTGGAGTCACCCTACAGTACAATGGGGACTCCTTATTATAGAGCGCAGAACAGGCCCATGAGGCCTAGGTGTAATCCGGAATGGATTGGGATAGCTTATGCCCCTCTCTTCAACCTAACCTAACCTAGCATTTTTTGATGAACGTATCGACACAAAAACTTTGCGTTTAACTACAAAAACCCTGCAGATAAACTTTAGAAATAAAGAACTTCAGCAATTCATTGCAAAAGCCAGTCTAACTTTTTTGAAAGTTTTCAATATTTCAATAGATTTTTTAAAAATAGATTCAGAAAATTAGAAAGCCAACAAGTCATTTCAAGATGCAAAGCAAAAAGCTATATATATACTGGGTATAAAGCTAAAAACGGGTATAACTCAGGAACGGTAAAAACAAATTTAAAAATTGTTTTATTCATATTAATTAGAATTAATTTGTCTTTCAAACTGGATCATTAGTTTTTTTCATTTTTATTGAAACATAGAACGTTGTAAAGCGTAGTTAAAACATTTTTGAAAAAAATTCGAAAAATGTTAATATTTAAATGAACAAATTCATCACCAAAACTTATAAGTTTTTCACACAGGAATAAAGCTTGAATACTTTTCTTTGTAGAAAACCGTTGTTATTAACCAAGCTGTGAATGAAGTAAGAAAAAAGGCCGAAAACTCCAGTATTTTATGAAAACTCCCTTTGCGCGACTTCTAGACCTATTCCGAAAATTGTAAAAATATCAAATATACTTTCAAATTTTGATTGAGCACCTATGAAAATCAGAAAATTTTTTTTGAGACCCCCTAATGTATACATATATCAGGTATGTGATTGTTATCGATTTCAAAGAAAAAACGAGATAAAATCGAAAAAGGTGTGATAACAACACTTATTTTTCTTTCTTTTTGTTTTTAATCCGGTTTCTTCATCAAATCGAATTTGATTTTATTTTGCATTTGTTTCTATGAAGATTTAAACTAAAAAGTATGTGATGAAAAACGAAAAATTTACTGTTGTAAGTGTTTTTAAAACGATGAGGTATTTACGCACGTTATTAAGAAAAAAGTAAAATATTTGAACCAAAATGTAAGTATATGTATTAAAGTCTGTACCTTAAGGTAATAATAAATCAAAAAATAATTTTCAGGGGAAAACCTACAAATAATGCCCAGGAGGAGCTTAGGGCGAATTTTATGGAAAAACATCCACAAACAATTTTTTTAAAGATGACAGAGTTGAAGCAGAAAGACTTTTGCAAACTTTCGCACAGGAGCTAAGCAAGCTTGTGCTTAGATATGGAGTGACAAAAAATCTTCTATAAAGAAAAAAATGTCTGTAAATAGAAGAAAGGCTCGTGCTACTGGCGGAGGACCACATAATCAGATATATATTTCAAATATAGAAGAAGCTATTGAAAAATATGTGGTCTTTATGACCACATGTTACATGTTATGTAACTCAGCAGGAGAATTATACGTCAGACATTTCGTTGGAAGTTATTACCAACCAACCTTTGAAAGCTACCTTCTGCTAGGAACCTTAACGTGACCGCTAACTCAATGACCAAAGGAATTGATTTAGTTTTTACATGTGGTTAAGTTTTTGTAGAATCCAAATAAAACCTTTCTTGTTTATGCGGAAATATTCCCTGAACCTAAAAGTATTTGATGTGAGTTAAGTTTAAATCACTTAGAAAAACTTGTTACTCAGTGGATCTGAAGCATCCCTCAACCTCTTTTATTTATATTTTCAAAGTTATTCGATTTATTATTAAATAACTTGATAAAATTAGTGTAATTTTTCTGATTTAAAATCAACTTTAATTTTTATGAAAAAGTTGCAATTTTGACATTAAACAAATTGAAAAGGAACAAAAATTTAAAGAGAAACCGTTCGATTTTGATCACATCTTATAACAAAACGTTCGCTTTTAACTTTCGATTTTGTTCGAAAACGGATCGATTTCCACCACTGGTGCACTCATCCCATATAATCAGTGACGATTCCTGTAAGAGTTGTTCCAGTGGACCGTTTTTGCGGATTTAGCATACAGATTGTTGTTGTAAAGATACAGACAACAGTAATTTAAAGATTGAGTGTGCAGTTTTCCCACCATTTAATAGAGTTGCAGCAATTCCGGAAAACGCAACTGCCAGTGCTTTTCTTCTGGACTGTCGTACTTTGGCTAATATTAAACTGGCAAGAAAAGTTTTACCTGTTCCGCCAGGCGCGTCCAAAAAAAAGGTCACCCTTGTTATTTTCCACACTTGCAATTATAGCATCGAATGCAATTTTTTGATCTGCCACCAACTTGGGTACATTTGAGTTGAGAAATACTGATAACAGTATTACAGCTCGGTATGGCATTAATTATATTAAATTTTTGCCGTTCAATTCTAAAAGTTTGTTTTCGATTTGTATCAACATCAAAATCTTGACCTTGTTGTTGGGCTATGTGTCTGATATCTTGACACAAATCGTCTTTAAAAGCGTCCCATAAATTGAGAGGTTCCGCGGGGAAACAAAATAATAAAATCACTACAAACAATTCTCTCAGCTTTGACGGACATTGGGATATCGATGCTTCTCTCAAAGTTATTTCCCATTGGTTATCATTTTCTCGGCAAGCGGCTTTGTAGGTCTCTTTAACAACTCCATCAATAGTTTTTAAGTCCTGAAAGGATGTTGGGCCACGTACATGATGGAGTAGTATCCGGAGATAAAAACATTCTGACAGAGAAGGATGAATGCCGTACACTCTTCCCAATGTCGCATCTTTTTTTATGCCAGGGTGTCCAACTACGTCTTGACCACGTTTCCTTCTAGAAAATTTGTTGTTAGCCCATGTATAGTAATGAGGGACTTCGTGATAGAGTAGTGTTTTGGCAAATCCGTCACTACTGAACAGGTCAAAAAACGCTGTCAGTGACGTTTTTGGTGGATTTTCCACAATATTTTGCAAGTTTTCCGCTGACAAGTATACTCGTTGTCCGTTCTCTAAGTGCACCGCTAACTGTAGTACGGTAGGGTGTCTGTCATGGATAGGAAACTCTAACAACCTCCACACTGCTTCAGATGTACTGATGTACCGGCCGTTCAAATAATTTGCAACTTCGTCATAAGCATTTCTGACACTGAAATTTGCTTGATCAGAGCCTTTATTAATATATTTGCATATGTACTTTATGGCCTGTACGGAATGACAATATTCAAGGTTTATGTGGGCGTTGAAAGTTCGACATAATATTGGAGAATACGACACCACCCATCTATTGTCTATGCTAACTGTCCTACCCCGCATATTCAAGGTAGCAACCTGTCCGCCGTTATTACCGTCATGACGACGATAGACGGGATATCCATCATCACCGGTCTGAGTTTCAGTGACAAAACGCCGCGGATATTTTTTGGTGCATATACCATTTTTCATGCATGGCGATGTGATGCTTTCTTCGCCACATGGCCCATGTATAATGTTTTTTGTGACTATTTCAAAGAGTGTTGGATCTTCATCTTTATTAGGTAGTTCGGCAAATATCAAGTCATCAATTTCATCTGGCTGTATTTTTTTGTCTAACCAAAACAACATATGGCAATGTGGCAAACCTCGTTTCTGCCATTCGACGCTATGCATATGATACTTGACAGTGCCAAATATCTCATCCTTTGTAATTAATTTAATAATTCTTTTCATTTTCAAATGAAATACTCGGGCGATAATAACATGCCGGTCGAAGGACCGCTGGCTGGTAAAAAGTTCTTCTTTAATTTCTTGCCACTCAGGGTTGCAAGTAAAGCTGACAAATAAGTCTGGTCTGCCGTAATTACGCACGTATGTCATGGCATCCTGAGTTTTTTCATGGAGGTACCTTGGAGAACCGGTAAATGAGGATGGTAAAATGACGTGTTGTCCTATATTTGCAGCATTTACATTTGCGTCTTGGTTTATAGCATCTCTTAAATGAATATAGTCGTCGGCTCTAAGCTTTTGTTGGTTTCGGGATATGAAATTTAATCTTTCTGAGATCATTTTTGCCATCATGTCAACACAGTATTGATTAAATAAATCTCGGTAATAATGTAAAGAATTAAAACAGTTAGGTCTGATCATTAATCGGTAGGCATAGAATTGCATACATGAAACAGTCTTATTTTGTGCTGAACTATGCTGGCGGATAGTTAAACAATAGCCATCTTCGCCTGTTATAAACATTATAGGATATTGCAGCGGGTCATATGCACGATGCAATTCAGAGACTCTTTTTAAGTTTCCGTCTCTACCATGCAATACTATGTCTCTGGGACCTTTATCTTCGTCAACTAAAAAAACGGCCACCTCATTAACAGTTGGAGCATTGTACCTGCCTCGGTGTTCTGTCTCCGGTACTCGGAATAAATAATTAATTTTAAAGTCTCCGAAGAATTTAGGTCTAGGTTATGTTTTAAAGCTCGTATGTATACATTATAGCTATTTAAAGCAGTTTGTAATTCATTAATTAAATCAATTTTCAGTGTTGGGGCGATGTTTGATCGTGATGATAGTTGATCTGCATCTGAAACAAAATAAATCTGCAAGAATTGCAGATTTTGGCCTGATGGCGGTAGAAGGCTGCCTATGAGATGATAAACTTGACCTTCTACTTTAAATGTGGGCATAAAATGCCCTTCTCTAATCTCTTTGGCGCCAAACGATGTCATTTGAAAGAGGTTGTTGTACCTACGTAAATTCTGTAAAAAATTAGCAAATAATGGTTGTGGCGGATCACGTATATTAGGGAAAACAACTTTTCCAGAAGCACAGCACATACCAATCGGTTCAGCGGCCCATTTTTTGGCGAAACACTTAGAGCACGTTTTATTCATTGCTCCAATTTGGACGGTTGTCGGATGAGCATAATCAATGTGTGGATCGTAATTGAAAGCTGACCTATTATTATGAGCTAAAATTTGAATGCGCGCTCTAGTTGTTAACACTTGCTGTCTTTCTCTTTGTGTTGTTAGTCTTTTTAGACGCTCAGTACTCTATTGGCGTTCGCAAACCTGAGAGGTTCTCACATTTTGTTCGGCCAAACGTAGGGAGCGGTCAGTGCTAGATTCCCTAGTGCGAGCTCGTGAGGTTCTAGTATTTTGTTCCCGAAGGCCCTGCGAGTGCTCGGTGCTAGATTGTCGCGCGCGTAGTTGCGAGGTTCTCACATTTTGTTCGGTCAAACGTTGGGAGCGGTCAGTGCTAGATTCCCTTGTGCGAGCTCGTGGGGTTCTAGAATTTTGTTCCTGAAGGCGCTGCGAGCGCTCGGTGCTGGATTGTCTCGCGCAAACCTGTGAGGTTCTTACATTCTGATTTGCAAGACGTTGTGAACGTTCGGAACTCGATTCTCTGCGTCGTGATTGTGATGCATACTCTCTTTGACTCGCAAGGCGATTTTCACCTACTGATGAAGACTCACCCTCCTCTGGGCACTTTGTTGTGATGTTCCTTTTTTAGGCATACTTATCAATATGAGTGAAAAATGAGGTTAATAAGTACACGGCCTGTCAAAGTTTTAGTTAAAAAAAAAGAGAAAAGAAAGTTGTAGTACTGCAAAAAAAAAAAATTTGGATGAATATAATTCTCTAGATTGTTAAAATAAGTATAGTTCTAAAAAGAACTCTTTCAATTCAACGTAGTACTAAGAGTAACTCTTAATCTCAACATACCAATATTACACTTTCAAAGCGATATTGCATACGTGCGCTGCGTAATGAGCCGTCCACGCGACTGAGCCGCGCGGCTACGTTACTTATAGTACTCGCGTCCTCGCACACGCGCAATCATTAGACCTATTTCTAACAATTTTATTATTATGACAACTCCCAAACCATGTATCCAATTTGAATCAATTAAAAAAATATTGAAAGCTAAATACATACCCTTGATGATAAAACTATAAATTTGGATAAGGATTCATATCATGATGCGAATTTAACCTATTTTTGTTCCTGTCGGCGAATTAATTTAATTTTAGAACACAAAACCTGTTATTCTGGCTAAAGTATGATAGTAGGATACACCACCTCGCGGACGTTTTTTGTAGATATTAGTAATACCCATAAACCAGTAGTACATTATTTTGTTCTATCATCAATAGCTTTGCCAGTGCACGTCAAGAAAGATTTTCGTTTTTCCACCTTTTGTTACAATATTGCAATTTTCTTACGGATCCCTAATTTTTTTCTAAATAAATTATAGCCTATGTTACTCCCCAATAATGTAGCTTTCTATTGGCGAGGAAATCGGACCAGTAGTTCCGGAGCCTATTCGTTACAAACAAACAAACAAACAAACCAATTTTACCTCTTTATAATATTAGTTTAGGTTGAAAAAGAGGGGCATAAATATCCCAATCCATCCTGGATTACACTTAGGCCTGTTATGCGCTTTATAATAAGGAGTTCCCATTCTACTGTAGGGAGCCTCCACCGATACCCTTGAAACCTCTGAGTTTGATTACGTCAAGAACCTAGTTTCTTCAATGTACTTCCTTAAGTCTTTCCAATTGGAGCCCCTAAGAAATTCCATCTCCTGTATAATCTCCTGATTAAATGTTTGTCTTCTGACTTCGCTAAAAGCTTGACAGTAGCACAAGTAGTGCTCAAGTGTCTCGTCCTCTATCTGCCAGGCCCTGCATGTTATATCGCCAACGATACCCATTCGTGCCAGGTGAGTCCTTAACTCTGTATGTCCTGTTATTAAGTAAACCAACCTCCGTAGTGTTGGCCTACTTAATGTTAGGACCGCCTTTGTCCTACTACTATCTGGGTCCCACCATAGAATTCTAGTCACCCTACCTACGTTAGAGTGCTGCCAATCTCTTGTATGCAATTCTATAGCCCATCGCTTTAGTTCGTTCTTAAAAAGCTTTGGAATATCTAGTGTGATGTTCGCCATTAATGCTCCCATCTTTGCTAGCCTATCTGCCTTAACATTTCAAGGTATCCCCTGATGTCTTGGAATCCATACTATCTCTATGCCCCCCCACATTGCGTGTATGAGTTAATCTCATCTTGATTCCTCAGGGCCTCGATGACCTTCCTACTATCCGTGAATATACGAGTCGGTAGTCTGTTATCGATTTCCTTCAACCATTTTATCCCTTCCGTAATAGCCACGATCTCATTCTGAAATACCGTGCTATGATCCGGCAGGCGGAAGTATTTACGAAAGTTACGATCTATGTCACAGAAACCTCCACCCGATCGGTCACCAATCCTGGACCAGTCCGAGTATAGGTTAGTTATGGGGTTCATTATATCTGCACCCTCCCACTCCATACCTTCCGATATTATGGTGTTGCAGTGTGATCGTACATATCTAATAGGGATCCTATCGCACGCAACCGTGCGAGCGTTCTTCCCAGATAAGACATATACTATACCCTGGTGCTTGGTTATGTGTTCTCTTGTCAGCCACTCACCCATCACCATCAATCTCGTAGCAGCCAGAGCTGCTTCATATTTAACCTGTGTATCAATAGGCAGTATTGATAGAATATTTTCCATTGCCATAGTTCATGTGGTTCTCTCGCGCCACAGATGCCGATACAGCACTGTCTTTGTATCCTTTGAAGATGTTTGATATTCACCTTCCTCTCCAAAGACGTCCATCATACTAACGAGGCGTACGTCACAATTGGTCTTACCACACTCGTATTGAGCCAGTGTACCATCTTTGGGCTCGTTCCCCATTTGGACCCGATTGCTCTTCTGCAATAGGTCCACACCCTTGGGTCTTGATCACCCTACTTTCTATAAGGTCCTTCCAGGATAACCTCCAGTCGAGTATCACTCCTAGATATTTGACCCTCCTACTAACTTGAATCGTTCTGTTTCGAAAAACCGGTGATTCCAAATGTGCAATCTTCCGTTTTCTCGTAAACATACAAATTTCTGTCTTCTCTGGGTTGATATTGAGTCCCCTTTCCGTAGCCCAGTTATAAGTTAAACTTAGGGCCTCCATTGCCCTTCCACAAAGAACCCTACGATTGTTTCCCCTTATCAGTATCGCCACATCGTCTGCATAGCAGACGGGAAAAAATCCTTCCTGGGATAATAATTTCAGTAGAGTATTTATGGTCCCAAAGCAAGGGAGATAGTATTTCCCCTTGTGGTGTCCCGAAACATACGTTCCCTTCTACTTTTGTGTCGTTAACCCTGCAACTTATCTTCCTGTTCCTTAGCATATGACTGATCCATGCAATCAGTCTCTGGTCCAAGTTAAAGATACCTATCGAGTCAATAATTCTCGAGGACGATATATTATGGAAAGCTCCCTCTATATCGATAAATACAGCCATGGTGTACATACCTAAATCGAAGGTTCTCTCTATGTGATATACAACCTCCTGTAGGGCTGTCTCAACAGACCTGCCCCTAATGTAAGCGTGTTGCTTAAATTTCAGCACATCGTGCGGTATTCTTTCCTTCAACATTGTGTCCACAGTCCGTTCCAATGTTTTCAGAAAGAATGAGGTTAGGCTAATCGGTCTGCAAGCCTTCGGATCTGCATAGCTTTCTCTGCCCGGTTTTGGAATGAAGACAACTTTAGACTCCCTCCATGCCAGGGGAGTGTATGCATTAGTAACACAGATTGTGAAGATATTAGCCAACCTATCACCTATCAGTTCCATACTTCTATGAATAAGAGCCGGGAAAATGTCATCAGGGCCTGCCGCTTTGTAGGGCGAAAAGTTCTTCACTGCTCTACATACCATCTGAGTATCTATTATTATCCTTGGATTGTCCATATCTCTCGGGGGGTATGCCTCTTCCGAACGGTTCTCATGTCCCGTAAAGAAGTGTGCCCCCATAATAAATTCCAATAACTCCTCCATCGTCGTGTGACGTGTGGGTCTTCGACAGAAGTTTCTTTATTTTGGAAGCTTCACTAACGCTGTCCACCTGTTCGCAGAAAAGCTTCAAGGATTCGCGTTTGGCGTCCCTTATCTTCTTATTGTAGACGCTAAGTTTACTTCTATATTCTTCCCAGTATATATCGAGTCCCTTCCTACGGGCCCTATTAAAGAGCCTTCTGGTTTCTCTCCTGAGATTTATAAGTTGACCCGTCATCCATGGTTTTTCCTTTGGGTTTCGCCTATTCCTGAGTGGACAACTGTCCTCAAAGGATTCCCTAATATCAGTACTTAGTCTATATATCTCCAAATCTATGCGCCCTACAGTATCTACTGGTGGTGGATAG
The DNA here is from genome assembly GCA_951800035.1 of Linnaemya tessellans. Classification (NCBI taxonomy): domain Eukaryota; kingdom Metazoa; phylum Arthropoda; class Insecta; order Diptera; family Tachinidae; genus Linnaemya; species Linnaemya tessellans. The sequence continues at coordinate 88,269,516 of OX637535.1, read as the reverse complement.
TTCCCGAGTTTGTTTTGTAAACTAGACCTAAATCTTGACCGGTCCGTCTTGGCCCTATTCCTAAATGTTATGGGGTTAGCATCAGGATGGTCTAAAGTCATGAAAATATAGCGATGATCCGAGAAGGAATGCATTTCCGACACGTGCCAATTGCTTATTTCATCAATTAAGTTTTCTGAGCATATAGTGATGTCAATAACCTCTTCCCTAATTCTGTTAATGAAAGTTGGTTCATTCCCAGTATTTACTGTGAAGAGGTTATTTGCCACTAAATATTCAAATAACGCATCAGCTCTATTATTGCACTTAGTGCTTCCCCAAGAGAGATGATGCGAGTTGGCATCACAGCCTATTAATATATTCCTACTTTTACTCCTCGCGGAAGACAATGCGCTTCAATTCCGACGCTGGTGGAGGTATCGGGGTATCTGAGGGTAGATGCACTGAAGCCATCAGCATGTTTCGACTGCCATATACTAAAGTTGTGGCGTCCGATGTTGATAATTCTGAGGAAAAAAGAAAGTTTAGTCCCTTATGACATAGTATGCACGCCCTGAGTCTAGTCCCGGTCTTTGCATAAAAAAGTTGATAATTACAGTCGTTCAAGCCACAAACCTTGTTCTTAATTATCCATGGTTCCTGTATGAACACTACGTGTATCGTACCTTTAGTTATTTGCTCCATCAGGGCTTGAGTCGCCGTTTTACTCCGATGTAGGTTTATCAGCAGCAGCATCTTTATGAAACGGCTTGTGAAGGGGCCTCTTGAGATACACTAATCTCCGATTCCCCTTTTTCTTTAGGCTCCGCCTTATCATTTTTGGCTTTCTCAGTCGGGCCTACTGACCAGCCAATGGGAGTGTTATCGACTTTGAAATAAATGGCCGAGGTGGCAAAGAAGGCCTTCCCTTTTCGTTCTTCCAGGTAAGCCATGGACGCTTTTTCCAGACCCACCACGATCAAGGTGCCCTCCTCTGCCTCCTCACGGTGGAAGATTACCCACTAGCTCGCATCGAGGCCTTTGTTCTGCTTGGTAATTATATTTGTTATGGCCTCGGTTTTCACACTTCCACCCCATCCTTTTATATAAAAGGATGCCTTTGGGCATCCCTATTCTTTCTTCATAGGGGCCTTGCAATCTATATACGCAATGAAGTTGTGTACCAGCGTCAGCAACCATTAGACGCGCATGATCCAGGATTTAGCTGTATTTGGGTTATATTCAAAATCAGGACACATCTTCTGCATTTTGGGTTTCTTTACAGAAGTCCAAACGCGGAAAGGGAAAAACACTCTCCAACTTCTTTCTTCAGTTGGGTGTCAGCGCACCTCTCGGAAATTCGGATCATTGCACCATTTCTGCCTCTTTTTCGATTACAGAACTTCGAAACGTTTCACACCCAGCTACGAAACGTTTAAAATATCTTTACGAAAAGGCTCGTTGGGATGAACTCAACGATTTCTTTAGGCATTTTAATTGGAAACTTTGCTTTCTTGACAGTAATGTCGATGCCAATGCGGAAATGGTGGAAAATATAATAGTGCTTGGAATGAACATGTTCATTCCATCCAAGCAAATTCCGATTAAGCCTAAATTGAAATCATGGTTTAATCAGGCATGCAGAATTGCTGTCAGATCCAGAGAGGTTGCATTTAGTATCTGGCGTACTAACAAGAACGCTGAAACTGATTTGATGCGCAAAAGGGCGAGATCTTCGTGTGCCAAGGTACTAAGATGCAAAAAAGTTCTGTACGAGCAGCGTCGTCGTGCTAAGATTCTTACTGCCCCTTGGGGCAGTAAGAGTTTCTGGTCATTCATCAAAAGGGTGAAGATTAATGCCAGTTCCTCGATCCCGACTCTTTTGAAGGGTGACCAATTATTCACTGACCCGGTTGACAAAGCAAACGTTTTAGCTGAAATATTCGCAAGTAATTCGCACTTGCCGGAAAGCAATCAAGCACTGCCGGTTCTTGAAAATGTATCCACAACTATGCAAAAGATGCGTTTTCGGGTCCGTGAGGTTAAAAGGGTCTTATCGAATCTCAATGTAAACAAGTCTTCTGGGCCGAATGGAATTCCAGCACTGGTCTTAAAGCAGTGCTTTTCGACGTTAGCTCGTCCTCTGGCAAGCCTTTTCAGCACTATTTACCATACAGGCGAATTTCCCTCGTGCTGGAAGGTTGCGAATGTAACGCCAATCCCTAAAAAGGGAGAGGCCAACAACTCCCAAAACTATCGCCCAATCGCTGTTTGTTCTGCGCTTTCCCAGGTGATGAAAAGCATGGTGACTTTCCACCTAGTGAAATATCTAAAGGCTAATAGCTTACTTAACGACCGCCAATATGGCTTCCGTAGGGGCCGCTCTACGGGGGCCCTATTGGCTCTCCTTTCGGAAAACTGGTGCCAATCTATCCATCACTTCGGCGAGAGTAAGTTAGTGGCTCTGGATATATCTAAAGCATTCGACAGAGTGTGGCACGGAGCACTTTTGTCGAAACTTATGGCTTTTGGTGTGGGTGACGTTTTCTCTCGATTTATATCGAGCTATCTCAGAAATCGTGCTATAAGAGTTGTTATAGACGGGATTTCCTCATACGAGTATAAGATCAACTCTGGGGTACCGCAAGGCTCTGTTCTTTCTCCTACACTATTTCTTATATATCTAAATGACCTTCTATGTCAGACTTTAACCTTTATCTACTCTTTTGCAGATGATAGCAGCCTTTGCCATTCATATGCTTTTAATAATATACAGAATTCGTCCTCAATAAACGGTGACCTCAATAGGATTGTCGAATGGGGTCACAGAAACAGGGTAAATTTCAATGCCCGTAAGACTCAATGCTGCTTGCTAACACACCGACGCAAGCCCGACACGTTGCTTCATCTGTAAACATGGGTTGTGTAGATGTTGAGGAATCAGAAGCTCTTGATATTCTTGGCATGAAAATCCAGTATGACGTTCGCTGGACAGAACATATTTTTCATGTTTCAAAAGAAGCATTCAAGTGCCCCGGCTTTCTAAGGCGGTGTAAACCATACTTCACCCCATCTGCTCTCCTTACTATTTATACCACTTATATCCGACCAAAGATGGAATACAACTCCCATGTATGGGCCGGAGCTTCAAAGTCTATTTTGAAGTTACTCGGCCGTGTACAGGAGAGAGCGAAGAAACTCATAGGGGACGGTAGGGTAGCCAACTCTATTGACTCACTTGAGCATCGACGCAATGTTCACTGTTTTATCGTTACTATAACGGGTTTTGTTCCACCGAAGTCAGGGATCTCTTTCCCGAAACGCGCACTTTTCTACGCTCAACACGCTCTACAGGGCGATCACACCCATATGTCGTGGATTTATCAGTGAACCGCACTACGCATTATAGGGAAAATTCATTCTTTGCCCGTACTGCCCGTATGTAGAATAAACTCCCTGCGGAGGTCTTTGCTGCCGTATATAGCATGGATAAATTCAAATCGAATGACCATAGACACTACTTCCTTTATCCTCCTTCCCACAACCAATTTTCCTAGTTCCAGCACAATGTACGCATAAGAAGGGGTCATCCCCTGAGTGCCGGTCCTAATAAAAAGAAAAAAAAAAAATATATATATATATATATATATATATATATATATATATGTATATGTATATATATATATATATATATATATATATATATATATCTATATATATATATATATATATATATATATATCCATATATATATATATATATATATATATATATATATATGTATATATATATATATATATATATATATATATATATATATATATATATATATATGTATATATATATATATATATATATATATATATGTATTTATACAAACAAATATATACATGTGAACAAATATCATTCCAACTCTTTCTTCCAAACATGCTAGTTTAGTATTAAACGAGTAAAAACTTTATATTCGACCGGGTCGAATCTTAAACACCCTCCAAATATTTAGTAAGTAAATTTACAATGTTTCACTTGGTGAGACAGAGTTGCTTTATATAATATCGTACGTTAACGCCCAATAAAGGGTGCGGGGTTCAAAAATAGACAATGTCATGTTTTCCACAGACGAAAGTATGGGCATTGCTAGACCGTGTTAGACTTCATCACTGATCAACAATATATACCTTATGGGGTCCAATTCTCATTGGAGGGTATTAAAATTGTATTCTGTAGGGTTCGCTCTGGCAAGGGCTGTGGGGGATACATTTCACCTTCGTCATAAAACTCTAATAGCAAATGTATGGGGTAATTATATAAAAAATTAAAAAAAAATTTTTTTTGATAGAGACATTTGGGGGGCAAAGGGGGAGGAGATAATAGGGCAGAGTACTACCAGGTCACGTCTCAGCTTCGTCATTGAAGCTTAAAAATGTTATTTTCCAGGAATGTAGGCTTAAGAAAAACAATTTGTTAAATTTTTGCACTATTTTTGCATATAATAACGCCTACTAAAGGGGGCGGGGTCCAAAAAATATATTTTTTATTTTATGGCTCCAAGTTCAACGCGTTGTACCTTCTTTAATATAAAAATATATCATTTGCTTAGCAACATTACAAAAAAAAACTTTAAAAATTATGTTGTTTTTTAGAGGTTGGTTTAGTACTTCTCAGGGGAACTCTTTTCCCTCTTGCCGGATATAGCCCATCTCCGAACTAAACCTGTGCTATCCTTCAAGATATATTTATACCGAATTTAAAGAGTCTAGGTCTTTTTGTTTGGACTGAATCGTGATTTCCACAGACGGTCGGACGGATATGCTCAGATCGTCTTAGATTTCATCACTGATCAAGAATATATACTTTATGGGGTCTCAGATGGATATTTCGCTGCGTTACAAACGGAATGACAAAGTGGATATACTCTCCATATTATTTTTGGAGGGTATAAAAAAAACGTAAGAAACAAGAGGCCGAAAACTCCCCCATTTTATATAACATACAAACAGGCCTTACGAATGTCACATAAAAATGTAGAGTATTGTTTTATACTGATTGGGACATTAAAACTCGATAAGCTTTAACATTTGTGGTATTTGTTGCGCTGCATACAAAAAAGTCATAAAATAATAGCACTCTTTCAGGTATGTTTTTGTTTTGTCATAAAATAGCTCTAGAGATCTGAGCCGAAGAAGTGTAAGATTTTGCCAATCTAGGGGACTTAATAAAAAAAAACGTGCTCGAAATTTGATCAAATTTTCGTAGATGTAAGAAAAATATACTATTGTTACGAAAATAAACACAAAACATAATACAAAAATGTTGTTAATATGATGGCGGCTATCAAATAGATGTTATTGAAATGTATTTAAAAACAAACATTGTCACTTTGTTACCGTCATCAAATTAAAAGTGGATAGAATTAAATCGTGCGTGCTTTCTTTTCCAAAAAGTTTTTTTTTTAATTTCAATAGTTTATCTATAAAATTTTCAATAAATCGGAAAAAACAACTTAAGTGGAGCATTTAAATAATTTTGCTTCGTAAAAAGCTATAAAGTAAGTAAGTGCAAAAAAATTTTCAACTTTTCATAGACTAAAACTTTCATATTCTATCGGATTCTGCGTTAGCACCACAAGGATCATCGAATACATCCCAGAAACTGATTCCAAGAATAAAATCTTGCCCATATTTTGCCCAAACTTATCGTTTTTTAATATGTCTGAAATATCGCGCGAGGAACTTTTACATGTTTGGTTAAATAACATCAAACGTGAAAGGTTTGAAGTGATTTTAAAATTCGTTTTAACAATTTTTGGAAGAGATGTGGACTATGAAAAGTTAAAAGCACGCGTACGAAAACTATGCTACGATTTTGAAGTGAGATGAGATAAATCTCGACGACTTAGGGAAAGATTTATGAATGATAATGCTTTATGGCTTAAAACAACAATTCAAGCTGCAGAGTTCATTCTTAATTTTGCGCCATCAACTTCTAAAAAAAGTTTCGATGTCGGAAGAGAAGAAAAAGAATTCTCAATATGTTGTCTTCAAACGAAACCACGAAAGTGTCAAGAACTTATATCTAATGTATCGGCAGATCACTTTATAATGGCAACTGACCATGTGTTATATATTAGCCGTTCAGCTAAAGACTGCTGCTCATTCTTTATTTTGACATGTAAATAAAATACATAAACAATACTTTGTAGAGATGCCATATACTATAAATATTATAGTATATAACATCTCCCTTTCAAAGATCTTTTTGAAATTATGAGGAGTGTACATACGTATGTATGTGTAAGTACAAAACATTCCAATATTACAATTCAATTAAACAATTCATTCTACTCTCTTACGAAGCCACTTTGAATTCCTGCGAAGTGTAGTGCCATCTTCAAGTTCAATCCAATACGATCTGGGGGTTCCATGGACATCGGCTATAAATCCTTTCGTCCATACCTTTCCGTCTTGATACCATATCTTTTCCCCTTTGGAGAAATCTTGCATGTGCTTTGCTGTTTTATCATAATATTTCTTCGATTGTAGCTGTTTTCTTCTTATGTTGTCTGAAATGTTTGGTATTAGATGTGGTTCAAGCAATTTGTTCCTTATTGGTAGTAATGTTCGAGTTTTTCTACTCATAAGCAGCTCTACTGGAGAAGAAACAGATTCTTTTAGAGGAGTGTTTCTATATTCTAGGAGTGCAAGCCATAGGTTTCCCTTATTCTGTGCTGTTTTCTTAGTAAGGGTTTTTGCGATCCCGACAAATCTTTCTGCGAATGCATTTGCTTGAGAATATCCAGGGCTGGTTGTAGTAAGTTTTGTCCCAATTTCTTTGCAAAATCTTCGAAATTCATATGAGTTAAAGGGCATGTTATCCGAGATAATTTCTACAGGAATACCGTGATTGGAAAAACATACTTTTAGATGTTTGATACATTCTTTTGCTGTTTTATTTGATATTGGTATTATGTCCAAAAATTTAGAATAGAAATCTGCAACGATTAGATAGCTGTTTGATAAATATTCACAAATATCCATTGCAATTTTATTGAACGGCAGTAAGGGTATTTCATGGGAAAGCATTGGTTCCTTTATATTTGAGTTGCGATTCTTTTGGCAAGTCAGGCATTTTACAATTTCATTCTCGATATCAACGTCCATTTTCGGCCAATACACTAAGCTACGTGCTCTCCTTTTTGTTTTTTCTATGCCCAAGTGCGATATATGAAGCTGATTTAGAATTTCCTTTTGCTGCGATTGTGGAACGATTAGTCTATTATTTAAAAACAGTAAATCATTATCAATAAATATGTTGGTACGATTTTTCCAAAAAAGTTTTAACTCATCACGAAGGCCAGAAATATTTTTAGGCCATCCATTTAAAACCATATTTTTTAGTTCAAGTAGACCTTTATCCGATTCTATGGCGGATTTAATCCTCATAAGCCTCTCATCTGCAATGTTTACAGTATGCACAAACTCGTTTAGATCTTCAATTTCAGATGATTTTTCATCTTTATTAAAATATCGAGATAGTAAGTCTGCCACATATAGATATTTACCGGGAACGTAAGTCAATTTTAAATTGTATTTCATTAACGACAATTTCATCCGCTGAAGTCTAGCCGAGGGAATGTTACAGAATTGTTTTTTCATGATGTCAATGAGTGGTTTGTGATCCGTTCTAATGGTTACCATACGCCCATACACATAGTAATGGAATTTTCGGCAAGCAAATACAACAGCTAGAAATTCCTTTTCTATTTGTGCGTAGTTTATTTCCGTTTCAGTGAGACTTCTTGAGGCAAATGAAATGGGTTTTCCGTTTTGCATCAAACAACATCCGATACCATATTTGGAAGCATCTGTTTCAACATTGATTTCTTTAGTTTCATCAAAAATAGCCAAAGTTGGCGCGTTAGCTATAATGGATTTAATTTTATTTAAGCAAATGTTATGCGGATCTTGCCACTCGAAATGCACATTATTTTTCAGCAAATCACGCAGAGGTTTCGAAATTTCTGAAAGTTTTGGCACATAATCTCGGATGTAGTTAATCATTCCCAACAGCTTTTGTAAGTCTTTTTTAGTTTTAGGTGGATTTATCTTCATAATGGCAGTGACTCGGCCTGGATCGCATCTTATACCTTCATGTGAAATTATTTTTCCTAAATATTTGACTTCGGTTACTTTGTACTGAATTTTATCGATATTAAACTTTATATTCAACTTACGTGCGCGCTCTATTACTTGCATTAGTGTATTGTCATGTTCTTCAGCTGTATCAGCTACAATAAGTATATCGTCAATAAATACTATAACATTTGGGATGTCATAAAAATTATGTTCATTGTATTTCTGGAAGACTTCAGGTCCAATTTTTATTCCATATGGTAACCTTCTGAAACGGTAACAACCAAACGGTGTGCTAAAAGCACAAAGCTCACTAGCTTTTGGGCTTAATGCAACTTGCCAAAATCCTTCTTTAAGGTCTAAAACTGAAAAGTACCTTTTGTTAGCAATCCTCGCCGCAATTGATTCAAAAGTGGGAATGGTATAATTCTCTAGCAGGATATCAGCATTTAAATCTTGAGGGTCAATGCACAAACGAAGCTGACCCGACTTTTTCTCCACAATTACTAAATTTGACGCTCTTTCTACTGGACCATCTATTTGTTCAATAATGCCTCTCTCAACCATATTTTGCAACTCCTCTTTAACTCGAGCATTAAGGGATAATGGAATTCTTCTAGCAGGCTTAACTACAGGGATAGAATTTGATTTAACTTTAATGTCTAAGTCATTGACAAAGCAACCCAAACCTTGGAATACATCCATATTTGATTTAATAAACATTTCTTTATCCGAACGATTTACCGAATGAATTCGTTTAATGAGTTCCAATTTCTCGCACGCAGTTAATCCTAGTAACGGTTCAAATGGTGTATCAATAATGTAAAATCTTAATGTAGTAACTTCATTTCTACACATCACTACGCAACTCAAAACGCCCTTAAAATCCAAATCATTGCCGCTGTAACTTTTAGGAGGGAAGTCGCTTTTTTCTAAACGTGCGTCTTTTATATATTTTAAATAACGTAGTGGCAAAACATTGACATCTGCTCCAGTATCTAATTTAAAGTTAATCAAGCAGTTATTGACACGTATTTTTTCATACCACCTTTTCCTAACATTCGTAGTATTAATGTTGTGCAAAAAAAAATCATCGTTCTCTCTTTCTAAATCGTTTTCTCTGATTTCACGAACTTTTCGAGAGTAACAAGCCACACTAAAGTGATTGAGTCGTCCGCAATTATTGCATTTTTTTCCAAACGCGGGGCATTTTTTATATTCATGTATGCCTTTACAAAATTTGCAGTAATTGCGATTTTCTGTTTGTCTGTTTCTATCATTATTAAGTGAATTTTGATTATACCTGCTGCTGAAAGAAATATTTTTGTTTTCTTCTCTCCCGTTATTCTTTTTATATTGCAAAGCATCAACTGCAGTTGAAAAACTTTGTTGTTTTTGCATATCGTTTGCATGTTTATCAGCTAATTCTGACGCACGTGCAATTTCAATTGCTTTTTTCAATGTTAAATCAGAAGTTTCCAAGAGTTTTTTCCTCAGTTTTGGACAGTTCGTACCAATAACTATGTTATCTCGTATCATACGGTCCGAGTCAGCAAATCCACAAGTTTTAACTAGTTTTCTTAAATCCAGCAAATATGTATCCAAAGACTCACCATCTTGTTGCTTTCTGGAATTAAATTTAAATGCCTCATATACTTCATTTTTCTTCGGCGTACAATATGTTTCAAAAGCTTCCACCATGTCCTTGTATTTCTTTCTCTGCTCATCGGATAACCCAAATGTACTAAATATTTCAATTGCTTCTGCACCACATGCATTGAGAAAAATACCAATTTTTTGCGACTCTCTACGGTCATCGAGTTCAATAGCTATCGCATAGACATCAAAGTTCTGTTTAAAAACCCGCCAGTTTTCCGAAACATTCCCATCGAAACTTAAGGGATCCGGCCTGCGGGCATCAATTGGGTTGAACGTATTTCTTTCTGTAGCCATTTCAAATTCGTCAGAGCATTCATGAGAACTTTCTTCTCCAGAGTCACTTTCCTTTTTTGTAGTTGCTCTTGTATTAACCATTTAATTAAACCGACTGCGCCATGTGTTATTTATTAGTCGTTCAGCTAAAGACTGCTGCTCATTCTTAATTTTGACATGTAAATAAAATACATAAACAATACTTTGTAGAGATGCCATATACTATAAATATTATAGTATATAACAGACCAGAAAATTCGATCTTGCGGAAAAAGGGACTCAGCCGATCTTGTGAAAGAATTAGCAAACGCTTCCCCCTCAAGAGGTACAAACGTAAAAAAGGCCACACAGAGTATTGTGGAATCAAAGCGGCTTTCAGCAGATGAAGCGCTGGCCATGATAATAGACGCACACTTATCAACGCATTAATATCTCGCTGTACGGCAGCACACAAAGCATTACAGTCTTAAATTATATCCGTATTATGACCTTGTGAAGCAGTCAAAAATTTTGTGTTATCCAAATAATATTACTGCGACGGAAACGTGTGCTGAAATTAATTTGCAGTCGTTAATAGATCACACAGTAAAACGATTGATAAGTTCAGAAGAAGAGGTTTTTAAGTCTTTGTCGGATCTTAAAGGTGAATTATACATAATAATAAAATGGGGATGCGATGGTGCTGAACAGAATCGGTATAAGCAAAAATTTACGGACGAAAATTTGTCAGACGAAAGTTTATTTTCTATATCTATGGTACCTCTTCAATTTTTTTTAACGATTAGAGGAGAAAAGAGAGTTTTGTGGCAAAACCGTGCTCCATCCTCGACCAGGTATTGTCGGCATATTAAATTTATTTTTACAAAAGAAACACGCGAGGTTATTATAAAGGAAGTGAAGCATATTCAGGATCAAATTTCGGTTATGATTCCCACTATTATCAAAAGTGATAATTTTAATTTCAAAATTAGAGCTTATCTCGTTTTATGTATGATTGACGGAAAAGTCTGCAATGCACTATCAAAGTACATGTCATCGCAAGTATGATATTTGTGTGGTGCTACACCAAAAACGATGAACAATATTAGCGCCTTATCAAAGCGCGAAGTCGAAGAAAATATGCTTGCTTTAGGCCTTTCGCCTCTACATGCGTATATAAGATTAATGGAATGCTTGTTGCACATCTCGTACAGAATCGAAATTAAAAAATGGTATGTGTCAGGTGAGGACAGTAAAGCTAAAGTAGCTGAAAGAAAGAAAAAAATTCAACACAGATTTAAAAAAGAAATGGGTCTTTTAGTGGATATGCCGAAGCAAAAAACCGGCAACACCAATGATGGCAATACTGCCAGAAGATTTTTTAAATACGCAGAAAGAACATCGGATATAACAGGCATATATATCGATCTTATAAAGAGGTTTCGCGCAATACTTCTTTGTATAGGAAGTGGTTACCCCATTAATATACACGCTTTTCAGCGCTACACGACAGAAACTATAAAACTTTATTTATCGGAATATTCATGGTTCAACATACCAGTTACTGTGCACAAAATTTTGTATCATGGAAAAGACATAATCTCTTCCTGCATTCTCCCCATTGGCAATTTTTCCGAAGAAGCGTAAGAGTCTAGAAATAAAGATTCAAGAAATTTCCGCGAATTGTTTACCAGAAAAATATCAAGAGTGGACACGAATAGAGATTTATTGCACAAACTGCTTATATCATCGGACCCATTCATAGCTAGTTTGCGTTTAACTCCAAAAACCCAGCATGGAACTTTTTATCTGCGAAAGTGCTTGCGTTGTTGTTGGACCATCAAAATTTTGAAGAAAGCTGTCATTCAGATTAAATTTACTAAATTTACAAATAAATGCAATTTTTGTTTAAATAAAAGATATAATACAATATTAAATACTATAAGGCAATACAACCCTGATAACAACAACAAAAAATATTTTTGTTTAGAAAACGGAACTGTTAACGTCGGCGAAAGTTCACAAACCTAAACATGGACCCAGGAGATCGGGAAATTCAATTTTCCCCTGCCTCTTTTGTGGGCGGTGACATAGAATAAAATTTGCAAAAACAATGTAAATATTAAAAGGAATGAATTACTTACGCGTTATTATCATAAAAATTAAATTTTTCAGTATTAAATTGAATTAAGATTCTATAGGCTAATTGTTCGAAATTTTTAATTTAAATCTCAGAAAGACATGATAAATATTCCAATGAACAAAGGCAAGTCAACATCAGTTTTTGTTATTCAACTTACACAGCAGAGCAGAACAGCTGTTTTCGAAAGACGCAACCCTTTCATCATCAGTGCTCATGTGTATTGTGTTTGTCAACACTTAATAGGGTGGCTTAGTTGAATGTGATAACAGTTCTTATATACACAAATTTTATTGTGAAAAAGAATACGAGAACAGTATCAACCTGATGTTAACATGTTATTGTTATAATACCCGTGTTACCGTTTGATTATTTTTCTTCATGTCCCATTTTTCTGCATTTTTTGTTCCATCATAGCTATCTCAAACTTTTTTGGTTTGCATTTTATACTTAAGTACATGTGAACGTTATTCCAATATTATTATTGGTAGTTCAAGCCATAGCCTAAATTTGTATGTAGTAAGAATTTTAACGAACATTTTATATTGCTATATTAAATTGAATTAAGATTCTATAGGCTAATTGTTCGAAATTTTTAATTTAAATCTCAGAAAGACATGATAAATATTCCAATGAACAAAGGCAAGTCAACATCAGTTTTTGTTATTCAACTTACACAGCAGAGCAGAACAGCTGTTTTCGAAAGACGCAACCCTTTCATCATCAGTGCTCATGTGTATTGTCACCACTTAACAAACACAATACACTAGCCCCATTCTCAAAACGCTTCTGTCAAAAAATTTGTGTTTGCTGGTTTCTAAAAAATATTAATTTTTAAGCTTTTATGTCGAGGGAAGGTGTCTTCCCAATCCCAAACCAATCCCAAACACAGGTATTGCCATTCTGGATCCTTATGAATAGCGATGACGATTGAGCGATGTCCGTCTGTCCGTCCGTCTGTACATGAAATCGGTTTACCCAAGCCCCAGTAGAGCTAGAGACTTCGTTCTTGGACCGTTGAATTGGAAATGAAGTTAAATAGAGTGGTATTGAAATTCAAAAAGATCCGAAGTACGGTTCCAGAAGCTTACACATTAAAACAAAAAAAATTTTCCAGGGATGGGATATTAAAAATTTTTTTTTCTGCCCATTCCGTATTTTGTAGTACATGTAGTAACTAAAATTGTTAAACATTTTAAAATTTTCTGTAACAAAACCTCTTTATACGTCATGAAGATTCACATTGGCCAAAAAAAATTTTTTTATTCAAATTTTTCTTCCAGGTGTGGGAAATTGAATATTTTTTATGCGTGAAAGTAATCAAACAGGCAACTGATGTCGTTTTATTTTGCTAACTGAAACAGTTTTATAATTTAGGAAGAACAAACTTGGTATCAAAAATTAAAAAAAAAATAAAAATTTCGAATCCAGGGATGCACAAGTGCAATATTTTATAGTTCATGAAGGTGACCAAAATGGTTCAAAATTGTAAATTTTTCTTAAATAAAACTACTCTATACCTCAAAAATTAAAATTTCGCTTCCAGGGTTGCGATATGAAATTTTTTTTTGGTACATGCAATATTTTTTCTGATATATAAAATAGCTTTAATTCACTAAAAACAGAAAATTTGGAATTTATGTATGTGCTTTTATAATTTTTTACCAATTCAATTCTTAATGAGCTGTAACATAGTTTTACTTGACAAAAAAATTAAAATTTTTAAACTTTTTGGTCACTTTCATGTACCATAAAGTATAACGTTTGTCCAACCCTGGAGTCGAAGTTTTGATTTTTTAAGATTTTAATACCAATTTTGTTCTTCCTGAATTATAAAACAACTTTAAATAGCAAAAAAAAAAACAACGTCAATTGCCTTTTTGGTTACTTTTATGCAGAATAAATATATCAATTTCCCAACCCTGGAAACGAAATTTAAGTTTTTTTTTACCAATACAACTCTTAATGAGGCATGAAATAGCTTTATTTAAGAAAAACTTAATATTTATAACCATATAGGTTACGAATAAAGTTTTAATTAGTAAAAAACAACGTCAATTGACTTTTTGGTTACTTTTATGTTAAAAAAAAATTTCAATTCCCCCACCCCTGGAAGCGAAATTTAAATTTTTTTAAATTTTCTTTATCAATGCAAATTTTCATGAGGTATAAAGTAGTTTTGTTTAAGAAAAACTCGAATTTTGCAACCATTTTGGTTATTACATGTACTACAAAATATTGCATGTACCAAAAAAAATTTAATTTTTCCAACCCTGGAAACAAAATTTTAAATTTTTTTTTGTTTTTTATCAGTGCAATGCTTCTTGAGGTATAAAGTAGTTTTATTTTTTACCATTTTGGTAACTTTCATGTACCATAAAATATTGCACTTGTCCATCCCTGGATTCGAAATTTTATTTTTTATTTTTGAATTGTTGATACCAATTTTGTTCTTCCTAAATTATAAGACAGTTTTAGGTGGCAAAAAACAAAAAAAAAAATAAACATTAATTGCCTGGTTGATTACTTGCATGTATAAAAAAATTCAATTACCCACCCCTGGAAGAAAATTTGAATTTAAAATTCTTGATTTTTTTTAGCTAATGCAAATCTTCATTACGTATAAAGTGGTTTTGTTAAAGAAAAACTTGAAATTTTTAACAATTCTAGTTACTACATGTACCACAAAATACGGAATAGGCCGAAAAAAAATTTTGACCTTCCCATCCCTGGAAAAAAAATTTATTTTTCTAGTTTTTAATAGACCATTGGGGCTCCCCAAAGCACGAAATAGGTTTAATTTACAAACATTAAAAAAAATAATTGATTTTTGGTATAAATTTTGCGTCGAGAAATAGGTGCAAGCTCCCCAGCTCTGGAACCATAGTTCGGATCTATCTGAATTTTAAACCCACTCTATTTAAGTTCATTTCCAATCCAACGGTCCAAGAATGAAGTCTCTATCTCTTCTGGGGGCTTGGCAAGACCTGTTTGATTACTTTCACTTATAAAAACAATGCAATTTCCCAACCCTGGAAGCAAAATTTGAATTAAAAAAAAAAATTTTTTTTGCCAATGCAAATCTTCATGACGTATAAATTGGTTTTGTTAAAGAAAAACTTAAAATTTTTAACAATTTTAGTTACTACATGTACTACAAAATACGGAATAGGCCGAAAAAATTTTTTTTAATTTCCCATCCCTGGAAAAAAATTTTTATTTTTTTAGTTTTTACTAGACCATAGTAGTTAGGAACTGTATGTGCGAGAACAATTAAAATACTCAAATTTCAGCAATTAAATTTTAAAATTTTGAAATTTTAATTGCCAAATTTGTGTTAATGGGTTTTTTTTGTAATTTGATACTTTAATGTGTGTGTGTGTATTTTCCCACGGTTAAATAGGGATGTTCACATTGTTGTTGTTTAATTTTTTTTATTTTTTATAATGTTGGGGTAGGCGTGGGAATTTTTGTCTGTCCATATGAGACCTTGGGAGTTTTTGTCTGTCCGTATGAGACCGTGGGAATTTCTGTCCGTCCATATGTGAGGGTAGTTTGGTGGAGGGGTGCTGTAGTAACCAAAATGAGTTTGTATAAGGGAGCGTGAGACCGTGTTAATTTTTGTCTGTCCATATAAGAGCTTGGGAGTTTGTGTCTGTCCATATGTGACCTTGGGAATACATGTCCGTCGGTATGTGAGCGTGGGAATTTCTGTCTGTCCATATGTGAGCGTAGGAATTCAGTCTCTACATGGGTGCTATGGCCTAATAGAAAATAAGAAATTTTTAGTATCTGACACAACATTTTTTAGGAAGTACAATATCTCAAAAGTGTTGTATAAATGGATGGCCCTAATGTTTGTGGTTCGTTTCTTCTTGCTGGAGTGAGATTTCTTCTTTTATTTTTTAGCTTGTTTTTAATTTTGGTGTGTGTTTACTTAAGATATTTTTAATTTTGGTGTGTGTTTACTTAAGATATTTTGTCCAGCAATTCAGTTATTTCTTTTTTGTGTGCAATGCTTGAGTGTGGGGGAATAATTTGATTATTCTGATCTTGAAGACGTTGTGAAAAAAAATTACTATTGCATAAATATTGAATCTGATATTTTGTTTATTTTATACATGACGATCATCGATGGATTTTATTTGGGGATCTGGATGGTGGTGCGATTTCTGTATTTTGTAGAATATGAATATTAATGCTATGTTTAAGTGTTTGTGTGTGTTTTTGTGTTCTGAGTGGCGATTGGAATGTCTGCCTGTCAGACAGGCTGTGTGTGTAACGATTGGTGAGTCTGTATGACAGTCCGCTTTTTTGCTTCCCTGGATTTAGCGCAAGTGGGTCAGTATGAAATGAAATAAATTTGTAGATATTTATGTACGCATATACATACAAACAAATAATAAGCGTTTATTCGTTGTGCCCAAATATTCCCTTGACCATTTGAATGAATGAACCATTGTGTTTGTTTGTGTGTTCTCTGAAATAAATATGTATGTAGGTTTTTATTTGAAATAAAAGACATTTATTTTAATTTTTATAAGCATTGATATAAATATCAATTTAAATCTGACTCCACTGCGTCCGCTGCCTCTACCAACAATTGATCGTCTTCATATAACGCGAGAAACATAGGTATATCTATATTTGGGAGAATTTGCACGTCCAATATTTCTATTTGAGGTTTGATTGCTACCTCTCTTGGACCAGTTGTGGTTGGCTGCGAAGACACCGCTAAAAGGAGATCCTCATCGCCTGTTAGCATCTCTTCATATGCTGCATTTTCTGGGGCTGCGTCAGACGTTGGCTGCGAAGACACCGCTAAAAGGAGATCCTCATCGTCTGTTAGCATCTATTCATATGCTGCATTTTCTGGGACTGCGTCAGATGTTGGCTGCGATGATAGCTCTAGGAAAAGATCCTCATCTCCTTCAAGATATCTATGGAATTCTTCCTGTCTGGCTCTTCTCAGATATTCCTTCAAGTGATGCCGCTGAAGTCTGCGATACAATGGAGTGTACCAGAAGGGCTTCATTTTACAAATAAAAGCTCAACTTAAAATTTTAATAATTCTGCTTTTGAAAATTTGTTTAGCTACAAAACTTTTGTAGTTTGTCATTTACATAAATATTGTCCACGTAGCAGTTTCTTTTACTACAAAATTTTGAAACGTCTCTACATTCTTAAGCATGTCTACGTATTCTGTGCATATCACTTATCAAAATGTTTGTTTACATAAATATTGTCTACGTAGCAGTTTCATTCCCTTAAACATTTTGGAACGTCTCTACATGCATAAGCATGTCTACGTATTCTGTGCATATCACTTATCAAAATGTTTGTTTACATAAATATTGTCTACGTAGCAGTTTCTTTTGCTACATAATTTTGGAACGTCTCTACATGCATAAGCATGCCTATGTATTCTGTGCATATCACTTATCAAAATGTTTGTTTACATAAATATTGTCCACGTAGCAGTTTCTTTTGCTACATAATTTTGGAACGTCTCTACATGCATAAGCATGTCTACATATTCTGTGCATATCACTTATCAAAATGTTTGTTTACATAAATATTGTCTACGTAGCAGTTTCATTCCCTTAAACATTTTGTATCGTAGCGGCATGCATAAGCATGTCCCTGTACTCTGTATATATCACATTCCGTTCAAAACTTTGTAACGTATCTGCATGCACAAGCATGTCTCTGTACTCTGTACATATCACTTATCAAAAGGTTTGTTTACATAAATATTGTCTACGTAGCAGTTTCATTCCCTTAAACATTTTGTATCGGCATGCATAAGCTGTATCTCATATACCCGCTGTACTTCTAAAACTACTTTTTTAAAATTTTGCAACCAACGATTTTTGTAGCTACAAGTTACTAACTACGCAAATACTGAAAACTACTTTTTGAAATGTAGCATACTAGACCATACTAAAGATTTTCACGAATTAATGTAAATCAAATTTTTTAAGATTCAAGTCAGTACATTTTTGTATATAAAACCAATAAGTCGTGAATATTTCAAAACTCCTTGTGTTTTAAAAAATAGAACTTTTTTTATATTACAAACTAAAAACAGTATATAAGTGCATTTATAAGTTGTTTCAACATATATATTAAGGTTTTTTCAATAAATAAATATTAAAAACAATTTAAAAAAAATGAGTTCTTCAGTTTTCCGCTGTAATATCTGTAATAAGCAATTCAGATACCAAAAGTGCTATTTAAATCATTGCAAAAGTCATGTTCAACCCCAAGATGTGAAGCAGTCCGTACAACCCCAAGATGTATATCATTCCATACAACCCTATAACCCAATGGTCTACAACAATTTGCTATATCAGTATCCCGTGCAGTATCAGTATCCAGTGCAGAATCAGTATCCCGTGCAGTATCAGTATCCAGTGCAGAATCAGTATCCAGTGCAGTATCAGTATCCAGTGCAGAATCAGTATCCAGTGCAGTATCAGTATCCAGTGCAGGCTCCAGCGTATCCTTTGTATCCGTATCCAGTGTCAAGCAACCAATTCACAGCACCTATGGAAATTCCATATCCCATTGAATATAGTGTACAGTTGCAGCAAAATAATAGACCCAATAATAATTACCCAAGCTATTTGCCCGTAGAGAATTCTCCTCAAGACATGGATTTAAGTCAAGTTATTCCACATGATCAAGCAAATACTCAAAATGATGAAGTAGAAATGGATATCTCAAATTCTGCGGATGATCTACTCTCTCAAGCTCCAAATGAACGCAAATATTATATAATAAATAGTGCTTTTAAAAATAATATTACAACATTTGGAGTTCTAATAAATAAGGATTGTATTCTATTTGAAGATGTTATTGTGGATAATAAAAGTATAATCAAAGAAAGACTTGAAAATAGTCTTGCCGTGCACAACATCATTAAATTTAATATTACTCTAATTGGAGAGTATATTAAAATTGTAAGCGATGAAATGGAATTGTGTACTATTTCTCACCGGGCAAAGATGGATCTTCTGTGCATTGGAGATGATGTTGAGGAACTTATGGCAAAGCAATTTCAAGAAATCCACAACAAAATGTCTGAATTCCAAGAACGGGATTCAGGATGGACTTTAATAAGAATTGTTCGCCTCGAAATCGCCATAAATAAGTCATCTTTGGTGAGAGGATCGAACTGGATAAGTACGCCGGATAAATTAAAAAGTAGAGCTGCCTGCATAAATGTTGAAAACAAGGACATTTACTGCTTTAAATGGGCTATAATATCTGCACTGGATACCTCTGTTATTAAAACACCACAACGTTGCAGCTCATACAACATTGCAGACATCAGCGCTGACATCATATACATGCAAAACGGAAATGAGCTTGATTTTAAAAATTTAAAGTTTCCGTTGGCATTAAAGAGTATTAGGATATTTGAAGAAAGTAATCCTAATATCAGCGTCAATGTGTTCGGATACAACGATGAAAGGAATGAAATTGTTGGACCATTCTATAACACCAAGAATGAAAAATCTCAACATATAAATTTGTTATTATTAGAAAATGCTGGAGGATATCAGCATTATATTCTTATAACAAATATATCAAAGTAAGTAAAGAAATATAAATTTATTTACGTAAATATATTAATATGTATTCTTATAACTTTTTTCTTTCCATAGACTTTTAAAATCCCAGACTACCAAGCACTGCAGAAAACTTCTGTTTTGTAACAGCTGCCTCCAATATACCCACAATGAGAGGACGTTAGAACAACATAAAGAAGAATGTGGGAAAATTGTTGCGGAGCTACCGTCTGAGGAAAAAGCGGTGTTGCAGTTTAAAGACCAGCAACGACAAATGGATGTACCATTTGTTGTGTATGCAGACTTTGATTGCATACTGCAGGAGGTTAGTATTAGAGTAAGTGATAAAAGTAATTATATTAAGAAGCACATACCATGTGCTTATAGTTATTATATTAAATGTAAGCATAATGATAGTTTAGATAAATTTAAATTATATACGGGTAGGGATGCAGCAGAAAAGTTTGTAGAAAATTTGATTGAAGATTGTGAAGATATTTATAATGAATATTTAGCAAACAAAAGGAAAATGGATGCTTTATCTCCTTCCGAAATTTTTAATTTACAAAATGCAATAAATTGTCATATTTGTCACAAACATCTAGGCAATGATAGAGTGGGAGATCACTGTCACATAAGTGGTAAATTTAGAGGCGCAGCTCATAAGATTTGCAATTTAAAATTTCAAGTTCCTAAATTTATACCAGTTTATTTCCACAATTATTCTTCCTATGACTCGCACCTTTTTGTTAAAGAGTTGGGTAAAAAATCCGACAATATAAAAGCCCTTCCGCTCAACAAAGAATTATATATATATCACTGTCTACATTTTCAAAAATGACCGACAACTACAACCTTGAAATTAGATTTTTAGATACAATTCGTTTTATGTCAGATAGTTTAGAATCTTTAGCCAATAATCTTTCAGAGCAAGACTTTAACATTATTAAAAAACAATTCAAAACCAAAACAGAGTTTGATCTTGTGAGAAGAAAAGGCCTTTTTCCCTATGATTTTCTAATTTCTTTTGAAAAATTGAATGTTGGTGAACTTCCAGCAAGAGAAGATTTCTTCAACCAGCTCAATAATAAGGAGTGCTCGATTGAAGACTATGATCATGCAAAATAAGTTTGGAATGCTTTCAGCTGCAAAACCTTGCAAGATTACATGGAAGTATATTTAAAAACGGATGTGCTCTTACTTGCAGATATATTTGAAAGTTTTAGAAAGGTTTGCAAGAACATCTACCACTTAGATCCATGTCAGTATTACACTGCACCAGGACTATCGTGGGATGCTATGTTGAAGCATACAAATATAGAATTAGAGCTTTTGACGGATATAGATATGTACAATTTCTTCAAGAAAGGAATACGTGGTGGGCTTGTACAATGTAGTAATCGTTATTCAAAAGCTAACAATAAATATTTAGCTGATTTTGATAGAGAGAAGCCCTCAGAATTTATTGTGTACTTAGACGCAAATAACCTTTACGGTTGGGCAATGTCTGAGTATCTACCTTATGGTGGATTCAAATGGATGTCAACTGAAGAGCTAAATCTAGATCCGACAACCATAGAGGATAGTTCAAGCGATGGATATGTCTATGAAGTTACTTTAGACTATCCTTCTCATTTGCATGACTCTCACAATGACCTTCCTTTCTGTCCAGAAAATAAAAAAATTTTGCAAACAAAGCACATTAAATTACTAGCAGATTTTTCTACAAAACAAACATATGTCATACATTATAGAGTTCTTAAACAATGTTTGCAGTATGGTCTAGTTCTAAAGAAAGTACATCGAATTCTCACCTATAAGCAATCAACCTGGTTGAAAAGTTATATAGACTTGAATACCAAACATAGGGCTACTGCAAAAAATGTTTTTGAAAAAAATTTCTTTAAATTGTTAAATAATGCAGTATATGGTAAAACTATGGAGAATGTGGAAAAGAGAAAAGATGTACGAATAGTTACTAACTGGAATAGGACAAACTGTAATCATTTAGGAGCTCAAGATTGGATATCTAAACCTAATTTTCATAGTTTGTCAATATTTTCTGAGGATATGGTAACGATTGAAATGAAAAGAGTGAAAACCTATTACAATAAACCCATATATTTAGGATTTTGTGTATTAGAGCTTTCCAAATGGAAAATGTATGATTTCCATTATGGGTACATGCAACCCAAATTCAAGACAAACCTATCATTAAACTATATGGACACAGACTCTTTCATTTACACAGTACAAACTGAAGATTTCTATGCTGACATAAAAACTGACGTCGACCATAAGTTTGATACTTCAGATTACCCAAAAGACAATGTATATGGATTTCCTCTGGTAAACAAAAAGGTGTTGGGTATGATGAAGGATGAGAATTGCGGAAAGGTAATGAAGGAATTTGTAGGATTGCGATCAAAAATGTACTCTTTTAGTGTGCAATATCAAAGTGATATTAAAAAATCGAAAGGAGTAAAGAACTGCATTCTTAATAATTATAGTATAGCTTCATATAGAAATTGCTTATTCAATAAGTCGACTGTGTATGATGATATGCTAACATTTAAATCAAAAATTCATCAAATTTACTCAAATCAAATAAATAAAGTAGTATTAAATTATGCAGATGATAAAAGAAAAATAAGAAGTGATGATAAAAGTACGTATGCATGGTATCATTTTCGAATCGAAGAAACCAATCCCGATTACGAACTTGATATGCTATTGTGGGAAATTTCAAGATTAGAAAAGGAAGAAGCAATGGAATAACTGCAACTAATTTTTTAGGTAATAATTTCTATGTGTAAGTAGTTAAATCTAGTAATAAAAGAAAACATGTTTTATTTTTAAGTTAAATATTGTTTTATTGTTAAGAGAGAGTGAGAAAAAACCAGAATTTTACAAATATATTATATATTAAAAAACATTAAAGATTTTGTTTTATTCTGATTATTTAGTTTTAATGAAATAATGCATAATATGAATTAATTAAATGGCTAATTGCCATTTTTCTTAAATAATATACCGAACACCGGCAGGTGTCTGGTCCCTCCACACAACCCGGATGGCTCCAAGGACAGGATTTGAAATGGCCATCGTCCTTGTCTTCATCTTCCATTATACCCATTTCTTCGTTTTGATCCAACATGTCTAGGAAATATTTCATCATATCCCGGTGTTCATGTAGTTGACATCCTTCAAAGTTGATTAGGAATTGCACAATCTTGTCTCTTATTTGACTCATGTTTTTTATTTTAAATTTAATCTTTTTATTAGCAAAATTTACTTGCGTTCCGTTGTACTGTTACTTTGCAACTATAATTGTTCATTTCAACGAACCAGTACGAAGGTGCATGTTATGAAATTTAAAAAACGAAGCCTGATGGTTTTTAATCCGAAAAATAATTTAAAATTTTGTGTGAACGACTCAAAAAAATGTATACATATTTGTATCATCTCTCTATCTTTTTTCAACTACTTAGTTTTAAATACTTATATAGATTTCATTTCTCCTCACTTTGTCTTTTGTCAAAATAAAACAAAAAAATCATTGTATAACGATTTTCTGTTAGGCTTCTTACAGTCCAGAAAGCTAAAATCGAGATTAGTTTGCAATAAAAGTTCAAAGCTATAAGTTGTGAAAAATTTCTACCGCAATGGATCTGGTGAAAAAATTTAATTCGTGCAATACAAAAACCTTAATACATATAAAGGATCTAGATGATTCAATCAAATACAACATCCTACGTGCAAAGCGGGTAACAACAAAGTACGGAGAAACCGTTCAACTTGAGCTGGAAAACCATATAATGTTTCTCCCGAACCGATATAATGCATTAACCAATGCAGAATTAGAAGATCTTTCGAATGATAAATATCGACTACAAAGAAAAGGAGAGCGAAACCTGATCTTAGATAGCGAGATGCACGAGTTTTTGATACCAAACTCCCAGTACCCTGTTTGGCAGTAAAAATAAAAAAAATGTTATGTATATTTTGTAACTAATACAATAAAACAACGAAAGAATTTTTTAAAATATACAAATATATGCTTGTGTTTTATTTCAACTCTTTAGTTGCTTCATAAAGAAATTTTAAACATAAATGACCACAATTAAATGTATTAAAGTTTTGATATTGATTGTAGTTGTATTCAATATTTCTACCTAGATATTTGATTAATTCTAAAGGAGGTTGTAAATTTCCAAAGCTGTCGAAATATTGTTTTTCATCCTTGTTTCTATAGTATGCTACCCAATGAGTACCTAGTCCTGCTGATAAATCTAAATTAATTATTCCACATTCTACTGTCCTTGGCCGTTTTGGTAGAGAATCCAACATATAAACTCCTCTAAAGTGTGGAATATTTCTTGAAAATTTTCTTAGATCAAATTCTGATAATGGTCTGTTGGGTAGCATTTCTAATAGTTTTTTGAATGATCTTTACAAACAAGTCCATAACCCTTTTTATATGGTTTAAGGTACAGTCCTTCTTCCACAGCAATAGACTCCATTGCCTTATTGTGTCTGGTGGCTTCCTCAAGTTGTTTTTTTGCGTCCTTTGTTGCATTTACAGCCTTAGCTATAGCGGCACCTCCAGTTGTTAGACTACCAAGTGCACCTAGAGCAGTTAGAATTGGAATTAGCGGTAAAAATCCACCAATTTTTGGAACATTGATTATGCGTGGTATTACAACGCGTGCCTTTTTCCCCTTAAGTGATCTGTTGATAACTTTACGAGCGATTTTAATGGCCGAGTTAATGTCTTGTGGTTTTTCTTCCCGTAATGTTTTTGTTGCTGCTCTAATTGAACTATTGAACAGCTTTTTATCATTTAAATGAGTTCGTAACGATAGTCTTTGCCTATTTCTGCTCTTCTTCTCCATACCCATACCAATTTTTTTTGCTTTCATTGCATTGGTCACCATATATGCAAATGTTTTTTCTGCAAGACTGCTATTGTTTGAAAGAACTCTTTCCCAAGCTTTATTTTCAAGAATTTTATCAGCTTGGTGTCTACTGTTTAATTCTTTGTTTTTGGAGTAAGCTATATCGTGATTTTTGCAAGCAGCATCCAATAAATTAATTCCTTTATCTCCTCTATCTAAACGCTTTTGTAATTTTGTGCCAGGTCCACAGTACTGATATCCAGGAAGATGTAATTCAACAGGTAGATAATTTATTGTTTTATTTAGTAAACCTTCTCCAACGATAGTTTTCTTATGACTGAATGTTTTTTTATAAAACGTAACCATATTATTTTATTCTAGAATAAAAGATATTGTTTTGTGAATTTTACAAGTAGTTATTGAAATGCGCTTAGTAAAACAACACAAAAATACTTTAGTTCGTAATGTGGATGTATTTTCAAATGACAGTACAAAAATAAGACATAGTTCCTTGCTACCAAATTCTATTCGAGCATTAATAGTTGGTCCCTCCAATTGTGGAAAAACTAATGTAATGATCATTTTGCTAGAAAGTCCTAATGGTCTCAAGTTTGAAAATATCTATTTGTACTCAAAATCTCTGTATCAACCTAAATATGAATACCTAAAGAATTTAATTTCGCCAATTAAAGGAAAGGGATACTACACATTCGCAGACAATGAGTCCGTTGTTCCTCCTAGCGAAGCTAAAAGCAATTCAATTATGATTTTCGATGATGTTGCATGTGAAAACCAAAACAATATACGTGCATATTTTTGTATGGGGCGTCATAAGAATGTGGATTCATTTTACTTGTGTCAAACCTACACAAGAATTCCAAAACATTTAATAAGAGATAATGCCAATTTAATTATAATGTTTAAACAAGATGCGAAAAATATGAGACATGTCTACGATGATCATGTTGCCAGCGACATGAAATTTGAAAAGTTTCAGTATATATGTCAAGAATGTTGGAAGGATAAATATGGATTTTTGATGATAAGTAAAGATAATGAACTAAACAATGGTCGCTATAGAAAATCATTTGATTACTTCATCGTAATATAAATTACTGTTCATCAAGGGTATCGCTTAGTACATAATCTGGCTTTAAACTTTATACATGTGATTGTTATAACTGGTCATCTAAGCAAAAACTTGATCTGATACATAATAATTTGATCAGATACCTAATAAGCTGATCTGATAACCTCATCTGATAAACTTATCTGATACCTGATCTGATAACCTGATAAACTCATCTAATACCTGATCTGATAACCTGATCTGACACCTGATAAACTGATCTGATACCTGATCTGATAACCTGATCTGACATCTGATAAGCTGATCTGACACCTGATAAGCTGATCTGATACCTGATAAACTGATCTGATACCTGATCTGATAACCTGATCTGATACTTGATAAGCTGATCTGATAGCTGAAAAGCTAAAATGAATGAAAAAATTCTAAAAGACTTGGTGACAACAAGAAATATATTAAAGAAAAAGCTTCGTAGTATAAAAACTGGTGAAATAGATACACATCAGCAATTAAGTGATACATTCAAGCCCATAACAGAACCTTTAAAAGAATTTATAAATAGCTCTAAATATATTGATATACCGAATAAAAAAGAAAAGAATGATAAGAAAACTGAATATGAGGACAGTGCCAGTTTTCATCCTCAGAACTCAACAATGAAGTTGGAAGCAAGTACCCCTAAGAAACTAATTGAAGAATCAATGTTTAAACAGTCTAATAGTAAAAGTAACAGCGATTTTGATGAAGATGACTTTTATTCACAACATTCTAATCATGACGAGAGTTATCCTGACTTATCACTATTGCAATCGAGAAATGAACTAGATACTAACTATGCTCCACATAGAGATTATAATAACGAATGGAAATTTGGTAGTAACAACATCGAGTTAAATCAAGATAAAATACAAGTTGGTGGTCAAATATGGGCTCTCACCCCAGGACTGTTTTCTTTGATGTTTCATAAAACACCAAAAAGCAATGATAAATTCGAGCTTGAAATCTATAAAAAAATATTACTTACTACCAATGCACACAGAAGAGATTATAAGTCCGATGGTCAAATCAAGGGGACTAGAGGGTACAAGTACAAACATATTATTGGAAAACTTTTTAAATAGAAAAATCATAAGAGCTCATCGGAATTAACAAAGGCTACTTATTTAGGTAAGGGATTGATGCAGGTAAATCCTCATAAATCAAACTATATATACTGGGATGATCCAAACGAGTTGGTAGATCGACTTAGACTACTGCTTGCATCACAGTCTGCAGGACATACTAATCACAACAACGAGATTGTTTCAATTATTGAAGAACTACGTGAAGCTAATATAATAGTATAAACTATATAAACGGATACACATTTTAAATATAAATTATGTCTGTTGATAAATTCGGACATTATCTAAACGACACTAGCAGTATAATTTCATTGAAAAATGCACCTAAATTGTTGGGGTTATTTTTGGATGCGAACAACAACATTGATGTCCAAAACAAAAGAATCAAATATGTTGCAAAAGCTTTGGAGGAAAACGATGCTATCAATAAATTGTTTTTGCAAACTCAAATGGAAGAAGTAGAACACAAAATTATAAAAGAATTTAAAGAAGATAACAACAAAATGCACAATACTCTAAAAAATCAAATCGAAATGCAACAACATGAAATAATATTACAGTTGGAAGAGAATAAAAAAATGCAACAAAGCATTTCCAAGATCAGAGCATCCTTCGAAGAAGAAATTGAAAGATTAAATGAGAAAATTTATAGATTTGAAAATTACATGCTTGTGTCAATTGCTGAAAGCGCATCAGATAGATAGCAACACACCCAAAAGACTTCTTAAAACTTAGACATGGATACCAAAAGAAATTTAGTGAACGAGCTCCATAAGCAAGCTCGAAAAATGTTTGGACGTCGTAGAGTTGTTATGAAAGGAATAGACGATCTTTGGCAAGCGGATTTAGTTGAAATGGGGAACTATTCTACATACAATAAAAATTATAGATTTTTGCTAACTGTAATTGATACATTCTCCAAATATGCTTGGGCAGTACCTCTGAGAAGAAAAACAGCTGTTGACACAACGCAGGCAATGGAGACTATTTTTCAGTTGGGGCGTGTACCAAATAACTTACAAACAGATGATGGTAAAGAATTCTTCAACAAACACTTTAATCAATTGATGGATAAATACAACATCAATCACTACTCAACGTATAGCATCATGAAAGCATCAATAGTAGAACGATTCAATAGAACATTAAAAGGAATGATGTGGAAAGAGTTTAGTTTTAATGGTTCCTACAACTGGCTTGATATATACAGAGATTTACTTAATGCATACAATAGAAAAGTTCATCGCACCATTAAAATGCCACCGATTAAAGTCAACTCAAAAAATGAAAAACAACTTCTAAATACAGTATACAGTCATTTAAAGATGTACAAAATGTCAAAATTTAATGCAGGAGACCATGTACGTATTAGCAAATATAAACATATTTTTGAGAAAGGCTATACTCCGAATTGGACAACAGAAATTTTCACAATCCAAAGAGTTCAGAATACATATCCTACAACATACATATTAGAAGATTATCTTGGAAATCCTATTAAAGGTGGCTTCTATACGGAAGAACTGTCAAGAACTAGATTTCCAAATACATATCTAGTTGAAAAGGTGATTCGACTGAAAGGGGGCAAAGCATTAGTTAAATGGTTGGGATTTTCTAATCAACACAATTCCTGGATAAGCAAAGATGAAATACTATAGATGGAAAACGAAATAAATCGTCATCCGCAATGATAACAACGACAATAACATCAATATTTTTAATAACTAATGTTAATTTTAAAATAAGATTATGAAATATATATGCAAATTATTCTTATAAACCATGGTGTGTATTAAACTTTATTTATTTGTGAACAGGCTGTTATAATGTCAATAACACTTACTCTGAGCTCTAACTCATCAGCGCTATATGCTAATTATTTTCCTCCCATTGACTTAAACGACTCATATGAGTGTGCGCTAACTGATTTTCATTCATACAACAGTATTCCAAATGTAGACTCCTATAACAATATGTTTCATATAGGGGAATATGTAATTGAAATAACAATTGGATCTTATGAATTGAAAGATATAGTTGACTACATAGAAGAGCAATACAAACGACTCAGTCCTGGAGAGCATATTTTTATAGAAGCTAACAACAATACGATGCAAGTTAAAATAAATAGTTCTAAAGACCCGATATATTTTAATAAAGAAAATACAATTGGGAATCTTTTAGGATTCAATAGTAAAATCCTAACACCGACCGATGATCATTACTCAGATCTTCCAGTTAATATTTTTAAAGTAAATCTCTTGCGAATTGAAAGTAGTATCGCTACTAACACATTTATGAACAATTCAAAATCACACACACTTCATGAGTTTCCGATTAATGTACCTGCAGGCTATAAAATAGATGAGATTCCAAGGAATCTCATCTATTTACCTGTAAACACCAAAGAGATAAGTTCTCTATCACTGCGCGTGGTTGATCAGAACGGTGATTTAATTAATTTCAGAGGAGAGGAAATTACAATACGAATACATTTAAGACCAACTAAGTAATGATAATATACAATACAAGTATATCACAAAATACGGCAGCCACGTCTCATCCACAGATATTACAACCTAAACCACAATTGAAAAGATCTGCTCGTCAAAAGTCACTTACAACAACAAACAAAAGTTTTCTCAAGTCTTTGAATTTCAAACTGAAAACAAAATGAGCTCAATAATAAACGTATTGGATAAGCCATTGTCTGACGAAAATATAATAAAAAAGGACTATCATACCTACATACCATATCTACAATCGTACAATAATAATGATGAGATTCGAATCTCAATACAAAATCAAGATTTGTACGTGTTACCTAGTGAGAGCTATATATATGTGGAAGGTTTCGTTGTAGATGAAAAAACTGGAAAATTTTCAGAAAATTTTAAATTGAAAAACAACTTTGTTGCACATCTATTTGATGAAATCCGCAATGAGCTTAATGGTATTGAAATCGATCATACAAGGTATTTAGGAACAACAATCACAATAAAAAATTTGGTATCTCTATCACCAACTCAAAGCGTTGTAATGCAAAATGGTGGATGGCATAAAACTGATGATTTGAATCTTAAGAATGGATATTTTAATTTTTATGTACCACTAAAAATGCTTTTGGGATTTGCTGAAGACTACAACAAAGTTATACTTAATGGAAAGCATGAATTGATACTCTTACGCAATAAAAATGATGAAGCTCTTGTACACTCGAGCGTTTCTACTGAAAAATCGAAACTTACAATTTCACTCATCTCCTGGAGAATTCCACACGTACAATTATCTGATCAGAGCAAGTTGAATATGATTAAAATTATTAACAATGGTGCTTCTATACCGATGTCATTTCGTAGCTGGGATTGTCATATGAATCCACAATTGAATACAGGAACAAGTTATATTTGGAATGTTAAATTAGCTGCAAGTAAAGAGCGACCACATTTTGTATTGGTCGCATTTCAACGAGATAACAAATTTGTTCACTGTGACCTCACTAATTTAAAAGTACATTTAAATTCAACCTCTTACCCATATGATGATCTTAACATAAAATTTAAAAATGAACGGTATGCAATTCTATATGACATGTATGTAAGACTTCAACAAAGCTACTATATGAATGAGCCTCAACCATTGTTAACTGCCCAGGAGTTTAAAGACGACGCTCCAATTATTGTAGTAGATGTAAGCTATCAGAACGAATCAGTCAATACCGGACCGATTGATATAAAAATTGAGTTTGAAACAGCAACAAATATTCCAGCAACGACATCAGCTTACTGCGTTCTTATTCATGACCGCGTAATAGAATACATACCAATAAAAGGTCAAGTCCGGAAGGTCACAAATTAAATAACATGGATGGTGATATTGTTTTTGTAGACTTGCAAGGTTTCAAAAATAATTCAAATGACTTCATCGCAAAAGAACTAGGTGTAGTTTTCAGCAACAACGAATGCCTCAATTTCATCATAAAACCTCCTTTTGATTTCGCATGTTTATCGGTCAAAAAACAGAGAGAAGCAGTTTGGTTAACAAAAAACTATCATCATATTAACTGGAATGATGGATCAGTCTCATTTCAAAGCGTTTGTAAGTTTTTAAAATCTAATATAAGAAATTCACAAATATATGTTAAGGGGGGAGAGAAGAAAAAATGGCTAGAAAAAATGATTCATCAAACAGTTTATAACATTGAAGACATTGGCTGCATTAATTTTAAACAAATGGAAACTAAGCATTCAACATATCTCTATTGTAGCTATCACGACTATGGTGTTTGTGCCTTAAGGAATGCAATTTTACTTAAAAATGAAAATGTTAACAAACTTTTAAATAAATGCTTATAAAAATTAAAATAAATGTCTTTTATTTCAAATAAAAACCTCCATACATATTCATTTCAGAGAACACACAAACAAACAAACACAATGGTTCATTCATTCAAATGGTCAAGGGAATATTTGGGCACAACGAATAAACGCTTATTATTTGTTTGTATGTATATGCGTACATAAATATCTACAAATTTATTTCATTTCATACTGACCCACTTGCGCCAAATCCAGGGAAGCAAAAAAGCGGACTGTCATACAGACTCACCAATCGTTACACACACAGCCTGTCTGACAGGTAGACGTTCAAATCGCCACTCAGAACACAAAAACACACACACACACACTTAAACATAGTATAAATATTTATATTCTACAAAATACAGAAATCGCACCACCATCCAGATCCCCAAATAAAATCCATCGATGATCGTCATGTATAAAATAAACAAAATATCAGATTCAATATTTATGCAATAGTAATTTTTTTCACAACGTCTTCAAGATCAGAATAATCAAATTATTCCCCCACACTCAAGCATTGCACACAAAAAAGAAATAACTGAATTGCTGGACAAAATATCTTAAGTAAACACACACCAAAATTAAAAATATCTTAAGTAAACACACACCAAAATTAAAAACAATCTAAAAAATAAAAAGAAGAAATCTCACTCCAGCAAGAAGAAACGAGCCACAAACATTAGGGCCATCCATTTATACAACACTTTTGAGATATTGCACGTCCTAAAAAATGTTGTGTCAGATACTAAAAATTTCTTATTTTCTATTAGGCCATAGCACCCATGTAGAGACAGAATTCCTACGCTCACATATGGAGAGACAGAAATTCCCACGCTCACATACCGACGGACATATATTCCCAAGGTCACATATGGACAGACACAAACTCGCAAGCTCTCATATGGACAGACAAAAATTCCCACGGTCTCACGCTCACTTATACAAACTCATTTTGGTTACTACAGCACCCCTCCACCAAACTACCCTCACATATGGACGGACAGAAATTCCCACGGTCTCATACGTACAGACACAAACTCCCAAGGTCTCATATGGACAGACAAAAATTCCCACGCCTACCCCAACATTATAAAATATAAAAAAAATTAAACAACAACAATGTGAACATCCCTATTTAACCGTGGGAAAATACACACACACACACACAATAAAGTATCATATTACAAAAAAAACCTATTAACACAAATTTGGCAATTAAAATTTAAAATTTAATTGCTGAAATTTGAGTATTTTAATTGTTCTCGCACATACAGTTCCTAACTACTGACCATTGAGGCTCCCCAAAGCACGAAATAGATTTCAGTTACAAACATTAAAAAAAATAATTGATTTTTGGTATGAATTTTGCGTCGAGAAATAGGTGTAAGCTTCCCAGCTCTGGAACCATTCTTCGGATCTTTCTGAATTTCAATAGCAGCCTGTTTAAGTTCATTTCCAATCCAACGGTCCAAGAACGAAGTCGCTAGCTCTTCTGGGGGCTCATTCGTCATCGCTATTCATAAGGATCCAGAATATATATACTTTATAGGGTCCCATGTGCATATCGAAGAAATTACACACGGAATGACAAACCTATTGTGAAGGGTATAATAATAACAAAGTAAAAACAGCAAAAACAAGTAAAAGTGCTATATTTGGCTGTGCCGAATCTTAAATACCCTTCACAGATGTAATTCTTATCTCCTTCTTGCTAAAACAGAAAGTAGGTTTAATTAAAAAATCAAAATGATGTTATCGGTTACTTTCATATTAAGGAAAACGTTTAAATTTTTTGGCTGAAAAGCTAAATGTTTGGCTCTTCTTATTTTTAATGCCTCTAAACGTCTTTCAAAAATATTAAATATGTTTAATTTACAAACAAAAAGAAAAAATCCGTTTCATGTATCCCAAAAAATTGTAATTGTCCAACCGTAGAATCGTCTTTTAGATTTTTTTGGTCTTTAATACCAATTTATTTCTTCCTGATATATAAAGTAGGTATAATTTATCATAAAAATCAAAAATAGCAAATTATATGGTTACTTTTATGACTAAAAAAAATTTCGATATTCCAACCCTGAAATTGGATTTATAATTTTTTTGGCTTTTAATACCAATTTAACTCTTCCCGAAGAATAAAAGAGATTTCTTTCACAAAAAATCTAAATTAGGACCTTATGGCTAATTTTATGTACTAGAAAATTTAGATTTTCCAACCGAATTTTGAATTTTAACATTTTTAATACCAATTTAATTCTTCTTGAAAAAACACAATTTGGAATGTATGTGGGTACTGGAAGCGAATTTTATTGTTTCTGAATTATAAAATAGTTAGCAAAAACAACAACGTTAATTGCCTTTGGGTTAATTTTATGCATAAAAAATATTTCAATTTCCTAACCCTGTTGGACAATTATAACCTTTTGGGGTACATGAAACGGATTTTTCCTTTGTTTGTAAATTAAACATATTTAATATTTTTGAAAGACGTTCAGAGGTATTAGAAGTAAGAAGAGCCAGACATTTAGCTTCCTCACCAAAACATTTAAGCGTTGTCTCAAATATAAAAGTAACTGATAACATCACTTTGTTTTTTTTAATTATTTTTTAATTAAAGCTACTTTCTGTTTTAGCAAGAAAGAAAGAAAGAAGAATTACATCTGTGAAGGGTATTTAAGATTCGGCACAGCCGAATATAGCACTTTTACTTGTTTTAAATTGCAAAGTGTTGCCATTGATTTGCAGTGGGTTTGGTAACGACAGACGTATTGTATTTGTGAAGAATTGCCACTCGTATATTAAAGTTCGATATCTTAACTGAATGATTTATTTTGCTCTGTTTGATATTGCAAATTGAATACAATTAAATAAATAAAATGGTTCTTGAGTGTAGATAACTTTGTGTAGTAAAATTAAGGCTTTGATTTTAAGTAAATCCATTAATTCAACGCCATATAATGATTTGGAATACTGAGAAGTACCATCATATCTTCTTATGCCTTAGACATGTCTGAGTATCGCGTTATACGCTACAGTTAATCTCGTTGAATCGCAATAAGCAAAAATTTCGCAGCCATATAACAACTTGGGCATTAAGCACATTTTCGCAAGAAGTACACGAATATTAAGAGGTATAATGTGTAGGGGATATAGCGTTCTAAACATAGAAAAAATTGTTCCGGAGACAGAATTTATATGGGTATTCTATTGAAGAGATTTGTTAAAAATTATACCAAGGTTTTTAGTTGATTCTGCTATTGAAATGTTTTGATTTCCTAAAGTGATCGGCATATCAACGACAATATTTTGATTTTGTTGGGCTATAATTCAAAATTTTGACTTTGTAGGATTCAGGTATAAGCCATTTGACGATGCCCAGTAAAATAATTTGTCAAGGTCCTCATTAACTTTTCATCAATTGAGTCCTTTTTACAATTTATATATATTTGTACATCATCTGCGTAAATGTGGATATCACTATGCAAGAGACAATTAGATAAATAGTTTATGTACAAAGTAAACAGAAGTGGTCCAAAAATAGAACCCTTTGGTACTCCTTTCGACACGGGCAGGGGAGTAGATACAGTTTCGCCAGCAGTGAGATAGGTTTTTATTAGCGATAATGCACTCCAAGAAAAATCAAAATTGTTGTATATCTTTTTACAATGTATATCATGGTTTACAGAGTCGAACGCTTTTGAATGGCCAAGAAGATACAGATACACTTAACAGCGAAGAATTTAAATCCAGATTGGTTACTAAAGAGAAGCTGATGGTCATTTAAATAAGTACTAATTTGGTTGTGTAACAGTCGTTGCAATTAGATAAAAATGGAAGTATAGTTATGTGGCGACACTCATTTGATGATTTGGGCACGGGAATGACCTTAGCATGTTTCCATCAGTTAGGAAAGTGGCTGGTAGTGATAACGGTGTTAATAACAAGTGTGTAATATAACGTGATATCTTAGGTAGTAAAAGCCTTATGAATTTAGGATAGATTTGGTTAAAACCAACTGCATTCGAAGTCAATGATTTACAGCATAAAATGGTGTCATCTTCAAAGACAGGAGAAAACTCGAAACGGTGTAAAGATGAAATTCCTGGGGGATGCTGCAATGGCAGAGAGACAAAATCTGATTGAACCACATTTAAGGGCATTAGTTGCCATTTTTTCTTTGAGTCTACAGCTGATCTAAAGCGGTTTCCATAATAAGAAGTTTTAGCGGCATAAATAGTTTTGTTGAAAAATCTATGGCCTTTGCGGTATTCTTCGTATAGCTCAGGAGCTCTAAACCTTTTCCAACGTTTATAAATATCATGTGTCGAAAGTCTCGATAGTAAGTTGTAGTTTCATCTCATTGAAAATTGAAATCATATGATATGTAAGTAATATCATGTTTTGAAAAGTTTGGTGCGCTAATCTGATCGAACAGTAATAAATTAGACATTTATTCGATATATTGTCTCAATTGACAATTCGACATATTGTCTCAATTAAAATAGTGCTTTTTGTTTGATCACATAACAAACAAAAAGTACTAATTTAATTGAGATAATATGTCGAATAAACGATTTTAAAACATTTTATGTAGATTTTGTTTTTAATTGTGCCTTTTTTATATACTTTTATTGTTTGCCAACAGCAGACTAATTGTATGAAGGTGAAAAACTAAATAGATTTATATCGAATAAAATTTGTTTGTTGTGTTTTCTGGAATTTCAGATCCTATGGTTTTGCTTGTGTAATTCTCAGTTAATTTGTTGGAGTTATGTATAAGCTGAGGTGTTTTGTTATTATGGAATTTAGTTAAATTTTACTTATGATTTGGTGTAAGAACCAATGAAATGCAGGCATATAGACATACTTGACCTCATGAAAAACAAAAACCAATAATTTATATATATATATATATATATATATATATATATATATATTTATATATATATATATATATATATATATATATATGTATATATATATATATATATATATATATATGTATATATATATATATGTATATATATATATATATATATATATATATATATATGTATATATATACATATATATATATATATATATATATATATATATATGTATATATATATATATATATATATATATATATGTATATATATATACATATATATATATATATATATATATATATATATATGTATATATATATATATATATATATGTATATATATATATATATATATATATATATATATATATATATATATGTATATATATATATATATATATATATATATATATATATATATATATATATATGTATGTACATATACTATATTAGCGTGGGTGAATTTTTCTGTAAATAGGCGTATAGCAAAAACGTAATCTACAATAAATTCTAAGAAAATTTGCCTAAGAAACTAAGTGTCTAAAATCAAAGCATAGCTCCCGCCGAGGGACATAATAGAAGTCGTTAAAGTTTGACAACAGTGTTCTGACATAAATGCTGTTATATCAAAAAGTACTCATCATAAAGACCTTATTTAGGTTTCAAATAATGGCATTACACTTTTAATAAAGGTCAAAGGTCATTGGTTGAAACTTAAGTTTTTAAAAGCTATATCTCAAAAAGCGATGTATTAAAAATTTTGCAGGAAAGTTATATTTTTCGCATGCTCTAAATGGATTTTGCCTGCTGAGTTTGAATATTTATTTGTTTTAATTTATTTAATTTAGTCTATGGATTAATCCTTACTGACTGATACAATTAAAATAAAACAATGTTTCCGAAATGATAAGTACATATAGCAATTGAATCGATAAAGCTTTGATTTACAATAGTAACAAGACAAATTACAGCAAAAACAAAAGGTATGGATTTAATAAATTAAACATTTATTTCTAATTGGTTTTGTAATAAGTTAAGATGTAAAATTATGTCATTGTTTACGACATCAATACTTTTGTTGAAATCGATATAAGGGTAAAGTCTCTTAAAATCATTGCAAATTCTCCGAAAGGGATCGAAGTTACTATAGTTTGTAGTGTAAAACTTAATACCCAAGAAGCTATAATACCTTGTTGGACTATTGGGTATATTCAAGCTTATTTTGCTCAGGAGAAATTGAGATGTCGTTTATTAAATTGAGCAGAAAGGTAATATTGAGCATTTGCCGACGAAGTCCTAGGCGTCTCCCGTAAGATGGTAATCTGACATTATAGTTCCAAGGAAGACCACGAAGACAAAATAATAAGAATTGAACTTTTACTAACTCTATTGTATTTGAGTGTGAAAAATATTGTGGGTTCCATACAACAGATCCGTATTCAAGTATTGAGCGAACTAAAGTAGTAAATAACATCTTGGTTGTATAAGGGTCAGTGAACACCTTAGCCCAGCGTTTAATAAAACCCAGAACACCAGTAGCTTTATTAATTGTCGAAGTTATATGGCACCTGAAGTCTACTTTTTTATCTAAAATAACTCCCAAGTCATCAAATGAATCAACCAGGTTTTTTTATCTTGGACCAGCACTCAGGGGATGACCCCTATATATGCAATGCATTGCGCCGGAACTGAAAACGAGGGGATAGTATTGAGGGGACAGATTAGGAAAGATGAGAAGATAGACAGTTCTTTTACTCTGCTTTTAGTTTATGATAGAGTCAGTCGCTGCCAATTATGTTCAGTGATCAGTGACTATGGCTTCATCATTGAAACAGGCTGGCAACAACTAACACAACCACGCACTAATGCTGTTCAGAAGAATTCAACACAATATTTCATGACTCAGCGCGGGCTCGAACTCACGACCCTCCGCTTCATAGTCTCGTGTTCTACTATTTCAGGCAACAGCACCCACAACTTATCGAACTTATCGTTCGTTTAGTAACAAATTATGTGGCAACAACTAACAAGTATTTAGATGGCAACAAATTTAATATTGCGTTCTTCGGTTTGATTATTTATTTGTAAAGTCCCTGGTAAAGTCTATTGTCCTAAATGCCAGCGTGTTAATAAAATACTAATTTAAAATGTGTTTAAAAAATTTAATTTCGTTATAAAATATATTTCAATTTAAAATCAGTTTTTAGGCATATGAAAGCATTTGCCACAATAAACTTAAAAAAAAGAAATAAACGCAACATTAAATTCTTAATTTTAAAAAATTCCAATAAATTTTTTTTATAAAAATTCAATACATTTTATTAGAGACGTTCCAAATCCAATTCGATCAAGCTTATGAATGAGTAAGTTGTGATTTACCTTATCAAAGGCTTAACTAGAATCAAAATAGATAACACATGTTTGTTTGACAAATCCATCGTTACCTAAGGCTGTTAATTCTACGAGATTCCTAATAGTTGATCGACCTTTACAGAAACCAGAAGAAAGGATAGACGTTGCTGGATAAGACAATGTATCGCATAAGAGTAGCTCAAGCAACTTTGGTAAAGCGTTCAGTTTAGGTATACCTCTATAATTTAATATATCAGCTTTAGATCCAGATTTGAACAGCGGAATGATGAACGATTTCTTCCAAATTGGAGGAAAATAACTCAATTTGAGTCAGCAAACATATTACTTATAATTTTATCATCTGAAGACTCACAATCTTTAAACTTCATAACAGAAGTGAAATCTGACACGCCTCTTCGAATTTACAAACTTATAAAATGATTTGGGATCATTTTTTAAATTATTTTTTACTCTGTTTAAATAAGCACTATAAGTCAATTGATTAGCAATGGTATATCCAGATCTTGTTGAGCAGTACATAGAATAATTTAGAGTACTCTTTCGGTTTTTAAGTCTTGAAAGTTGTTTAATGTTCCAAGGTGGACCATGGCAGGGCACAGGTAGTACTCTGGGTATTGAAGATATAAAGCATTTATGTAGTATGTGGTAAAATTTATTGATACTTTTCTCTAAATCATTGCCATAAGATAATTTATTTACCTGTCGATTTGAGAGTTCACGCTGAAGTTTAGTGTAATTTGTTGATTTAAAACGAAACATTTTACTTTCCGCTTTTAGCTTTGAAGATATATATTTGAAAATTGCGGAAATAGAATAACTGTGCTTTTTGCACCTTTAGGTGGAAATATCTCAAAAACTTAAAGCAATTGCGTGCCTTTTTTGCGAAATACAGTTTTATGTAAAAAATACCAAATTTTTCAACAATGCCGGCCTTAATTCTGCTTGTCAAGCCATATTTTAAAGACCTATATTTACCTTAAGTTTGTAATGTTATTGAATAATCAGTAAGACCACAATTTTTTTAAATTAATGTTTTATCTCGTAATTCAAACAACGGAACCTAAGCCTTTTTTACAATCCATTTGGTGTGTTTATGATTGACTTCCTAAAGTCAATGCCATTACATCTTCACGATTTTTTGTAATTACTCATCGTGAGACATGCGTTAGTAACTGCACACATCGCTCGGATCCTTGGATGTGCAACGAAATTCCACTGCCTGGATCTGACAATGGTACATATTCAGATTTAATATACTCAAGCAGATGCTCGTGTGGGATGCTTGGAGCTTTAGAAAGTATGTTGTCATTGTCTAAGTCGACTAAATCCATATAATATGAGCAATTGAAATGAATGCTTTTATAAGCCCTGAGTTTATTTGAGTCAAATAGTTGTTCACGACAATACAAAAATTTGTTAATGGCTCTTTCTCGTACAGGTTTGCGATATTTCTTGAGCAATACTTAGTGAAAACATAATAATTTATTTGTAATCAAATAAGGTTTAGGAAAAAATGAGATTCATACATCCAAAAAGAGCAACTATATTTGTGTTTTGTAGTGATATACCAGAATTCGATAGGTTTTTACATATTATTATAACACGGGATAGTAATCACCATGTCAACAAAATGAAAGCAGATTTTTAAATCTCAATAAATTTGCTTTAAAACAAGCATAAATTAATAGTATATATGTTTGGATTAAGTGTTAACAAGTTGTTTTCCATTAAAACTTTCCACTTTTTTGAAAATACCTTAAAGTAAAATTTTCATGGCTCTCGGCGGCAGCTAGGTTTTCATTTTAGACCCATAATTTCTTTGGCTGATTTTTTAGAATTCAGTGTAGATTTCGGTTTTGCCATCGCCTGTCACGTTTTTTTTTCACCCGAACAAATTGACCCACCCTAGTATATATACATTCATATATATATATATATATATATATATATATATATATATATATATATCTATATATATATATATATATATATATATATATATATATATATATATATATATATATATATATATATATATATATATGAAATCTTTTTATTTGACACATTGTTGTCACAATACTACTATATATAAATGAAATTTATTTGTTGGTGGTTAAGCAATGTCTATATGCATTTCATTGGTGCTTTACCAAATCGTCAGTAGACTTCAACCACAGTTTTGAAAAGTTAAAAACCTCTTATCTTATGCATATACTTCCGAAAACCATCTGAGAATTCACAACTTGTAAATTACAAACTATTTTCAAAAATAACAACAGAACAAGAACATAGGCTTGCAACTCATACAAAACTAAACCAACAAATAAAGTATGTTCGATATGACTCTATTTTATTTTTCTACACCTTTATACAATCAGAAATCCATTGGATAACAAGAAAAGTATTTATAAGGCAAAATGAAAAATAAAATCTCAATTAAACTGTTATGAAATCTTTTTATTTGACACATTGTTGTCACAATACTACTATATATAAATGAAATTTATTTGTTGGTGGTTAAGCAATGTCTATATGCATTTCATTGGTGCTTTACCAAATCGTCAGTAGACTATGTTCTTGTTCTGTTGTTATTTTTGAAAATAGTTTGTAATTTACAAGTTGTGAATTCTCAGATGGTTTTCGGAAGTATATGCATAAGATAAGAGGTTTTTAACTTTTCAAAACTGTGGTTGAAGTCTACTGACGATTTGGTAAAGCACCAATGAAATGCATATAGACATTGCTTAACCACCAACAAATAAATTTCATTTATATATATATATATATATATATATATATATAAATATATATATATATATATATATATATATATATATATATATATACATATATATATATATATATATATATATATATATATATATATATATATATATATATATGTAATATGACCAAATTTTATACAAACCCGATCAAAGACATGCTAACGTCAAAACTCTCTTTCAGAATCGAGAACAATAACAGCTCTATACTGTAACTTTAATAAAAATTACAATAGTTATTAGAGTTGTGCTTTTCAGCTCAGGGGGCTGACCGCTCATTTTAGCTCAGCTCAGTTTACTGAGCTAGTTCATGTAATAGCTCAGTATCTCAGTGGCTCAGTAGCTGTTATAATGAAACAACAAGGGTGATTAAAAACGTTCTAACCATATTTATTAAAACACCTTGGCCAGAACTAAAAGATGGCTGAAACTATAAAAATAATATCGCCGAGTTTCAGAGAAAAATATCCTCCAATATCGTCTTTAACATATCCGCGTTGAGACTTTTGCTTGGACGCGTCCCCAGGTGGCGGATAGGGGAGGTTTGGAGTAGTGTGGGCGATTAGTGTCCCGGGATGGGTTGAGGAACTGGACACGTTAGTGAACAGGCTCAGCAGCAGCCCACGTATGCTAAAGCGCCGCGCAGGAGACTGGCAGAAGAGCCGAGCCATGCTGTCATCGATTTCAGCAGCCCATCAGGCAAAATTCCAGTGCACTACCACAAGGAGGTGGAAAGTGCCATAGTGGGGAAGCACTAATTGCAACAATAGAGGTGATGCGTTATTTGAATATCTAATGGCAAATAACCTCTTCACAGTAAATGCTGGGAATACACCAACTTTTATTAACAGAATTATGGAAGAGGTTATTGATATCACTATATGATCAGAAAACTTAATTGATGAAATAAGCGATTGGCACGTGGCAAAATTGCATTCCTTCTCGGATCATCGCTATATCTTCATGACTTTGGACCATCCTGACCCTAACCCCATAACATTTAGAAATAGGGCCAAAACGGACTGGTCGAGATTTAGGTCTAGTCTACAAGACAAACTCGAGAACTATCCACCACCAGTAGCTACTATAGGGCGCATACACTCAGAGATAAATAGACTAAGTACAGATATTAGGGAATCATTTGAGGACAGTTGTCCAATCAGAAATAGGCGAAACCCAAAAGAAAAGCCCTGGATGACAGGTCGACTTATAAATCTCAGGAGAGGAACCAGGAGGCTCTTTAACAGGGCACGTAGGGACTGGATATAAGAGTAAACTTAACGTTTACAATAGAAAAGTAAGGGACGCCAAAAGCGAATCCTGGAAACTGTGAACAGGTAGACAGCGTTAGTGGAGCTTTCAAAATAAAGAAGCTTCTGTCGAAAACCCATACTCAACCTGAGACACTTGTCGACTCCGAAAGCAGGAGGGCAGAGACGATGGAAAAGTTATTGGGATTTCTTATGAAGGCACACTTCCGCACGGGGCAGGTGAACTGTCCGGAAGTGGCATACCCCAAGAGAAATACTGACAATCTAAGGGTAACAGTGAATACCCAAATGGTATGTAAAGAAGTAAAGAGCTTTTCACCATACAAGGCAGCTGGGCCTGATGGCATTTTCCCGGTTCTTCTTCAGAAAAGTATTGACCTAATAGAGGATAGGTTGGCTAATATCTTCACAATCTGTCTTACTAATGCATATACTCCCCTGGCATAGAGGGAGGCCAAAGTTGTCTTCATTCCAAAACCAGGCAAGGAAAGCTATGTAGATCCGAAGGCTTACAGACCGATTAGCTTAACTTCATTCTTACTGAAATCATTGGAACGGATCGAGGACACAATGTTGAAGGAAAGAATACCGCACAATACAATGAAATTTAACCAACACACTTACATTAGGGGCAGGTCTGTTGAGACAGCCCTACAGGAAGTTGTATATCATGTACACCATGGCTGTATTTGTCGATATAGGAGGGGCTTTCAATAATATATCGACCTCAAGCATTATTGACTCCCTATGTAATTTTGACCTGGATCAAAGATTGACTGCATGGATCAGTCATATGCTTAGGAACAGGAGGATAAGTTGCGAGGTGAACGACACGAAAATAAGAGAGAACGTATGCTGCGGGACGCCACAAGGGGGAATACTATCTCCCTTACTGTGTGTTGTGACCATAAATGCTCTACTAAAAACACTATCCCATGAAGGATTTTCTCCCGTCTGCGCAGACGATGTAGCGATATTGTTAAGGGGAAACAATCCCAGAGTTTTTTGTAGCAGGGCAATAGAGGCACTGAATTAAGCTTTTAACTGGACTACTGAAAGGGGTCTCAATGTCAACCCAGAGAAGACGGAAATTTGTTTGTTTACGAGATAACGGAAGGTTTCACCATTGGAACCACCGGTTTTCCAAAATAGGACAATACAAATTAGTAAAAAGAGTGGTAATCGACTGGAGATTATCCTTGGAGGAACGTATAGGAAGAAAGGCAATCTGGGCCCAAAGAGTCTGGTCCAATTGCAGAAGGGCCATCGGGTCCAAATGGGGTATGAGCCCAAAGATGGCACACTGTCTCTATGCGAGTGTGGTAAGAACAATTGTGTCGTACGCCTCGTTAGTATGGTGGACGTCTTTAAAGAGGAAGGTTAATGTCAAACATCTTCAAAAAATACAAAGACAGTGCTGTATCGGCATCTGTGGCGCGATAAGAACCACTTCATTTGAGGCGATGGAAAATATTCTATCAATACTACCTATGGATATAGAGGTTAGATACGAAGCAGCTCTAGCTCTGGCTGCTACCAGACTAATGGTGATATGTGAGTGGTTGACAAGGGAACGCATAACCAAACACCAAAGTATAATACATGTCTTAACCGGAGACAACGATCGCACGGTTACGTGCGATAGGGTCCATATTAGATATGTAAAATCACCCTGCACCACCATAACATCAGAAA
Organism: Linnaemya tessellans; assembly: GCA_951800035.1. Lineage (NCBI taxonomy): Eukaryota > Metazoa > Arthropoda > Insecta > Diptera > Tachinidae > Linnaemya > Linnaemya tessellans. Next base: position 88,225,309 of record OX637535.1, on the reverse strand, counting down.
GTATGGGATGGAAGGATGCAATTGCGACGAACACTCAACTGATCTATACACGGATTGGTCGAAAATTGGTAACCGATCGGGTGGAGGATTCTATGACATGGGGCGTAACTTTCGTAAATACTTCCGCCTGCCGGATCATAGCACAGTATTTCAAACTCAGATCGCGGCTATTGCGGAAGGGTTAAGGTGGTTAAGGAAAATCGATAACAGACTACCGGTTCGTATATTCACGGATAGTAGGAAAGTCATCGAGGCCCTAAGGAATTATGCGGTTCAATCTCGATGCGTACTACAATGCAAGGAGGAGATTAACTCATACAAGCATTGAGATAATATGGATTCCAGGACATCGAGGGATACCTGGAAATATCGAGGCAGATATGCTAGCAAAGATTGGAGTTTTAATGGCGAACATCACACTAGATAATCGAAAGCCATTTCAGGTTTTTAAGAACGAACTAAAGCAATAGGCTTTAGAATTGCATACAAGAGATTGGCAGCACTCTACCGTAGGTAGGGTGACTAGGATTCTATGGGGAGACCCAGATTGTAACAGGACAAAGGAGATCCTGACGTTGAGTAGGCCAGCAGCACGAAGATTGGTTAATTTGATGACAGCACATATAGAGTTAAGGAATCACCTGGCACGCATAGGTACTCTTGACGATATAACATGCAGGGCCTGTTAGGAAGATGACTACTTGTGCTACTCTTCGGCATTTAGTCAAATTAGAAGACAAACATTTAATCAGGAGATCATACAGGAGATGGAATTTCTTAGGGTTTCTAATTGGAGAGACTTAAGAAAATACATTGAAGAAACTAGGTTCTTGTTGCAATCAAATTCCAGCTTTCCATGATTTTAGTGGAGGATCCCTATAATAAAAGGAACTCCTTATAATAGAGCGCACAACAGGCCTATGAGGCCTAGGTATAAGCGAAGCGTAGAAGAGATGAAAATACTCTTATGCCAAAGAGGAATAGGGCTAAGAAGAAGAGGAAGGATTTAGTAGATGATGTCGGAAGTAGTGAGGGTAGTTCTGTAGGATCAGCGTTACCGGATGGTGCTGCTATGCCGAACCCGACAACTAAGGAACCTGGTTGGATAAAGGTTCGTTCTAGGGCAGAAAATAGAAACAGGATAAGAAATAAGCAGGTGTCACGTTCGGATGCCCTGGTTATTAAATCGTGTGGAAACGCTTCCTATGTTGATATTATCAGGCAAGTGAAGAAGGACCCCAAGCTTATCAATCTGAGGGACAATGTAAAGAGTATTCGGAAAACAGAGAAAAGTGAGCTGCTATTACAGTTGAGTAGACCTGCTCACCAAAACACTGGTGTCTTCAGGTCAGAAGTGGAAACGGTACTGGGTGAAGCTGCCGAAGTACAGGCCCTATCCCAGGAGGTTAGGATTGAAATTAGGAACATAGATGAGGTGACCTCTAAGGAGGACATCTATGATTCCATAGTTAGCAGATCCGAAGAAGTTAAGGTACTGCAGATGACTGCAGTTAAATCACTGAGGAGAGCGTATGGGGGCACAGAAACTGCCACGATTGGCGTGAGTGCTCCTCTGGCTAAACGTCTTCTTGAGATGTCGAGGATACGCATCGGCTGGGTCGTATGTCGAACACGGAAAAAGATAGCACCGAAAAGGTGCTACAACTGTCTCGACTATGGACATAGGGAAAATTGTAGGGGCCAGGATCTATCCAAGAACTGCTTGAAGTGTGGGGAAACTGGCCACAGGATTGGAACATGTTCCAATAAACCGTCGTGCTTGCTCTGTTGAAAGGGTAAAAACACTAATGGTGACCATGTTACCGGATGTGTAGTTTGTCCGTACTACAAGAGAGCACTGCAAAGGCTTAATGGTTAGAACAGTACTTAATAATCAAAATGCGCATACTACAGCTAAATCTCAATCATTGCCAAGCAGCACAGGAGTTTGTTAGGCAAAGCGTCCGAGATTTAAATGTAGACGTCGCTGTACTAAGAGGATTGTATCTGCAAATTGGGTTGCTGATAATACAGATCCGTCGGCTATATGGACTACCGGTTGCTTGGCATTGAGGGAGAAGTCAGCACCACAATGCGGGCCACTGTTTCCAGCATATGTTTGAACAGCTGCTATGTTCCTCCTAGGTATTCTATTGAGGACTTTCGTGTTATTGTAGACAGCATAGTGATGGACGCTGCAGCCAGGAGTCCTGTTATAATAGCAGGAGATTTCAATGCATGGGCTGTTGAATGGAGTTGCCATTCGGCAAAAGCGAAGAAAAGAATTCTATTGGAAGCCCTTTCTGCGCTGAGTGTTGTACTCTTGAATTCTGGAGATGAGGAAACCTTCAGAAGAGGAAATGGTGGATCAGTTATTGACATTACGTTTGCCAGTGAAACCATCATAAACCGTGTAAACTTTAGAGTATCTGATATTTATACTCACAGCGATCACAGTGCCATTATTATAGATGTGCAGCATGATATACGTCGTGTCACCCTCCAGGCACAAGGTTTGACAGGATGGAAAGTAATACCTTTAATAAGGATTTTTGCCATCTGTATAGAGGGTATGGACTTGAATGGTTCAGCTGAGGATATGGCGGTACAAATGGTAACCCATATCACGCGGTCGTGCGATTCATCTATGGTGAGGCGAAAAGGATCCGCAAGGGGACCACCGGTTTATTGGTGGAATAATGATATTGCTAGCTTGAGAGCTAGCAATATCATTATTCTTGTATATTGCCAGAAGGTAATATACAAGAACTCGAGGTAGATTGGAGAATGATGCAAACCAATGGAATTATAGGGATAAGAGGAGGGCCTTAAAAATGGCAATTCGTAGGAGCAAACGGCAGTGCTTTATTAATATTTGTGATGAGGTAAATACTGATCCTTGAGGTCTTGCATATAAGCTGGTCACAAAGAAACTTAAATGCCTAAGCCAGTTGCAACCGAATGAAGGACGAATCCTGAAGGGAATTGTAGACCACCTCTTCCTCCATCAGGAGGCACCACCTTGGGAACACAACCCTCCTAACGAAACTTTAAGCTTTCCATCGGTTACAGTAACTGAGATCGAGGACGTTTAAGGACAGAAGGGCACCGGGCCTGAACGGTATTCCAAATATAGTGTTGAAAGAGGCCGTTAAGCTGTGTCCCGAGAAGTTCTGTATGCATGCCTAGTGCTGTATGCATGCCTAGTTAAGGGAACTTTTCCAACAAGATGGAAGAGGCAGTAGTTGGTGTTAATACGAAAGGACAATAAACATCTAGATGACCCCTCATCTTATCGGGCACTCTATATGATAGATACATGTGGGAAATTGCTAGAGGGTGTAATATGGTAGGGGAAACTCCTGCTCGAACTATCTATGGCAAGAGTTGGAGGAGTGATACGAAGGAGTACTGTGTAGTTGTGACGTTGGACGTGAAGAACGCATTCAATACGGCAAACTGGGTGCGTATTGTTGATGATTTAATTCGATTAGACATCCCAGAATATTTGATAAGAATAGTGCAGGGTTGTTTCCGGAATAGACAATTGATCTATAATACAGATATAGGTATAAGGAAACGTAGGATTAACGGTGGATCTCCCGAAGGATCGATACTTGGACCATTGTTGTGGAACATAATGTACGATGTAGTACTAAGATTGAGTTTACCTTAAAGAGTAAGGATAGTGGGATTCGCCGACGACATAGCGTTAGTGTGCTAGGCCAAAGAATTATTAGAGGCAGAAACCATTGCAAATGCCAGCGTACAATTAGTAAAGTCCTGGATCACTTTAATGGGATTAACTCTAGCTGGTCATAACACCGAAGCGGTTTTGATTAGTAGCCGTAAGGCTTGGGAAACTATTACCCTGAATGTTGGCACCTGTTGCATAGAATCGAAGGCATTTCTGATTTATCTGGGCGTGATAATTAATAGACGTCTATCTTTTCGTGAGCACTTGCGATATATGGCATCCAATGCATCGAAAACCTGCTTTGCACTATATCGGATTATGCCAAATACTAGAGGGCCAAAATATATTTAGAGGAAACTGATCGCTGGAGTAGTAAGGAGCATTATCCTATATGCACACCCAGTATGGTCAGATTCACTTAGATACTCCATATATGTGGGGTTGGTATCCCTACACATATAGGTCGTATTTAGAAGAAAGATTGGGGGATACGATCAGCCCGGGGAATATAATACCGGTCATGCTAGAATCCATATTAAATTGGACCAGCGTGTGTAATTTTGTACAGCTAGTTCTAATAGAACTTCGCCGATTAGAACAGGAGAATCAATACGTCTCAAATTTCGTTAGTAACTAACGATGAAGTATGCGCATCAGTTCCGAACTTTCTTACCTAGGAACTAAGGAGGACGTAGGAATAGTACTGATAATACTACCCACCCTGACGAAATGTCAAGACTGTTCCAGGGTGGTGCTAGTGAAGTTGTCGTGGGGCCTTTGGGGTTTTTATGGTTTTAATGAAACACGATCCCAATTTAATGTTGAACTGTATTTATTAAATTTAAATTTTTATAAAGTAAAGTTCTTACTAATTTATTACTAAATGAAAGATGAGTTGAAGTTTTACGATGTGCACATGTGGCCAGTATCAGAAGAAAAGGAACGTTTATTTGGTTATCTTTTTTTGGCATGTGCAATGATGTAAATTAACGCATTTGTCTCAGTGGTGTAAAATAAAGTAGGTCTTGTGGGTTGCCACAGGCCACTATTGATAGTTGCTATCATTACGTCCAAAAAAATATATATGTAAATATATATATATATATATATATATATATATATATATATATGTATATATATATATATATATATATATATATGTATATGTATATATGTATATATATATATATATATATATATATATGTATATATATATATATATATATGTATATATATATATATATATATATATATATATATATATATAATGACGTATTTATTGTTGTCTGGCAGCATATTAAGAAACTGTGGTATCATCACAAATATGACAATAGAAATTTGAAACAAAACCGCTCTGAAACAAAACCGTTCTCACACAAAAGCGCTGAAACGTTTAATTGAACTAGCTCATATCTCAGTGACACAACTCTAATCTATATACATACATAAAAATAAGTTACATTATGTTAGTAATTCATGTTTTCTGGAATGCGAGAACCAATTTTGTTTTCACAAAGTTTATATGAACGGTGACGTCAATACCAAGGTTTTTATGTATAAACGGGCTCTGTATGTGTATTGGTTCATGAGCTATAGCCATTTTAGTGACCACTGCATTCATTTCGAAATATTTCAAAATATTTCAGTTAATATTTTGAACTTAGCTATTGTAAATCACAACTTCGGGGATCTATGAAATAAATTTAATACATACTATATATAAAAATTAATGTTTATTTGTTCGTATTTTATGTGCGGTTAAACCGCTCAACCGATCGCAATGAAATTTGGTGCACTTAGTCTGTGCAACTCCGGGAAGGTTATAGGGTACTACCTTTTTTAAAACTTGAACCAGGAGGACGATACGGAGGGAATTTCTATCCCTCCGAAACCTTCAAACCGATTTTAATAAAATGTTGATCGTAGATAGATCTGCGTCTAAAAGTTCACATAGGGTATGTATATTTTCAAAACCAGGACGAGGAAGGCGATAGGAGGAATTTTCTGTCCCTTCGAAACTATCAAACCGATTTTAATGAAAATTAGAACATAGATAGATCTGTGTCTATAAAGTCACATAAGTCATGGCCATTTTCAAAACTATGACTAGGAGGGAGTAATGGGAACAATTTCTGAGTCTCAACTTCATTTTGGTGAAATTTAATATATAAATACCCCTTCGTTTAGAAGGAGACATACGCCATAAATAAATACGTAGATTTCTAACTCTCGGTCTATCAATAAAAACATTACAACTCTCTTCACGTACACGTCCTGTATATTCAACAAACTTGAAAGAGGCAACTCAACACACATCAGCGAGCGTAATGTTTGTACTCTAAAATCCGGTAGAATGTATTATTTTTGCATACACAAACATTTTTTTATTTAGTTTTTATTTGCTTTATGATATACATATAAAAAATGTACACCGTGGCGCTTAAATAAAACGTTTATCATTTTATGTATGTAATTGTAATTTTAAGTTATTATACAGAAACATACTTATGTATGTATATAAATATTGTTTCTTAAAAATGTTTATTTTATTTCATGACAATGGGGGTAGCGAAGCACACCGGGTGTAGCTAGTAGTTACTATTTGTAACCAGAGCTATAAATATATTGCATTGGCGTTCTGACAACATTTTTAAATACCTGCAAATAAATTGAAAATTTTAAAGAAATCGGGAAGTTACTGGGCTTAGACCATTTTGAAAAGATCGAGGTTTCGTCAGATCTTGACGTTTTCTGTTTCTAGGAAGCTTCCCTGACTGCTCTTGAGATGCCGTCACTATGTGTGTATGTGAGTGTTTGTATATATGTAGGTATGTGACCAGCTTATAACTTTGGGATGGTTGAACTAAGCCGAACCAAGGGTTCTTTCAGATTGGTACATTTGGAGATATATAAACAAAAAATCAAAAAATTGTTTTTCAAAATAACTTTTAAACGGCTTTAAATATCGGCTCCGCAATCTAATCGCCCTTGACATCTAAAAGTCACGTCGATCGCCACAAAAATCGGGTCAAAATCGGTTGATGTGTTCGTGGGATATCGGGAACGAAGAAATGCGAAAAAATAAATTTTTTTTAAATATATCTGCTCCATTAGTATCCTCAATTTTATTATAGAGCTTGGAAAATATACATCAGTCACCGCTATCCACTTAGCAAGCAATTGATTCATTCCAAAAAACTGTTTGAGGGATTAATTTATTGTACCCTCCAAAAAAGAATATGGAGGATATATTCACTTTGTCATTCCGTTTGTAACGCAGCGAAATATCCATCTGAGACTCCATAAAGTATATATATTCTTGATCAGTGATGAAATCTAAGACGATCTGAGCATGTCCGCATGTCCGTCCGTCTGTGGAAATCACGATTCAGTCCAAACGAAAAGCGCCAGACTCTTGAAACTTAGTATAAATATATCTTAAAAGATAGCACAGGTTAAGTTCGGAAATGGGCTAAATCGGGCAAGAGGGAAAAAAGTTCCCCTAAGAAGAACTAAACCAACCTCTAAAAAACAACATAATTTTTAAAGTTTTTTTGTTATGAAATTTTTATTTGACATATTGTTGTCACAATACTATTTTAAATGAAATTTATTTGTTGGTGGTCAAGCAACTTAGTATATGCATTTCATTGGTGCCTTACCAAATCATCAGTAGACTTTAACCACAGTTTTGAACAGTTAAAAACCTCTTATCTTATTTATATACTTCTGAAAACCAGATTTTTTTTTTCATTTTGCCTTATAAATACTTTTCTTGTTATCCAATGGATTTCTGATTGTATAAAGGTGTAGAAAAATAAAATAGATTCATATCGAATATAATTTATTTGTTGGTTTAGTTTTGTATGAGTTTCAAGGCCTACTATACTTATTCTGTTGTGACTTTTGAAAATAGTTTGTAATTTACAAATTGTGAATTCTCAGATGGTTTTCAGAATTATATGCATAAGATAAGAGGTTTTTAACTTTTCAAAACCGTGGTTAAAGTCTACTGATGATTTGGTAAAGCACCAATGAAATGCATATAGACATTGCTTGACCACCAACAAATAAATTTCATTTAGAGTTTTTTTTGTAATTTTGTTAAGCAAATGATATATTGTAGTGTATACAATGATATATTGTAGTGTATACAATAAGTAGATAGGGAAACTAAGTAGGCAGGATAGCACACGCTGTTGTCCAAAACCAAATATTTTCACATTCTCAAACAATCCAATTATAATGAGCTGCAGAGGTAAAACGGGAAACTTGAAGTTTTTGATCGACACAGGAGCCGAAGTATCAATATGTAAGCAACAAGAAACTGAAAATATAGATATTTCAACACTAAGTGGTATCACTTCGGACACAATCAAAAGTATCGGTACAGCAAATTTAGTTTTACATTTTGATGATCATGATATAACACATGAATTTAACGTTGTACCAGCTGTTTTCCCTACACCCACTGATGGTATCATAGGACGGGATATACTAGAAAGATTCAAATGCAAAATAGAATTTGAAACTTATACAATAACTTTTAATGTAACAGATAAAGAAAACATCATACCGATCACACCCAAATGTGTCTACAACACAGATATTAGTATACCAGCTCGTTCCGAATCGATTGTCCCGATAAATATATATACGAAAAAAGAAAGCATAGTTTTAAAGAATGAGATAGATCCAGGAGTTTTTGTTGCTAATAGTATAATACCTGCAGTAGGCAGACAACATATGTTACGTTTTTATTTCTGCCTTCTTGAGGTGAACAGGTTATTATGCTGCTATAACCCTATTGGGACTTGGGGATCCTTCCCTCACCTTGCCTTCAGGCGACGATTTTGTTATTTCAACATCAAGGGCAAACTTGTAGTTTTGCTTCCATACATTTCAACATTTTGACGCACACTTTTGCATACCTACATACGTGTCTGATCTTACTGAGTTAACGAGTTTAATCCTATCAGCGCCGACTCTTTGTAAATAAGTGGGTTTTTTTTAATTAGCCTGGCTTCTAATTGGGCAAATAATAAACAGGAACTATTATACATAAGGAGCAGCGTTAGTGGGAGGACCTACCACCCACATATATAGTTGTATTATTGCTGAGTTATATCAGCCTCCCATACACTTGATTTGATAAATAGGAAAAAACGGAGCAGTTATTGTGTGTAGTTGGAAAAAGGGTTAAACATACTAGTTTTTTTCTCTCTTAAGGTGGGCACACACTTCGTTCTCTTGAACAGTTTTAACCGAACGGGTAAAACTGTATGGCTTAACACGTACAACGACCATGCGCACACACTATACGTTCTTTTCTTCAGTTTTAAATTTACACGGTTTCCAGGGGTGCTAAATGTTCTTCGAAAAAAAAGTCAAAATTAATTTTAAAAAATCGTTAAAATCCTTAGAATTTTTGTAGAATTAGCCACCATTTGAATAATGAAATAAGTTTGTTTTTATGAGAAAAAGGAATGGAAAAACTTCTTAGTTCATTTTCGTCAATTAAGAAATTTGATATTTTTTTTATCTAGTCCAATGGATCGTACAACAACGTTAGCAGTGGCAGCCGCAGTGGCTACAAAAGTAAAATATTCGAAAAACAAGCGTTCAAAGTGGGCTAAAGAATGGCTGCTAAAACGAAGACAATTTTCGCACGTAAATCTTTTAAATGAATTACGTCTAGAACCTGGCGATTGGTTCAATTATCTACGAATGGACGTAGAAACTTATTTGGAACTGCTTACTTTAGTAACACCACTGATACAAAAGGAAGATACTCATATGCGACAAAGTATTTCGCCACATGAGCGTCTCAGGTCAACATTAAGATTTCTTGCCACTGGAAGGAGTTACGAAGACCTAAAATTTTCAACTGCAATATCACCCCAAGCTCTTGGCCAGATTATACCAGAGACATGCAGTGCCATTTACTCAGAATTAAAACACAATTACCTAAAGGTAAAACACAAAATGCATTTCTAAAAATTAAATAAATATGTATGTAATATGAATATTCCTTAAATGTGATATACGCTTCTTGCTATTTCATAGGTATGCGAATGTTTGATAAGATACATGATTGTGAATTCAAAAACCTGTATCATCAGTTACAACAGTTTCGAAATTATCGGGCGAAAAAGTTTCAATATAGTATTTCACATTACGATTTGATTGTTGGGAAACTATTATTGAATTAGGCGTAGTTCCCTGGTCTTCTTCTTCAACAAAATCCACATGAGAGTACGTGCCATCAGATTGTTGATCATAACCGTCTGAGTTAATAGAGGAAATTGTGGAAAATTGTTCTTGGCTTACTTCTTTAGTTGTTAAGGACATTTTTGTAGTTCTCATAATGTTGCCCAATGCGGCATCAAATAGAATGTCATTAATAAATTTTTCCGGCATTAAAGCAGCATCACGGGGTAACTGTCTTAATTTATTGGCAATATTTTTTCCTACTACGTCAAAGTTATCTTCTTTAATGTCCATATCCAACTTTGCACTCACTTTCTCCAAAACGTCGTCGGCCCTGTCTGTTATTTTGCGCTTTTTTGTGGTGGAACATACTGAAGACGTCCGATCCCTGTATATATTTTTTACAAAACGTGATGCCGGGGATAGTGTGTGGTGATTGCTAGATTCGTCCTGAAACAAAATATCAACATAAATTATACATATATACATAAATACATACATACAAACATACATATGTAAATTCATAATGGTTTTTCTTCTGTTTTAGTTTCCCAGCACTAAAAGAGAATGGGAAAGCATAGCCGAAACTTTTGAAAGGAAGTGGAATTTCCCCCACTGTTTGGGTGCGACAGACGGAAAGCACATTAACATAGTGCCACCACCAAACAGCGGTTCCTTTTTTTATAATTATAAAGGCAGACATAGTATCGTACTAATGGCGATCGCTAATGCCAATTATGAATTCATCATGTGTGATTGTGGTACCAATGGTAGAGTATCTGATGGTGGTGTAATAGAAAACACTTTATTCTATAAAAAACTTGTAAATGGCACTCTTAAGTTACCATCAAGTTGCAAAAGTGATAACAGTAACGAATCACTGCCGTATGTTTTCATTTGGGATGAAGCTTTCACATTAAAAGAAGATTTTTTAAAACCATTCCCACAAAAAGAATTAAACAAAGAAGTTAGAATATTTAACTACAGACTGTCTAGAGCACGCCGAATAATAGAAAATGCATTTGGAATAATGGTTGCAAGATTCAGAATATTTCATACTGCAATTAATTTAAAATTAGAAAACATTGATAAAGTTGTCATGGCATGTTGCGTTCTTCATAATTTTCTAATTAGAAAGCGCCGAGAAAATTATGCACCTTCAACTTGTTTTTATACAGAAGATCATGGCACAGGCACATAGAAAATGGTGTAAGTGCGGAGGTAGCAACTATAAATTTGCAACGCGGCTACAACCGACATGGATCTGAAGAAGCAAAAAGGGTCCGTAATTTATTTATGAATTATTTTAATAATGAGGGATCAGTCCCCTGGCAACAAAAGTTTGCTTAATAACTTTGTAACCCACATTCATTTAAAAATATTAAATATATATGGGAAAAAAGAGATTGTAATTAATTTCTTTGTACATATGATGGTCTGCCCTGAATTCGGATTGAACCTAGGACGGTTTGATTGATAGCCGGTTGTCTAATCTACCATATCACAGCGGAACACAATTCCACTGTGACAGTCAGCTTCGATCCTTTCGATAATACGAGCAATGCCACTTCCAAACAGGAAGTGTACATAAAATAAATATTTTTTGGTGCTTACCTGACTGATATTTATCTCTTTATCAATATTGGATACTGTGGTAAGTGGTTTTGCAGTTTTAACGGGACAAATTTTCTTAATCAGCTACTTCAATATGATTTTGGCAGACAAAAATTCATTGGCAGAGTGACTTCTAAAAAAGAAACAACCACCGCGGAAGTTTTGAGACGTAACAGCAAAAGAAAATTATTAAGGGGACTGTACCTTCATACATATGAAAGAGAAGAAAGAAAGCTCCCTAAGCTTTGTTTGGACGCACGCAAAGAAAAAACATCTTGGAACGAACGGGAGAGTTATCAACCAAATGGCATCCACTCCACCTGGGCGGCCTGCGCCTTGTTCGAGTCTTCCAAATAGAAGGTAGATTGAGAAGCCTCACTTCGCCTTGCCACGTGTACCGGACGTTACTCCAAGACACGAGGTAACATAACCTGCAACCCCGCGTGATATTTTGGCAACTTATTTAGGCAGTACGATACGATACGCGGCTAAAATCTTTTTTTTTGGCACCGCTGGAAAGATAATTACGACAGTAAAGTTAAGTAAAAAAAGAAATCCATTTCTTTACTAATATTCGTAATTAATGTTAAGTAATTTTCTACCAGTCTTAACATAAGCAATTTTTTTTTGTGCCATAACCTTCTATCCTTAGTGAGGTTATAGCCCCACTATTCCGGCAAGCCCTAAAATTACATATGTAAAGGTGCTGAAATCCCGTGTTTTTTTTTTGCTGTCTAAAATAATAATAGATCACTTAAACTATTGATTGTTCGTAAATATGTATATGGAGGCAAATGTACGCCTTAAACTTCTGATGGGCTATTTGTTTGTTCACGTGTAAAAAGTAACCAACATAAAAATGATACGAATTTTCCGGATTACAACGTAATTCCGTATCCCAGTAAAGTATGTTACCAGAAACCATGTAAGACGAACCAATAATATAATAGAAATATAAATGAAATTTATTTGTTGGTGGTTAAGCAATGTCTATATGCATTTCATTGGTGCTTTACCAAATCGTCAGTAGACTTTAACCACAGTTTTGAAAAGCTGAAAACCTCTTATCTTATGCATATACTTCCGAAAACCATCTGAGAATTCACAACTTGTAAATTACAAACTATTTTCAAAAATAACAACAGAACAAGAACATAGGCTTGCAACTCATACAAAACTAAACCAACAAATAAAGTATGTTCGATATGAATCTATTTTATTTTTCTACACCTTCATTTTTCTACTTTTCATTTATATATAGTAGTATTGTGACAACAATGTGTCGAATAAAAGGTTTTTAAAATATAATAGAAATATAATACACCTACATATATGTATAACCTACCAAAAGAAATGAATTAGAAATAAATAAAAAAAAGAAGAAAACATTTTAAAATAAAAAAAAACCCTACCAAGATTACACCGATCTATACCAAATAAAAAAAAGGAAGTAAAGAAAAGAATAAAAAAGTTAAAAACCAAAACCAATATTTGGAAACAATTTTGTAAATTTTTACTGTATAAATACCTATTAATTAAAAAACGTACTAATAGAATTGAAAGTACCATAAATGGAATCAATATTTGGAGAATCAAAATATCCATATGAAATTGCACCTCCAATTAGATCCTAAATAATCTGGATTAAAATGAATCTTGAATTGTAAAACGTATTACCTAACTATTACTAATTATTTGTGTTTTTGCCTTAACTAATGTTTTGAATTTATATAGTTATTCAGTAATCAATACTTTGAAACACATGTATAAACACCTGCTGAAATTGCTAGGCCCATCAATTAGCGCAGATAACAACAATAATGGAGTCATTCAACAGAAAAGTAAAAGATCAAGGCATATGTAAGGCCACTGAAATATTGTAAGTGTCTTTCAATTTTATTTTATTTTAATCAACCTATATCTATATATAGCTATATATATATATATATATATATATATATATATATATATATATATGTCTAACTTATGTGCATATTACATGCACTTACCAATTTGTATAGTTGCTCAATTACATTAATACCTAGTATTCTATATTACTCATAATATATTATACATAGCCGTACTATATTGAGCTGTAATGGCAACTAACTTTTACATATCTCCTAATTACCGTTCTTTATTACACTGACGATTATTACGTCACCTTACTTACAAATTATATACTATAATACACAAAAATAAAAGAAAAAAAATATACAATATAAGGAAAAAAAAACCAAAAAAAAACGAAGGAGCTATGAATTAACTTGGAAAATTTTTATACATATCCCTATTATATTCTTGCATGCGTCAAATCTTGTAAATTATAAATTTTGGTAGCAGAACTCAAGAAGAGTTAATAAGAGAATTACATAGTACACACATTATTAATTTAAGTAATACCTAGGGATTCCCTTGCCTCGAAATGTCGGCAATAAATCATACCACTTGAATTATTTAAACGTTTGAAATGATCTTGTAATTAATTTAAACAAGGGGAATGGGAACGAAGACGAGGAGTGAAACGAAGTAAGTATTGATCGTGTTATAGCAGGGACAGACCTAAAATTACGGTAGTCAGTCTGTCATAGGATGGGGTGGGAACCGAATACCCTACTGGGCGCACCACCTTGCCAGGGATTCATACAACGAACCTTGTATGCGAGGTCAGGAATCTATGATTCATGAACTTGTGTTTGTTTGGATCTTTTCTTTTTGTTTTATTTTTGTTCACATACTCCAGGGTGTGAGTGTATGTGTTTATATGTTTACGCATTATAATCGGGTTGAGAACCAAAATCATAGCATAGCTAGCCGGCCAGCCTTTCATGCCACCTTGACTCAGGTTCTGAGAGGCTAGGGTTTCCTCTAAGAGAAGTGTAACAATTTTTATTATTGAAAACGTAGCCAGTGCGTAACATATGTGGCGCCCAACGAAAAGCAAATCGATGCTTGTTGAGCTAACAAAATAGACCACGTTAGACCTCAGCGTAAAGATTTTCAGACACGTATATGAGTGTTTTTTTATTTTTAAGCTATTGATTTTCTACTTAAGTCTTAGAATTTAATCGAGTTACACGGTTCGGAAATCTAATTGCGATTTAGAATGATTTTACGAGTTTAGAAGAATAATTTAGTTGTAATTAAAATTTTGTTATATACATAGGTCGCAACGAGTCCTTATACTGGAAACAAATTTATCGGTTTAAGATGCATTGGCGCTTCCTCACAACACCCGATTAGGATTTTTGCGAGTCCGGTAAATAGAATGTTACTATGCTTGTTTACGTTGCCGCACACTTTCTACATTCGAGGAAATTGTGATACTAGACGTATGTATAATAGGCATTGTATATACTATCCACATATACATATATATTTTCTTTTGCCTTATATAATATTTGATAGTTCTTAGCATTTGAACAAACACGATCTTGCTTATTAAGTTGATTTTCTTTACTTCCGGTTACCATTCCCCTTATCCATATCTACATATATATATACATATAAATATTTATTCACGATAAATTTCTCGAATTATGCCTGGATACACGATATACATAGGTATATAGAAAGAAAAGTTTTTTTTGTTAAACCAATTTGGTTTTTTGAAAAAAAAAAAATTTTTTTTATTATTATTTTTTTTGGTATTATCCTGTTGATAAATCACACTCTACATTAAGTTAATTTACATCCGTGACAATGAACACTAGGAGTTCTTCGAGGAATTCTTCTAAAAATTTTAGCAATACCCCTAGAAGAGAATCTGCCTCAAGAAATAATATATCCATCGAACTTCAGAGTAGCAACACCGGCACCAGGCCCCGAGTAGCTCATTCACCTGCCCGAGGCGCAGATTCCGCCTCAGGGGTATCCCAGAACCTAACTGGCCTACCTTCTGCTAATATCTTTCAAGAGATAATGCTAATGGAAAACCCGAACCCAGATACCCTGCCACTCGGTATTGGGAACCATGAGGAAGCACCTCCCCGATCTTCCCTTAACCCAAATGTAGACCCATTCATAAACCCTCCTTCTCTCAACAAAAACTCTTCCTTAATTCCCAACTTTAACGCGGTTAATCCCGGCGTAGTAACGTCTTTTGACTCCCTCATGGAGTTGATGCAGAGAACAATGAGAATTAATCAAGAAGAGTTTCGTAGGGAGTTAGCGACCATCAAGGAAAGTATAGCACAAATTGGCCCTGACCGAAATTCAAACCCAGGCAGAGCGGCAGGAATGCCGCCGAATCCTCCTGATTTGAACTTTCCGAACCCTAACCAAGCTCCGGGTCGGTTTGCACCAGGAGACAACGCAACCGTTAAACTCGAGAAGTGGAAGATAACCTATGATGGAACCGGCTCCGTACCGGAGTTTTTTTTTAATGTCGAAACCCTCTGTGCCCGGTCCAGATGTTCTGATGATCATTTACTCTCGAACTTTCATGTGCTGTTGGAAGGTCGCGCAGAGCGGTGGTAATGGCTCTTCATGAGACAAAATCGTCATGTGACTTTTCCGACTTTACGTCACTCCTTCATTAAAGAGTTTGGTCACCTCGAATCCGATCATGAAGTTATGCTAAGAATTTCGTTGCGTAAGCAACAATACAAGGAAACTTATGACGACTTCCACACAGCCGTGGTCACCATGAATCTGGACTTCAGAATACCCTACCGGACGCTGCACTCATTGATATTCTAAAGCGAAATTTAAGGTTTCTCTTGTTTAATGCTGAATCTAGAGATGTGAATGACTTTAGAGATATCGCCCGAAGGGCAGAACAAGTTTTACGTGAAACCAAATTCCAGAATCCCAACATAGGCTCGTCTAGAAACGTAAACGAAATCGATGGTAGGCTCGAGGACATTAGAGACCAAGAAGGCGTGGACCCCCAGATTGAGGCGGTTCGCTTACCAAATCGGCAATTTAAGTTAGACTACTCGGGTATCCAGTGCTGGAACTGTAGGGATTATGACCACTCGTACATTTATTGCGAGAAAGAATTAAGAACCCCATTTTGTTTTAAATGCGGGTTAAGGGGGTCCTAACTCCTAAATGCCCGAATAAACATAGCTTTCAGGGAAATCGGAGAATGGGCGATCTGGCTACCGGGGACACTCGCCCACTCGCCTCAACCCCGAGTTCAGACTAGGCCAATACACGGAGGATAGGCAAGGTTTACAAATAACAAATTTAGAGCAAATAAACAATATGAATTTTGAGGACAAGTGCACTTAAACTTGCCACTCACGCTACTCGTACACTTATAAAACGTATGGCTTTACTCATACCGAAAATAATTCACCACTAGAAGAGCATAAAATTTTTAGGAAACCAACTAGGAAAATAATGAAGTGTAGACTGCGTTACAAGAGGCGTAAAGGTATCCGTAGATTTTTGGAGGCAACTATAATAGACGAGCCGGACGACAGGCCATTCGCAAAGGTGAAGGTGAAGAATGATGATTTGGTGGGGTTGCTTGAATCGGGAGCCAATGTTTCAGTGCTAGGTAAGGATTGTTTGTCGTTTCTAGAGAAAAATGAAGTTCCTTATACACCAACTACAGCGTCAGTTCACACAGCAGGTGGCAACAAACAATCCGTAATTGGGTTTTCTTTCTCCCCATACATTTCAAAGGTGTAACTAAACAGTTACTTTTCTATCTAGTTCCCTCGTTGACGCAGTGTGCCTTTTTTGGCACAAATTTTTGGCGAGAATTTGCGCTGGCGCCAGACCTAATTCCTGCCCGTACGAATCATATCGCAGAAATTTCGTCAGAACTGAATAATAAGTTTCACCAGCTTACAGCAGAACAAAAATTAATTTTAGACAAGGCTATACTGAAATTCCCTTCGTTTGAGAAGTTAGGCCTCGGATGCAACATCACATTGATACGGGAGATGCCGTCCCCATAAAGTGCAGACATTATCCGCTTTCGCCTCCAAGGCAAGTAGAAGCCTATGAAGAAGTTGATAGGCTATTGAAACTTGGTGCTATCGAGGAGTCCAACTCTCCATGGTGCTCTTCAGTCTTGCTAGTTCGAAAGGTGCGCTTATGCCTTGATTCGAGAAAGCTTAATAGTATAACGAAGAAGGACTCTTACCCACTACCTCACATAAATGGACTTCTGAGTAGACTCAAAGACATGTTTTTCATTAGTGGTATAGACTTGAAAGATGCCTTTTACAAATTCCGTTGACTGCATCCTCGAAGGAAAAAACTGCTTTCGTGATACCCGGCAAACCATTATATAATTATAAATATATGCCTTTCGGGTAATGTAACGGTCCCCAGACTATGAGTCGTCTCATGGACAAGGTCATTCCCTCGCGATTGAGAGAACATGTGTTTATATATCTAGACGACCTACTAGTTTGTAGCTCTGACTTCGATTCTCACATAGAACTGCTGACGGAGGTAGCCTCATGCCTGAAATCGGCCAAACTGAATATCAACGTTGGTAAGAGTAAATTCTGTCAGAAGGAAATACGATACTTAGGATACATAGTTGGAAACGGGTGTCTAAAAGTAGATCCCATTAAAGTGGAGTCAATAAGGGACTTCCCGTTGCCCAAAACTCCCAAACAAATACGCAGATTTATCGGCATGGCAAATTGGTATCGGTTTTTCATAAACAATTTTGCCGCTCTTGCGGGGCCCCTAACTGACTGTTTAAAAAAATCAGGAAGACCATTCGTTTTAACAGAAGATGCAAGGATATCGTTTGAGAAACTAAAATTAGCCCTTTCTTCTGCGCCTGTGCTTGCTCAACCAGATTTCAGCAAGGAGTTCGTAATTCAGTGCGATGCATCTCAGATTGGTGTGGGAGGAGTTCTGTTTCAATACGCCCAAGAGGGACGAGAGCACCCAATCGGGTATGTATCCCAGAAGCTCAACAAAGCGCAAAGGAACTATACGATAACCGAGTTAGAATGCTTGGCCGCGATTGTTAGCGTGAATAGATTTAGACCATATATTGAAGGCTTGCCTTTTCGCATCATTACCGATCACTCCTCATTAAAGTGGTTAATGTCGCAGAAAGACTTAAGTGGGCGTCTAGCACGATGGAGTCTAAAGTTACAACGATATACATTTTCAATTGAACACAAGAAAGGGGCTCTAAACATTGTACCCGACTGTTTATCTAGGATGGAAGTAGAAGGGTTAAACTTAACCTCTTTAACCGCTGATATTAATCATTTATCTGCGGAATTCGAAGATACTGCTTACCAAGAACTAAGGAAAATCGTCTCGAAAAATGAACCATCATTACCGGACTTGTGCGTAGCGGGAAATATAGTTTTAAAACGAGTGAATTTTACACGTGGCTCGGAAGATGAAGAAGACACTCCCTGGCGTATCTGGATACCCAAGTCGTTGACTAAATCTATAATTAAAATTGCTCATGAATCAATTCATGCCTGTCATGGTGGGCTCATGAAAACATTAGCTCGTGTTCGACAGAAATACTTTTGGCCATCAATGGCTACCGACGTAAAAATATACATAAGCCAATGCGATATGTGCAAGAGCATTAAATCAACCAACCAAAGCTCACGACCTCAGATGGGCCGCCAGATTATAACCAGTAGACCATTTGAGCGATTATACTGCGATTTTTTGGGGCCTTATCCCTGCACTAAATCTAGGAATTCCACCATACTTATATGCTTAGACCATTTGACGAAGTTCGTGTTCTTAAAACCAATGAGATCCGCCCTCACGTCAAATATAATTTCATTTTTTGAGACAGAGATTTTACCTACCTTTGGAGTCCCTAGATACATACACAGCGATAACGGAAAACAATTCGTTTCTAAGGAAATCCAGGATTTTTATAAATTGCACGGTATAACCCACATCACGACCAGATTCTATGCGCCACACTCTAATGCTTCCGAACGCGCAAATCGCGAGATAATTACAAAGATTAGATACTTCTTGAAAGACCATAGAGAACACCGAGAATGGGATGGATTCATACCTGAGATACTGTCCATATTGAGAAGTGATTACCACTCGACGATTAAGTGTTCCCCTTATTATGCGTCTTTTGGGCAGAATATGATTCAGCATGGGTCAACCTACAACATATTGGATAAGCTAGGGTGCCTGCAACGGGACGATTTCTGCGTAGTCAATAATGCTGATAAATTGCAGCGGGTGAGAGAGAAAATTCGTGAAAATCTGACTCTTGCGCATGCTAAGGCCGCAAAGAACTATAACCTCAGGAGCAGGGCAGTAGAGTACAAACCAGGTCAAATTGTATTCAGGAAAAATCACGTGCTAAGTAGTAGCTCGAAGCGTATCAACAAAAAGTTCATGCCCACGTATATCAAATGCAAGATAAGAAAGAAGATAGGCACCAACTTGTATGAGATTGAAGACCCATTTGGAAAATATGTTGGGAAATATCACGCAACTGATATTAAAACGTGAAGAAAAAAAAACTACAGGAAACAACCATGAGGTTCATCTTCGCCCGGTTTTCGTGGTTCGTGCCACACGTTTGCAAATAAATAATAATAAAAATTGTGAAAAATGGTATTTCCTGTTCCAACTTCAACGTGTAACATTAAAGTTAGAAGCAGGTTTGTTACGTTTTTATTTCTGCCTTCTTGATGTGAACAGGTTATTATGCTGCTATAACCCTATTGGGACTTGGGAATCCTTCCCTCACCTTGCTTTCAGGCGACGATTTTGTTATTTCAATATCAAGGGCAAACTTGTAGTTTTGCTTCCATACATTTGAACATTTTGATGCACACTTTTGCGTACCTACATACGTGTCTGATCTTAATGAGTTAACGAGTTTAATCCTATCAGCGCCGACTCTTTGTAAATAAGTGGTTTGTTTTTTAAATTAGCCTGGCTTCTAATTGGGCAAATAATAAACAGGAACTATTATACATAAGGAGCAGCGTTAGTGGGAGGACCTACCACCCACATATGTAGTTGTATTATTGCTGAGTTATTTCAGCCTCCCATACACTTGATTTGATAAATAGGAAAAAACGGAGCAGTTATTGTGTGTAGTTGTAAAAAGGGTTAAACATACGAGTTTTTTTTTCTCTTAGGTTTGAGTGTTTTATGGTTTTGTTGGTATATTTCTTTTGTCTCGACAGAACATTTGGCATGTTGGTATAGGTGCATTTAATTGTGTTCTCTATACGTACGGTGAAGCTCGGTTACAATGACCACCTGCAGATAAATCAAACTGAGAGACGGGAGCAAAACAAAAGAAAAAAAGGTAACAAAATTAACAAAACCGTTGCTACGAAACTCATGCATATGACAGCTTCCGTCTTATTCTACCAGTTCGTCGTAGTCGTGTAAGATTTACATACATTATTTTAGGGACAATAAAGGAAATAGTTCAACCAGTAATATAACTGAATTCGTCATAACTGTACGCTACGGTACTACGGCAACGGAATACATAACTTAAATAAATATATTGTATGAGAGCGTAAGTGCCATAATAATTGGTTTTGCAGTTTTAACGGGACAAATTGTCTTAATCAGCTACTTCAATATGATTTTGGCAGACAAAAATTCATTGGCAGAGTGACTTCTAAAAAAGAAACAACCACCGCGGAAGTTTTGGGACGTAACACATATAAAGGTTTAAACACCACCCACGACGACATTACAATAAGAAATTTAGATTTAGATAAAAGAGATCTAGATGAGTACGAAGTGTATGGCTACAAAACGATTAATGATACGCACACCAAAAATCGGGTTGCAAAAGTTTTGAAAAATTTTAATATTGAATCAATTGACCCAACAGTCATTAATAGACATTGTAGCTAAATATAGGGAAATTTTTCATATTGAAGGTGAGCAACTCACAGTAAACAACTTTTATACACAACAAATACAAACAGTTTATATCAAACCTTACAGATTGCCAGAGACGCAAATGGAAGAAATTAATGAACAGGTAGACAAGCTATTGGAAGATGGAATCATTGAACACTCAGTAAGTCCTTATAACTCACCATTGTTAGTAGTGCCCAAAAAGTCGGTAGATGACAAACGCAAGTGGCGTCAAGTCGTAGATTTCCGAAAATTAAATCAGAAAATAATAAACGATAAGTTTCCGTTGACAAGATTGGAAGACGTATTAGCAGCGTTGCCATAACTTTTTCAAAAAAAACTGCAACTTTAGAAAAAAAAACTGGTTTTCACGTTAAAAAACTGCACATAAAAAATTCACAAAAATATAGTTTTTTTCATATATTTTTATTAAAACAAAAACACAACACAACAAATTAAATATGATATACATACATCTACATATAACAAAGCAATTCATTTTAATAAAAAATATATAGGTACATAGGGTTTAAATAAACAAAAAGAGTTCATTATTATTCAGATATAATACTGCCTGTACCAGAATCTCGACAAGTCGATGTCGTTCTCATATTTATATTGAAACCAATAATTAAAAATTTAAATTTGTTTGTATGTACATAGAAAAACACAAGGCATATCTATCTAACAGGTACAACCATTTCTACAAAAATAGAACACTTATTGTAGAAACTACCTTAACAGTTGCAAAAATCGTTAAACGACACTACTAAGTTTGACGTTTTATCAGGTTAGGCAAGTGAGCTCGTGCTCCCACCTGCAATATATGTACACCTTGGTAAAATTCAACTTGCTTTGTGGTCAGGGGTGCAAAAAGATGTATGTGATAATTACATACTCGTATAAAAAAGTATAGTTAAACCTTGCCACTGTTATATTAAGCAAATGGGGTAAAATTATGGTTTCAGAAATTGGAATTAAAATAACAAAATTAAGAGTAAAAAAGTAAAATGTAAAAACTGCAAAAACTGCACAATTTACAGAAAAACTGGTTTTTAAAGAAAAAAACTGCTAAACTGCTCAATGCTTAGAAAAACTGTCAAATGCAGATAAATCTGCACATTTGGCAACGCTGCGTATTAGACACATTAGGTAGAGCGAAATATTTTTCGACTCTAGATATGAGTAGTTCGTTCCATCAAATTAGTTTAGACAAAGATTCAAGACCTTTAACTTCGTTTTCAACAAGAAATGGTCACTTCTAGTTTACGAGGTTGCCATTTGGTCTCAAGATATCGTCCAAAAGTTTCCAGCGCATGCTGACGATAGCATTAAGAGGCTTAGGCGCAGAAGCATTTCTTTATGTAGACGATATAACCGTATTTGGATGCAGCATAAAGCATCACCACAGCAATTTGACAAACGTTTTTGAGCGCTTAAAACAATATAATTTAATATTGAATACAAGTAAGTGTTGCTTTTTAAAAACTGAGGTAGACTATTTAGGTCACCTGATAATCAATAAGGGTATACGCACTGACCCGAACAAAAATAGCGTGATTAAAAATTACCATGTACCACAAAATACTGAAGGTCAGAAGACTCATCGCATTTGCAATTATTACAGACGCTTTTTTAAGACTTCGCTAATATAACAAGAAGTTTAAACCAGTTGCTAAAAAAGGACAAACCATTCGTGTGGAATGTGAATTATCAAGAATCATTCGAAACCCTAAAATCAAAATTACTAAAAGTCCCTATTCTACAATACCCTGATTTTCAAAAACCACTTATCGTAACCACAGATACATCCAATTTTGCTCTGGGTGCAATCCTCTCGCAAGGAGCAATTGGACCGGACTTACCTATATCCTATGCAAGTAAGACATTCTCGAAGCATGACGTGAATAAATCTGTCATAGAAAAAGAATTGTTAGCCATCCATTGGGCAATCAACTTTTTCCGCCCATACTTCTACGGTAGAATATATTACGTCGTTACAGACCACAGACCATTAGTCATTATTCACATACAAAAATCCATCGTCCAAGATGACTAGGATAAGACTCGATTTAAGTGACTATGATTTTCAAATATCATGCAAAAGGGGCAAAATGAATATAAATGCTGATGCCTTGTCAAGAATAAACATAGATACAGAAACCTTGAAAACTCTGATCCCCCGGAATATCGAAACCGATCAACATAATATATTAGCACTAACACGAAACATGAAGAAAATATTGGAAAAACAAGTTGATAGAAATAATGGAAACTGCATTGCTAATGAGAAGTGTCATGAACTTGTGACGACACGTTTCCGCTGGTATGCTGGGGTATGGCTCAGCGGCGTCCAGGGTCGTTACATAAATTTTTAATTTTGCAGGGATACGAAAATTAAACGCCAGAGATTGAATTAATTGGGCTCTTTATTGTAGACAACTGGGCTTCGACGAAGTGGTGATGATTGCAGCGGCGTGGCGGGTGGCACAGCGGCCAATAACGTATTTATTTTACGAGGTTTTGCCGGCCTGACTAACACGCGGTGTCGGTGAGCAGTGAGCGTACTATCAGGTAGGGATTTCAATCCCGTTTAGATAGCAGTTCACCCCTAACGTTCACTAATGCTTCCCAATATGAAGCGATGCGGATAAGGTACAACGCGGTGTTGGTGAGCAAAGAATATATCCTCAGGTAGGGATTTCAATCCCGTTTAGCTGATAAATTCTCCTCTAACCAGCACAAATGCTTCCCAATATGAAGCTAAACGCTGGGAGTGGCTCGGACAAGTGTCTTTACAACGCGGCGTTGGTGAGCAAAGAATATATCCTCAGGTAGGGATTTCAATCCCGTTTAGCTGATAAATTCTCTTCTAACCAGCACAAATACTTCTCAATATGAAGCTAAGCGAACAAAATAAATTTAATATTTAATCTTATAAATGACTTACCTCCACGCCGGCTGCACAGGAACTCCCCGTTTGTGCGGAATGCTTCGCTTTTATAGCTGTGCGCAGCATACACACATTGCCCTGGTCATGCATGTATGTGTACAATATGTTCTTGTCTGTTTTCTTAACTTAACATCTACTATAAAATTCTATCATAATGTACAGTTCTTACAATATATAAGAATAATGTATAAGCAGCGTAATAACTACGAACAATTCTTGAAATCATAGCGCGTATGTTAAATTCTTCGTTGACAACCAGCTTAAATATTACAAATAAACAACAAGCAGTATGTGTACATATCGCGTACATGCCAACTATATGATCATGGCTGTGCGATGAAGAGCAAAGCAGATCACAGTAACAACTAACCAATGCATGTATGTATGTTTATGCACAAGCAGTATGTAAAACAAATTGATATTTTGGATGGCGACCGTTACTTATGTCGTATGTGCATAGGCATGTATGTAGGTACGTAAGTAAGTATTTTAATATATAAGATAGTTTGCAAGTTTATCAGCACAGTGGGAATGTTTCGTTAATTAGGTAATTAAAAATAAAATTCTCTTCGAATTCAAAATATACGGGTACTTATCTCTAGTGTGCGCCAAAAACGAGGTCGGCGACTTTTGGTCGTCACAAACTTTTCATTTGGGAATGCACGTCGACATCAGATGCTAAATATATAAAAAAAACTGAGATTTGAGGTAGATAATATATATAAAGAACCTCGCATAATAGTTTCTAGTTTAGACATAGTAATAAGATGCGGCGATAATCCACAGGACACACAGTTGTCCCTGGATAAACTTTTACCAAGTATGCTATTGCGAAACATACAGGAAGTTGCTTTAGAATCCAATGACATGATTTTTAAAACAACAGATATAGAACAGTTTAAGAACATTTTTAATAATATTAAAAGGAAAAAGAGGGAGATTCTTAAGATCCTGATATACAGGTCACCAACGCGTGTGACAGATAGGAATACGCAAAATGATTTAATCACTAAGTATCACGATTCGACTGTAGGTGGTCACTTAGGCATAAGAAAAACAACCCTGAGACTGAAACAGAAATATATATAGAAGAACATGAGCAGGGTGGTAAACTAACATGTCTCCAATTGCGAAAAATGTGGAATAAATAAACAAACAAGAAATACGAAAGAAAAATTAACCGTTACAGACACACCAGGAAGTAGCTTTGAGAATATTTCAATAGACACAGTAGGTCCCCTAGGTACTCAAATCAATTCAGGTACATAATAACTATGCAGGATGACCTAACCAAATATATTGTAGCATGCCCCATCGAATCTAAAGACGCGAGAACAGTCGCAAAAGCAATAGTGGACAATTTTATCCTAATATATGGACACTTTAAAGTACTAAAATCGGACAGAGGTACCGAATTTCGAAACACACTGATGTCTGAGATATGCGATCTGCTAAGGATTAAAAAAATTTTTACCACACCCTGTCACCACGAAACACTTGGCTCTGTGGAGAGGAATCACAGAGTACTCAACGAATGCTTATTAAATTTTTGTAACAACGATCAGTGGGAACAATGGATCCCATACTTTTGCTTTGCGTATAATACGACACCGCACGTAGATACGGCCTTTACGCCATATGAACTGATATATGTAAAATTGCCAAATTTATCAGATAACAATATTATAGATTCGAAACCAGTTTACAACATAGAAAATTATGCACAAGAATTAAAAACACGCTTAAAATATTCGTTAATTAAAGCAAAAGAGTATCTAGAAAACGCGAAAAATTAAAGAGTGAAACAGTATAGAAACAGTAATCCTCTAAATTTGAAAAAAGGCGACTTTGTTCTTGTTCGAAAATTTAACCAAAAGAAAAACCAACCGCCATATAATGGTCCCTATAAAGTAGTCGAAACGAAAGGAGTAAACACTGTCCTAGATGTAGACAATCACTTAAAAGAATACCACAATAATAATATAAAGAAATATTAAAATTGAATATGTAACTAAATTTTATAATACTATAATTAAAAATTTTAGAATTTCTAAAAATTAAAAAAAAAAATTTACATTCACAATTACATTAATTCATATAATTTTTTTTTAAGGGATAGGGTGTAGAGTAGGGCTGCCATACGTCCTGGTTTTCCAGGATTGTCCTGGTTTTAGACCAATTGTCCTGGTGTCCTGATCCACCCTTAAATTGTCCTGATTTTTTGATACAGGTCAATGCAGGCAAAAATTTTGTTTTTGCTGATTTTTGTTATTAACAGAGTTTAAGATTTCTGCTATAACGCTGTTTACATGAAGCAACTATTTAATCGATTTCAATAAAGTTAAACGAGAGCCAACTCTGATTCAAATATTGTTTCAACTAGTTGATGTAAAAATTACCACCGTGTAAACAACTTTTATAAGTAATCGAAAATCGATTACAAATTGTTTTCTCTAACATGTTAAACATCTGTTTTCATTTATGCATTGCTGTTTTCGCGTTGAGCTAGAGTTTCAATATCTGGAGAGTTTCCATCTTTATTTTTATTTTTTTGTTTAAAATATTACTTTTTTATTTTAAAGGAAATGCCTAAAAGACAGTGCAAGTTCCTGGACAGGTACACGACTGAGTGGAGTTTTATAAAAAGAGGCAAAAATGATTATGAAGCTCATTGTATGGTATGTGGAAGTGCTATTTGCATTGGCAATGGTGGTAAGGCAAGCATTCAAGACCATATCAAAAGTGCCAAACATTCATCCAAGTTATCTATTGCATCACAGTCAAAAGAAATTTGTTCTTTTATGATTAAAAAAAATACAAAACTTGAGCGTTTGATAAATGTTGCAGAACTAACGAGCGCCTTCAGGATAATAAATCATCATCACTCATTCAACTCTATGGATTGTTCAACAAAACTGGATTCCTTATTATATCCCGATTCAGAAATTGCTTCAAAACAATCTAACGCCAGAACCATAGCTACTGCTCTTATAAGGAATGTTTTGGCACCACACTCAGTTACAGAATTTATCTCAGTGCTTAGATATGTTCCATTCTATGGAATATCTACTGATTTCAGTAACCATAAAGCTGAGAAAATCTTCCCTCTTCTTATCCATTATTTCACCGAAACGCATGGCTTAAACATTAAACTACTAAAAATAAGGTCATTGCCCAATGAAACATCAGACACAATTGCAGGATTTTGCGTCGATTCCTTAAAAAGTGCTAGCATTCCACTGGAAAATCTTACTGCATTTGGAGCTGATAATACAAATACTAATTTTGGGGGTAGACAAAGGCATGGCGTAAATAACATTTTTTGTAAGTTGAAGGGCGTATTGGGTAGAGACATAGAGGGAATTGGTTGCTCGGAAATTGTGCTCTCAATTGATGTTGAATCAGTTGTCCTGAAGATTTTTAAGTATTATTGTATATACACGGTAAGAACTGAACGACTTAAAGAGTTCTGTGAAAATGCAAAAAATTACGTTTAACACAATCCTTTCACATACAAAGATTCGGTGGTTGTCATTACTGCCTGCAATAGAGCGCATATTGCAACTTTGGAAACCTCTTAAAGAATTTTTTGAAGTTGAAAAAGGAGCACCTAAATTAATAACCGACTTTTTTTCAAATCCGTTAGCAGAATTATACTTTACGTTTGTACACAGTCAAGCATTCGTTATTGAAAAACAAATATAAAAAAATTGAAAAAATAAATATTTCGGTAATGGAAGTTCAATTAATTCTAAATGATACTCTACGTGATTTAAAAGAGAGATTCAAAAACAATTTTATAGGAATGCAAACACAAATAGCTTTGAATGTGTTAAAAAAAGTGCTTTGGATGAAAATCAAATTCAAGCTTTTGAAAAGGATACTAAAAACTTTTTTTCAACTGCAATTGCTTACTTAGAAGACTGGCTATCCCCATTAACAAGATATGCAATTTTTAATTGGATGACACTGCATAATATTCCTGAATGGACGGACGTTCAAAAAACAATTACTTTTTTGCATGAAATAAATGTATTAATGTCTGATGAATGTTTCGAAGAAGTTTTATATCTTAAATCATTTTTATATAAAAATCAAAAAGCTTTAAAAAAGAAAGACACATTAGAAAAGTGGTTATATTTTTTCGAAAAAACTTCTGAGCAAGAAAGAAAGAAAAATTTATTAATGATGGTATAATATTTATACGCAATGCCGAGTCATAACGCTCACGTAGAGCGTGTCTTTTCTTTAATATCTGCACAATGGACTAAAGAAAGAAACTCTTTAAGGACTGAAACACTGGAAAGCATTATTCAGTGTAAATTTAATTTTAATATGACATGCTGTGAATTTTATAATTATATAAAAGATGAGAATGAAGTTCTACAGAAAGTGCAATCTTCACAAAAGTACATATTTATAATATTTTAAGGATTTTTTTAAATGAATTTTTATTTCTGTTTATAGTTTTGTTATGTATGAATTACATTATATGTTTTGTATCTATGGTTGAATCTAAATATATGTACATACGTATTTTTAATACATGTATCAAAATAAAAATTTGTTGGGGTTCATTTATATATGATTAGTAGTTGGAATATATAATGTTCGTTTGTGATTTGTATTATAAGGGTCCTGGTCGATGGGTTCAGACTTCTGGCAGCCCTAGTGTAGAGTATAATAAACATCACCATAACCAAATGTTTATATAAAACTATGTTACACTTTTTTACGAACATTCTTCCTCGAGTGTAAAGCCTAGTACTCTGTTTCAAATTTCATGTGAAATTCTGACAGAACCCATACAAAAAATATTCAATGGAAATATTTGTGGAAAAATGTTGCTAAGCAAGTACTCTGTTTTAAAGCCTAGTACTCTGTTCGAATTTGTGGAAAATGTTGAGCAACATTAATTATTTCATGTGAAAATTTTGTCATGTAGCTAATGTAGCCCACCACGCGATTTTATATATTTCATGGCTTTTTTTTGCTTGAATGTGTGCAACATTGTTTTATGTATATACACAGAACTCTTATGTTTTCATGCGAAAGAAGTACGACTCATGTTCTTTCGCAGTTAAAAAGAAATGTTGCTAGAAACTTATTTCTTAAAAGAACATTCTGCCAAATTCATTTCACATGTTTTTCGCAATAAGAACACAGTACTACTATTGCAACATTATTCCGCATATATTTCATGCTAGAAACTTTTGTATGAAGTCTGACAGCATTTCGCACGAAATTTTGAACAGAGTACCAGGCTTAATTGTGAAAAACATGTGAAATAATATGAATGTTATTTATTTCCTACGAAAATTTTTGACACTAAAAATTTTTTCATTGAAAATGGAAAAAATAATTTCAATTAAAAAGGAAAAAAACTGAAACTGAAATAACTGATGTTGCGCAACATTTTCCACAAATTCGAACAGAGTACTAGGCTTAAACTAAGGAATTTCTGTAAATAAGCAACCAACAACTTTTATGTTTATATTAAGTTATTGTTGATGTAAACATGTATCTAAACATTTACTAATGTTATATATTGTAATTTTTCGAATAATTGTTCTAAGCTATCCCGTTTGCTTAGTATATAAAGCCTAGTACTCTGTTTGAATTTGTGGAATATGTTGCGCAACATGACTTATTTCAGTTTCAGTTTTTTTCCTTTTTAATTGAAATTATGTTTTCTATTTTCAATGAGAAATTTTTTTTTTCGTTCGAAATAAATAACATTCATGTTATTTCACATGTTTTTCATAATTAAAACAGAGTACTAGTCTAGCAACATTTTTCCACAAATATTTCGATTGAATTTCACATGAAATTTGAAACAGAATACTAGGCTTAAAGGATCGAATAATGCAAATAAAATCAATCTAAATACAGCATTAAAATCGGCATTTTTATTTTAAGCATACATCTGCTTACTATTACAAAAAGGCATAAATCTGCCTCAGCAAAAACTATTGGCCAGTGGCGTTATTAAGCGCCGGTACAAATAAAACATAATAATATATAACAATCAACCCTTGTTCCCTGTATACACTACGATATGTTTATGTCAAAGAAGGTCCAACGCGTTAAACTTAGACCCATTAAATTAAAAAAAATTATTTTTGTACCCTGCCCCATTTAGTGGGCGTTATTATATTAAAAATAGTGTAAACTTTTAACAAATTTTAACCTGGTACTACGGACGGATTAATATTGAAGATACCAAAGTAGGAAAAAAGCATTTATTTTTTTCAAAAACCATTTATTTCTCAACACAGTCTCCTTTTAGCTCAATACACTTAGTAAGACTTGTATATAACATCTGAATAATACGATTTTGGGAACCCCTCAAAATACGCGTTAATTTCGGTAATCACTTCTTTGTTTGAGATTAATCTTTTTCCTGCGAGCCATTTTTCAACTTTGGAAACAGGAACAAGTCACTAGGAGCTAAATCTGGACTGGAAGGTGGTTGATCAAAAAAAACGTGTATTTCACGTAATTTTAACATCGTATCTAATGCTGCGTGATCCGGAGCGTTGTCTTGAAGAAAGGGCACTTTTGTGGTCGTTTTTTCTTCATTGCATCAAACAATTGATCCAATAATGCACGATAATATTTTCCTGAGATTGTGGATCCTTTTTCAAGATACTCGATGAGCAAGATTTCGTGTGTATTCCAAAATACAGTGGCCATAACCTTGCCTGCCGATTTCACTGTCTTCGCCTTCTTCGGAGCACTTCCACCAGCTTCTTCCAATTGTTTCGATTGCTTTTTAGTTTCAGGTGTGTAATGGTGGAGCCACGTTTCATCAACAGTTATTAATCGACGCCCAAAATCAACAGGATTACGCTTTATCATGTCCAACCACCGCTGTGAAGTGGTCTGTCGAACTCGTTCTTATTCGACACTGAGCAAACACAGCACCCATCTTGCCGATAGCTTTTTCATATGCAAATGTTCATGGAAAATGTTGAACACACGTTCATATGATATGTTTACCATTTCAACAATCTCACGTAACCACCTCTTCTGGCCTTCCTGTTGTTGGTATTGTTGCAGTGCTTGTTCGGCCGCGTTAAAATTCAGCAATCCAATATTTTACCATATGTATAATCTGACGGAGAAGACTCACTGTAATGTTGATCGAGCTTTTCTTTTGTCTCTTTCACAGTTTTCGATTTCAAACAATAGTGTTTAATCACTTCACGAAATTCACTTTTTTTCGTGATTCGAGAAACACAAAAGTTGCTTACGTCAAATGACTACATTACTACAAATAAACTAATCAATGCATTTGTGTGAAATTTTGAAATTTAAAATGGCTGACGTTTTTGTGTATGTGCTGTCATCTAGCGCTAGGTAGCTTCAATATCAATCCGCCCTCTACACTGTCCTACTCCCTCCTCCCCCTTTGCTCCCTAAATGACCCTATCAAAAATTTTTTTTTTTAATTTTGTATTTAGTTATCCCAAACGTTTATTTTTGGAGTTGTACGGCAAAGGTGGAATGTCTCCCCGACAGCCCTTGCCAGAGCGACCCCGACAAAATACACTTTTAATATTCTCCAAAGAGAATTGGACCCTATAAAGTATATATATTCTTGATCAAGGATGAAGCCTGAGACGATCTAGCATAGTCCATGCATTCGTCTGTGGAAAATATAATATAGTATATTTTTGGACTCCGCCCCCTTTGGTGGGCGTTGACGTACGATATTATATAAAAATAGTGTAAATATTGAAAAATTTGTATTCCTTAAGCCTTTAAGAACCTGAAATTTTCTCTGATCTTGCAGAGGTGAAACGTCTCTCCCACGACCCTTCCCGGAATGACTATCTCAAAATAGAGATGTAAAGTTGGGTACAGAGATGTCTTAAAGGAACTGTGTCCCATCGAGTTAAACATTTTAAATTTATTTACTAATTGTATGAATTTTTATTAGTCGAACTTTGTAATGTAAATTGTTAATTTTTTTTGGGCTTAAGTTCGAATCTGCATGACTGCAAATGATTTTTTATTATTTTATTAATAAATGAATTTGTTCAAATTCTATTTATTATTTTTGATATTAAGATTGGAATATTAAGAATATTTTGAATAATCATCAAACCAGCAGAACGGATCAGTACTGATTTCGAGGCCGCTAGGCAATCTCATCAGCGTTCATTGTTCAATTTTTTCACTTTTGCAAGTGGTGCTAGTTAGTAGGAATATCAACTATTTAACCAATATTTTAACGAAAATTGAATATGAGAAGTTATCACATTCATATTTTTAAGTTATTACCTTTTTGGTTAGTACGAAATTCCCCAACCCTGACGATTAATATTCCCAATATTCCATGTATCTCTTTCGCTTTTTCCAGAGCCATCGGCTGCTGATAACTAAAGCTTCTTCGTTATTTGTGTTCAAGTAATTGAATTTAGTTGTCAATTTACAATGAACAAGTGCGCGTGCCCCCGCAATGTTTTAAATTATGTATGAATTTTTATTGGTCGAACTTTGTTATGTAAATTGTTAGTTTTTTTTGGGCTTAAGTTCGAATCTGCCTGACTGCAAATGATTTTTTATTATTTTATTAATAAATGAATTTGTTCAAATTCTATTTATTATTTTTTATATTAAGATTGGAATATTAAGAATATTTTCAATAATCATCAAACCAGCAGAACGGATCAGTACTGATTTCGAGGCCGCTACGCCATCTCATCAGCGTTCTTTGTTCAATTTTTCCACTTTTGCAAGTGGTGCTAGTTAGTAGGAACTTATTCTTAATATTCCAATCTTAATATCAAAAATAATAAATAAAATTTGAACAAATTCATTTATTAATAAAATAATAAAAAATCATTTGCAGTCATGCAGATTCGAACTTAAGCCCAAAAAAATTAACAATTTACATTACAAAGTTCGACTAATAAAAATTCATACATAATTTAAAACATTGCGGGGGCACGCGCACTTGTTCATTGTGAATTGACAACTACATTGAATTACTTGAACATAAATAACAAAGAAGCTTTAGCAATCAGCAGCCGATGGCTCTGGAAAAAGCGAAAGAAATACATGGAATATTGGGAATATTAATCGTCAGGGTTGGGGAATTTCGTACTAACCAAAAAGGTAATAACTTAAAAATATGAATGTGATAACTTCTCATATTCAATTTTCGTTAAAACATTGGTTAAATAGTTGATATTCCTACTAACTAGCACCACTTGCAAAAGTGGAAAAATTGAACAAAGAACGCTGATGAGATTGCGTAGCGGCCTCGAAATCAGTACTGATCCGTTCTGCTGGTTTGATGATTATTGAAAAATATTCTTAATATTCCAATCTTAATGTAAATTAATAAAAATAGAATTTGAACAAATTCATTTATTAATAAAATAATAAAAAATCATTTGCAGTCATGCAGATTCGAACTTAAGCCCAAAAAAAATTAACAATTTACATTACAAAGTTCGACTAATAAAAATTCATACATAATTTAAAACATTGCGGAGGCACGCGCACTTGTTCATTGTAAATTGACAACTAAATTCAATTACTTGAACATAAATAACAAAGAAGCTTTAGCAATCAGCAGCCGATGGCTCTGGAAAAAGCGAAAGAGATACATGGAATATTGGGAATATCAATCGTCAGGGTTGGATAATTTCGTACTAACCAAAAAGGTAATAACTTAAAAATATGAATGTGATAACTTCTCATATTCAATTTTCGTTAAAATATTGGTTAAATAGTTGATATTCCTACTAACTAGCACCACTTGCAAAAGTGGAAAAATTGAACAAAGAACGCTGATGAGATGGCGTAGCGGCCTCGAAATCAGTACTGATCCGTTCTGCTGGTTTGATGATTATTGAAAATATTCTTAATATTCCAATCTTAATATCAAAAATAATAAATAGAATTTGAACAAATTCATTTATTAATAAAATAATAAAAAATCATTTGCAGTCATGCAGATTCGAACTTAAGCCCAAAAAAAATTAACAAATTAATTACTAATTATTTGGAGGGTATTTAAGATTCGACCCGGTCGAAAATAACGTTTTTACTTGTTTTATATAATTTGGCAAAGTTAATAACATCTTCTTTTCTCTTGGTGCGAAAACGAGCAACAGTTTCAACTATACCTTCACTTGGTTTATGCCGTTTTATTTACGAGTCTGTTAAAATTTCGATTCTTAATAGTTGTGCTGTTTACTGGTTTTATTATTATTATTATTATTATTTTCTTTAAAAATAAAATTCAACAATGTCTGAGGGACAGATTTAGGTTTAATTTGGTTATGCTCATCAATCCACGCTATTCGTTTGAAATTGGAAACAAATAAAAATACCGTGCTTTTTTCTTTCTTTCCTTCACTTAAAGTTTCGATTACGAGCATTCCTATATACGTTTGTACTACATAGGATGTGTGTACATGAAAACTTGCGTACATTCATATTTACTTTTTACTTCCAAGGACTTGGTTTATATGTTTTAGAAAAGTAAATACACGTTTGCTATATGTGTGCATACACTATGCACATATGTATATCCATACTTACTGTTACAATTATGTTTGTATGTACGAGTATGTATTTTAAAAAGAAAATTCTATCAATTAAGTGATATGTTATGTCACGTCAAGTTGAAAGACATCCCAAAATTCTGTTCATTTATTACTTTATCAAAGCGTTTCTTAGTTGTTTTGATAAAACTAATGTATTGTGCGACTTTTCTGCTTTTAACATATCAAAAGCAGCTATCAATCGTTTACCATCTTTGACAGGCTTACATTAGCCAATACCAAAATGAATTTTATACAGAAAAGGGCTTCATCTCCAATAACTTAACAGTGGAAAGCACCTTAATCGTAATAAAGGGTCTTCCAACAGAGATTTCCGTGCATGGATAGTTGATAGTGGCCATCTTGCTAAAGCAACATCTATCAAATTAGTTGTCATATATTCAAACAATTTTACATAACCATCATGAAAGGATGTAGAATTCTACAACACGAGCAAATAATAAAAATGTTTTATCCAAATGGGCGTCTTTCTATTCAGGCAACGTGCCGGGCAATTTTTCATCGAAAAATCATCTTCAGCGACGAGGCTGAATGGATATGCGAACAAACAAAATTGACGAATTTGAAACGATACCAATCCATTTGAGATCCTAGAGCGTTCAATGCATCCCTAAAAACTGAATGTTTGTTGTGGATTTTGAAATGGCAGCTTTATTGGTCCATATATCTTGAACAACGAACTTAGTAATTTCGATTACCAACTTCTTTTGCCCTGAATTGGGTGAAATGTGGTTACAACAGCAGGGCACTACGTCCCACACAGTTCATGCTACATTTTGAACGAGCGATTTGTGGGCACGGTCATCCCACGTGGAGGTGATGTGAATGACCCACAGAGATTGCGCAATCAGATTTTTTCTTGAGAGATTTCCTTCAGTCACAGGGGTATGCAAATAAGCTATCGGTCAAATTCAGAGCGATTTATGCGCATGTCCAATTAAACATTTAAGATGCGCTCTACCCAGAGAAACCGTGGCGGACATTTGAACGATGCTGTATTTCACACATAATAGCATCAACCGGTCTTTCAAACGAATAAAAAATTTTATGATGCTTTATTTTAATTCCAAAATAGGAAGGGGTTATATCTGTATTGAATAATTTATTACTAAAGTCGTGCTGAGAAAGGCATTGTAAGTACCCTTTCTAACACATCAGGTTTGACTCGTCAAGTTTTGAGTTTTTGGAAGAAAGAGAATAGAAAGAGGTACGAACCTGACCGTAACATCAAGTTTAAGAACATTTTATACTTGAATTTGGCTGCAGAATAGTAGCTTGACATTTCTTTTTGCTATCTGTTTCGTCGTGCAATAATTCTTCTGCGCAAATTAAATAATTTTAAATTTTAAAAAAGCTATTTGTCAGAAAAAAGTTTTAAGAAAAATTAAATAAAACGTTGCAGAAATGGAGTCGGGAACAAATAGAAAAACTGATATTGTGCAAACAGCAGAACCCGTGTATTTACCACATAACATGTTTGGACAGAGTTAAGAAATCTCAAGCCTTCAACTGTATTCTGGAAGAGCTAAGAAAATATAATGAAAATATAACGATAGAAGAAATTGAGCGGAAGTGGCGAGTTCCACGAACGCAGTACATTCAAGAAGTTCGCACAATAGAGCAGTCTAAAGAAAGTGGAGCTGGAATTACGGATGTTTACGTTCCCAAGCTTTGGTGTTTCCAGCAGATGCATTTCTGAAAAATCCATACGCAAAATAGGCAAAGCAAAGACAGCACGAAGATAAATATATATAATCTATATAAAGTTTTTATAAATTACATATGTATATTTTGTACATCACCCCAAATGTTACAGAAGACACCACTTGCAGCGGCTGGGAAGAAAGAGGATCCTCTTAGAAATATGCAGAAGGTATGCATGAATGGTTTGAAAATAATTTCAATCAATAAAATTGTATGTAATAGACCTTTGGTGGATAAATCGGCAGTCATAAAACTCTAAAGATAAATGCTTGGGATGATTATATACAAAATTAAAAAAACAATTTTTTTTTTGGTAGGGTCATTTAGGGGGCAAAGGGGAAGGAGGGGGTAGGGCAGAGTAGTACCAGGTTTCGTCTCAGCTTCGTCATTAAAGCTTAAAAGTGTTATTTTTAAGGAATGTAGGCTTAAGTAAGACAATTTGTTATATTTTTATGCTATTTTTGTCTATAATAACGCCCACTGAAGTGGGCGGGGTCAAAAAATATTTTTATTTTATTTAATGGCTCCAAGTTTAAGGCGTTGGACCGTATTTGACATAAAAATATATCATTTGCTTAACAAAATAACCAAAAAACTTTAAAAATTATGTTGTTTTTTCTGGGTTGGTTTAGTTCTTCTTAGGGGAACTTTTTTCCCTCTTGCCCGATTTAGCCCATCTTCGAACTTAACCTGCTCTAAGTTTTATAATATATTTATGCCAAATTTCAAGAGTCTAGTTTTTTTCGTTTGGACTGAATCGTGATTTCCACAGACGGACGGACGGACGGACATGCTCAGTTCGTCTTAGATTTCATCACTGATCAAGAATATATATACTCTATGGGGTCTGAGATGGATATTTCGATGCGTTACAAACGGAATGACAAAGTGAATATACCCTCCAAATTCTTTTTTGGAGGGTATAAAAAAATCATCGACATGCCGCTCAAGTATAAGCATTAGGACTGGGACATTTTTTGAAAAATCTAAGCTAAGTGTCTTCCAAATTATACTATTTGTTTATTTTTGGGTCAAATATAGTCCACTAAGTTTTATAAAGGAGGAGTTAGCAATTGCGTTACAAACCGCCGTCGACTTCAATTCTTTTTGTCGAGAGGTTTGTATATTTGGCTCTTTTCAAACCAATTTGGTGATTGGGGGACCAAATATAGTTGTAGAAATCGACGAATCCAAATTAGGTAAGCGGAAGTACCACCGAGGACACCATGTTGATGGCCAATGGATATTTGGTGGGGTAGAACGGGAATCAGGGAAGTCATTTATGATTCCCGTGGAAACTAGATCCCGTGAAGTTTTAGTACCATTAATAAAAAAATATATCAGACCGGCGTCCATAATCGTTTCCGATTGCTGGAAGGTATGAATATATTTTTTAGTATAACTATACTTTTTTCCATTTATCGTTGAAATAACTCTTTTTCCATTATTAGGAGAACGATACTATATCGGAAGAAGGATACATTCACCACAAGGTGAATCACAGTGTATCCTTCAGAGATGACCAATCTGGATAGCATACAAATACAATAGAGGGGTTATGGCGCCATTTAAAAAGGTCCATTCCGGAATACAACCGGAGGAAGATGTTTTATAATGGATATGTCCAAAAAGTTATATTTTTAAGGTGGTGTAAAGCTCGCAAGCAAGACCCCTTAATTAAATTTCTAAATTTTGCCGGCATGCTTTATAACCCCTTAAACCCACCAAATTAGTTATTAATTTTTATATTCATTTTATATATATTTATTCATACATTTTACTTATAATTTAATTTACTATATATGTATAAGTACAATTAATATATTATAGTTTTAGTTTAGTTTACTATATACACACATATATATATATATATATATATATATATATATATATACATATATATATATATATATATATATATATATATATATATATATATATATATAAACATATATACATATATTTTTGTACAATAGATTGAAAAGATGAATTAATATAAAAAACATGAAAATTAAAAATATAAAATATATAAAAACTATTTCAGGTAAAAATATTTTTTAAGGTGGAATGTGGTGCGAAATACCATTGGGAATAAAATTTTTAAGCCCGGCCGAAGGCCAGCAATGCAGAAAATCATTACTCAGCGAAGCCACTTTTGGACATACATAGAGGAGAAAATCCCTAAGCCCGGCCGAAGGCCGGCAATACAAAACATCATTACTCAGCGAAGCCACTTTTGGACATACATAGAGGAGAAAATCCCTAAGCCCGGCCAAAGGCCGGCAATACAAAAAATCATTACTCAGCGAAGCCACTTTTGGACATACATAGAGGAGAAAATCCCTAAGCCCGGCCGAAGGCCGCCAATGCAAAAAATCATTACTCAGCGAAGCCACTGTTCGACATACATAGAGGAGAAAATCTCTAAGCCCGGCCGAAGGCCGGCAATACAAAAAATCATTACTCAGCGAAGCCACTTTTAGACATACATAGAGGAGAAAATCCCTAA
Source organism: Linnaemya tessellans (assembly GCA_951800035.1). Classification (NCBI taxonomy): domain Eukaryota; kingdom Metazoa; phylum Arthropoda; class Insecta; order Diptera; family Tachinidae; genus Linnaemya; species Linnaemya tessellans. Next base: position 88,186,214 of record OX637535.1, on the reverse strand, counting down.
GCCCGGCCGAAGGCCGGCAATACAAAAATCATTACTCAGCGAAGCCACTTTTGGACATACATAGAGGAGAAAATCCCTAAGCCCGGCCAAAGGCCGGCAATACAAAAAATCATTACTCAGCGAAGCCACTTTTGGACATACATAGAGGAGAAAATCCCTAAGCCCGGCCGAAGGCCGGCAATACAAAAAATCATTACTCAGCGAAGCCACTTTTGGACATACATAGAGGAGAAAATCCCTAAGCCCGGCCAAAGGCCGGCAAAACAAAGAATCATTACTCAGCGAAGCCACTTTTGGACATACATAGAGAAGAAAATCCCTAAGCCCGCCCGAAGGCTGGGAATACAAAAAATCATTACTCAGCGAAGCCACTTTTGGACATACATAGAGGAGAAAATCCCTAAGCCCGGCCGAAGGCCGGCAAAACACAAAATCATTACTCAGCGAAGCCACTTTTGGACATACATAGAGGAGAAAATCCCTAAGCCCGGCCAAAGGCCGGCAAAACAAAGAATCATTACTCAGCGAAGCCACTGTTCGACATACATAGAGGAGAAAATCACTAAGCCCGGCCGAAGGCCAGCAATACAAAAAATCATTACTCAGCGAAGCCACTGTTCGACATACAGTAAAATCATACCTGCCCTTATTTTTTACGTTTTAATTCCTTTGTAGCGTCTTTAGTTCTTATCAGATATTTTTGATATAGATGTCAAATGAAAGGTGTGAATGTCTTCTATTTATTTAATATTATAATAAAGTACCGTTATATAGACCCCGCTTCGATTTAACGGTACTTTTGTAAAAAAAGCCAGTATAAAAAAATGAATTTTTAACTCCTAGCGCTTTTAAACCAATATAATCTCAGGTATTTGGTATTTTCAAGATCTCTCCAACGATATCAGTATCAATCATGTGGTGTTAATATGAAGGATGTTATAGCCATATTTATGTTTGAACTTTAGAGGGCTATATCTCCCAAACTAAGGGAGTCCGCTCCAATTTTTTTTACCATAATTCTTAGATTAATTAGTACTACCTTTGACCAAAGTTTCATTAAATTCTGCGAATGTTACGTGATCTAGATTTGTTCCCTTTAAAAAAATTAAAATATCTACACTTGATGTTAACATTTACCACTAGCAAGGAAGCCCAATGTGAGTGCCAATTGTATCTGTACGCTTGGTATCCTGTCCCACTAAATTCAAAATAAAGTCAAACTGGCACTTGTATACTCTCAACTAGTGTCTATCTATATGATTCTTCGTCACTTAAGGGTAATTCCTTTGCTAGGAATGAGAAGGAACCGTGCTCTGATCTGGAGTATCTCCATGGTTTCATGCACTTTTTGTACCCTCCAAAAAAGAATTGGAGTATGTATCCACTTTATTATTCCGTTTGTAACGCAGCGAAATATACATCTGTGACCTCATAAAGTACATATATTCTTGATCAGTGATGAAATATAGGACGATCTGAACACGACCGTCTGTGGGAAATTGGTATAAATATAACTTAAAGGATAGCAGAGGTTGAGTTCGGAAATGGGCTAAATCGGGCAAGAGGGAAAAAAGTTCCCCTAAGAAGAACTAAACCATAATTTTTAAAGTTTTTTTGTAATTTTGTTAAGCAAATGATATATGTTTATGTCAAAGAAGGTCCAACGCGTTAAACTTGGACCCATAAAATTAAAAAAATAATGTCGGTTTCTGTGAATTGGAAACAATAATCAGTTTTCAGACTTCCACCCCATCCTTTTATATAAAAGGATGCCTTTGTTAGGGCTGGGATTTCCGTCTTCTTCACAAGCGAGAGTCTTCCACCTTCCCTTGGTGCCTTAACGCTGTTTATTCGGTTTCGTAGTATCTCCACAAAGGAGTCAGACTCCAGTTGCAAAAACATTACGTCCCGAACAAACTTACTGTTTTCTGTGTGGAACGTCTTCATCAGCTGACAATATGTACTCCACAATGCATTCATTTATGGCACTTTCCACCTCCTTTTGGTAGTGCACTGGAATTTTGCCTGATGGGCTGCTGGAATCGATGACAGCATAGCTCAGCTCTTTTGCCAGTCTCCTGCGCGCCGCTTTAGCATACGTGGGCTGCTCCTTAGCCCTCCTTTCGCCTGGTCTTCTCTTCAGTGATTTAGAAGCTTTCGTAGCTCCTCCAACCACTGAAGATTTTCCTGACGCCATCGCTTGTTTGGAGGTAGTAGCGCCCGGTATTGTCCCTACTCCCTTTGAGTCCTCCGAAGAGTTCTCTCTAGGGAATTTGGACCCCATCCCTGCGGGGATCTTTTTATTTAAAAATTTTTGTCGTGGTCAGCAGTGTTCTGCTTCTCCGGCGAGCGAATTCACTTGCCCTCCTCTGTGGAGATGGATTTTGTAGGATATTTGTCTCTAAAACTCGGCGATATTATTTTTATAGTTTCAGCCATCTTTTAATATAGCCAAGGTGTTTTAATAAACATGGTTAGAGCTGTTATTGTTCTCGATTCTGAACGAGAGTCTTGACGTTAGCATGTCTTTGATCGGGTTTGGATAAAATTTAGTCGTATTACATATATATATATATATATATATATATATATATATACACTAGGGTGCGTCAATTTGTTCGGGTGAGAAAAAACGTGACTGGCGTATAGCAAAATCGAAATCTACACTGAATTCTAAGAAAATCACCCAAAGAAAGTATGGGTCTAAAATGAAAACCTAGCTGTCGCCGAGAGACATGAAAATTTTACTTTAAGGTATTTTCAAAAAAGTGGAAAGTTTTAATGGAAAACAACTTATTAACACTTAATCCAAACATATATACTATTAATTTATGCTTGTTTTAAAGAAAATTTTTTGAGAAATCTCTGAATATATATTATTGACAGATCCTGGCAGTGGAATTCCGTTGCACATCCAAGGATCTGAGCGATGTGTGCAGTTACTAACGCATGTCTCACGATGAGTAACTACAAAAAATCGTGAAAATGTAATGGCATTGACTTTAGGAAGCCAAACATAAACACCCCAAATGGATTGTAAAAAAGGCTTAGGTTCCGTTGTTTGAATTACGAGATAAAAAATTTAATTAAAAAAAATTGTGTTCTTACTGATTATTCAATAACATTACCAATTTAAGGTAAATATAGGTCTTTAAAATATGGCTTGACAAGCAGAATTAAGGCCGGCGTTATTGAAAAATTTAGTATTTTTTACATAAAACAGTATTTCGCAAAAAATGCACGCTATTGCTTTAAGTTTTTGAGATATTTCCACCTAAAGGTGCAAAAAGCACAGTTATACGATTTACTCAATTTTCAAATATATACTATCTCCAAAACTAAAAGCGAAAAATAAAATGTTTCATTTTAAATTAACAAATTAAACTTCAGCGTGAACTCTCAAATCGACAGGTAAATGAATTATCTTATGGCAATGATTTAGACAAAAGTATCAATAAATTTTACCAGATACTACATAAATGCTTTCTATATTTAATACCCAGAGTACTACCTGTGCCCTACCATGGTCCACCTTGGAACATTAAACAACTTTCAAGACTTAAAAACCGAAAGAGTAAACTAAATTATTCTATGTACTGCTCAACAAGATCTGGATACACGATTGCTAATCAATTGGCTTATAGCTACGGTGACCATATTTTTCAACCCAAAAAAGAGGACATTTAGAAATGTAATAAAAATTGTTTTTACTATTTATAATCTAATGCATATATTCTAGTCATGGCTGAATTACTTACATATATTAATGTTTTTTAAACAAAATATGCCCCAGCACTTAAAATATGTACAGAAATATCACAGACATTTGAGAAAAGGATTTTAATTTCTGCACAATGATTATAATTTCTATTGTATTGGTGATTTTGACTTTTATCGTATTGAGAAAATAAAACTTTTAATTTTGGAGTTTAAACAAACAATTAATAATAATCAAAAAAAGGACAATAAAGGACATTTCAATTAAAAAAAGGACACTTTAATTTTTGTTTATCTAAGAGGACATCATGTAAAAAAAGAGGACTGTCCTCTTAAAAAAAGGACGCATGGTCACCATACTTATAGCGCTTATTTAAACAGAGTAAAAAATAATTTAAAAAATGATCCCAAATCATTTTATAAGTTTGTTAATTCGAAGAGGCGTGTGTCAGATTTCACTTCTGTTATGAAGTTTAAAGATTGTGAGTCTTCAGATGATAAAATTATAAGTAATATGTTTGCTGACTCAAATTGAGTCATTTTCCTCCAAAATGGAAGAAATCGTTCATCATTCCGCTGTTCAAATCTGGATCTAAAGCTGACATATCAAATTATAGAGGTATACCTAAACTGAATGCTATACCAATGTTGTTTGAGTTACTCTTATGCGATACATTATCTTATCCAGCAACGTCTATCCTTTCTTCTGGTTTCTGTAAAGGTCGATCAACTATTAGGAATCTATTAGAATTAACAGCCTTAGTTAACGATGGATTTGTCAAACAAACATGTGTTATCTATTTTGATTCTAGTTAACCCTTTGATAAGGTAAATCACAACTTACTCATTCATAAGCTTGATCGAATTGGATTTGGAACGTCTCTAATAAAATGGATTGAATTTTATTTGAAGAACAGAATGCAATGTCTCAAGTTCCGGAATATGCTCTCTAATGATATAAATGTTTTATCAGGTGTACCTCAGGGTAGTCATCTAGTCAAACTTTTATTTACTTCATTTATTAATGATATTCTCTCAGTTGTTGAAAACTCAAATATACTAATGTATACAGATGATGTTAAAGTTAAGGGAAGTAAATGTGAACAAGTGCAAATATATGATATTCTCAAGAACAACTCCAATCAATGGACTCCATAAAATGAATAATGTTGTTTTTGACCTGGTTGATTCATTTAATGACTTGAGAGTTATTTTAGATAAAAAAGTAGACTTCAGGTACCATATAACTTCGACGATTAATAAAGCTACTGCTGTTCTGGGTTTTATTAAATGCTGAGCTAAAGAGTTCTCTGACCCTTATACTACCAAGATGTTATTTACTACTTTAGTTCGCTCAATACTTGAATACGGATCTGTTGTATGGAACCCACAATATTTTTCACACTGAAATAAAATAGAGTTAGTACAAGTTCAATTCTTATTATTTTGTCTTCGTGGGCTTACTTGGAACTCTAATGTCAGATTACCATCTTACGAGGGACGCCTAGGACGTCGTCGGCAAATGCTCAATGTTACCTTTCTGCTGAAATTAATAAACGGCTGCATCACATCTCAATTTCTCTTGAGCAAAATAAGCTTGAATATACCCAATAGTCCAACAAGGTATTATAGCTTCTTGGGTATTAAATTTTAAAATACAAACTATAGTAACTTCGATCCCTTTCGGAGAATTTGCAATGATTTTAGGAGACTTTACCCTTATATCGATTTCAACAAAAGTATTGATGTCGTAATCAATGACATAATTTTACATCTTAACTTATTACAAAATAAATTAGAAATAAATGTTTAATTTGTTAAATCCATACTTTTTGTTTTTACTGTAATTTGTCTTGTTACTATTGAAAATCAAAGCTTTATCGATTACATTTAATTGTTCATTCATTGATTCATTTTAATTGTATCTGTCAGTATGGATTAATCCATAGACTAAATTAAATAAATAAATTAATTAAAACAAATAAATATTCAAACTCAGCAGGCAAAATCCATTTAGAGCATGCGAAAAATATAACTTTCCCGCAAAATTTTTAAAATATTGATTTTTGAGATATAGCTTTTAAGAACTTAAGCTTCAACCAATGACCTTTGACCTTTATTAAAAAAAGTGTAACGCCATTGTTTGAAACCTAAATAAGATCTGTATGTTGAGTACTTTTTGAGATAACAGCATTTATGTCAGAACACTGTTGTCAAACTTTACTACCCGTCCACACGAGCAATAAGTTTGGCAATTATTGCCGTGGCAACCGTCAAATTTGATTGCCGACACAAGATATTAACGTGTGGACCGCATGAATATATGTTAGAACACATATTCGGCAACAAATGTTATAATACATTGCCGAGCAATAATCTCTTAACACATGCTGTCAAATTGAATTGTCATTTGATTGTCTTAGAAGAAAACAACACTGTTTATAATGTTTTAAGATTTGTACGTGTTCGCTACCAAGATATGCAAGCAAGAACATTGGCAATTGACGTCGCGTTTCTGCCGGCGTTATTGCTTGTATCAAGACACGAAATGTTGCTCGTGTGGTCGCAGTGTTAACGATTTCAGAAATTCCTATTTCCGAAATTCTATTTTGTCTCTCGGCGGGAGCTAAGTTTTGATTTTAGGCACTTAGTTTCTTAGGCAAGTTTTCTTAGAATTCATTGTAGATTACGTTTTTGCTATACCCCTATTTACAAAAAAATTCACCCACCTTAATATACTATATATATATCAGAGCTGTAAACGAATGATTCTTTTTTGAATGATTCTGTGAATCATTCATGGAAATTTTTAAAATGATTTGAATTAATTCATTTTACCGGAAATATGAATTGAATTAATATTTGATTGAATTCAAAATAAAAGTAAACATATTTGAATTCATTCCTTTCCCAAAAATATGAATTGAATTATAAAATGAATGAATTCATTACGATATAACAACTTTTGAATGCAGTCATTTTATCAAAATAATGAATTGAATTGAAATTTGAATGAATTCATTAAAGGTTTATAGAGTGAATTGCAATTCATTTTTTTCATTCATTTGTTGTTTTAGAAAAACAAAGATCACAATTTACATCTTTTTGCAGTGTATGAAAATTTGTTTAACAAAAAATTTTTCGATGAAAAACTTAAATACAAATTTAAGCAAACATAATTTTTTACCTCAATATTGATTGGAAAAAATAGTAGTAAAAATTTGTTAAAAAAATAGATTAAAAAAATAATCTTTATTAAGGAAACCTTTGTATAACGTGGTAAGTAATTGTTTTTATCTTTAATTTTTGATTCAAATTTATGCTGTTCAATTAAAATTTTAGAGTAAAATATTTGCAAATTTCTTTGTCTCCAAGTTTGAATGAAATTGAAGGCATGACCGAAAGAAGCAAACGATTATTTTCAATGGATGAATCCGTGAACGATGATGATGCTGTTTATCCCAAAAACTTTAGAACTCTATTTAAAATCCCTATGGGTTAAGGCACTAAACCCCGATTTTAATGTGGCAACCGAACTCGAAGTTATAAACAGAGCTAAAGATGCAGTTGCTGCAATGGTTGAGGGAATAGAGGAGGAAAACACCCCTGAAGAAAATATTTCCGCCTTCTTTAATTTTTCTATTATTGGTAAGACTTTTTTGCATTTTGTATGCACGTTGTTGTTTAAATATATTAGAACGTGTTACTTTGTATAGAGTCGATATGTAATTTTTGTTACGTTTTAGAATCGCCCAAACATGAGTTAAGTGGAACAGAATCGCACTGGGAAGCAGAATTCTTAGCATATATAGCTGATACCTCAAAATCTCTAAGTATGCTGAATAAATATCCGCTAATTAAAAGTGCGTTTCTTAGGTATAATACTCCATTGCCATCGTCCGCTGCTGTGGAAAGGTTATTCTCGTATAATATTAATTATCAAACATTCTAAAAAATAAAATAATAATGAACAAAAAGAATTGTAATTCCTCTTCTAAGCCGCTAAAGAGTTAAGTTAAATTTTAATTCAATTCGTTTTTGTACCGAATTGAATGCATTCAAAAAGTTCTGTTCATAATGAATTCATTCATATTTCGATTCAATTCTTTCCTTTGGAAAATGAATGAATTCAAATTTTTTTAGCTCGTTTTTGAATTCATTAAAAGTGTAATTCAATTCAAGGTTTTACGAAAATGAATGAATTAAAATTTTATAATTCATTATGAATTAAAAAGTGAAAATGAATCATTCAATTACAGCTCTGATATATATATATATATATATATATATATATATATGTATATATATATATATATATATATATATATATATATACATATATATATATATATATATATATATATATATATATGTATATATATATATATATATATATATATATATATATATATATATACATATATATATATATATATATATATATATATATGTATATGTATATTTTTTTTTTGACGTAATGATAGCAACTATCAATAGTCAATTATTTTTTTTAATGTTTGTATTTTAAACCTATTTCTTTCGTGGGGAAGCCTCAATGGTCTATTAAAAACTAAAAAATAAAAATTTTTTTCCAGGGATGGATAAAATTCGCTTCCAGGGTTAGGAAATTTAAATTTTTTTATACATAAAAGTAACAAGAAAGGCAATTGACAAACTGTTTTATAATTCAGGAGGAACCAAATTGGTATTAAAATCTTAAAAAAATCAAAATTTCGAATCCAGGGTTGGACAAGTGCAATATTTTATGGTTCATGAAGGTGACCAAAATGGTTGAAAATTTTAATTTTTTCTTAAATAATACTACTTTATACCGCATGAAGAGTTGCATTGGTAAAAAAACTAAAACAAATTAAAATTTCACTTCCAGGGTTCGGAATTTCAGTTTTTTTGGTACGTGGAATATATTGTAGTACATGAAAGTGACCAAAATGGTTGTAAATTTTAAGGTTTTCTTAAATCAAATGACATCGTACCTAATGGAGACTAGGATTAGTAAAATAAATAAGATTTCGCTTCCAGGGCTGGGATATTTAAATTTTTTATACATAAAAGTAACCAAAAAGGCAACTAACGTCGGTTTTTTACTAGTTAAAACTATTTTTAAGTTCAGGAAAAACAAAATTAGTATAAAGAATTAAAAAAAAAAATAGCAATTTAGATTCCAGAGTTGGATAACTGCAATATTTTGTAGTACATGAAAGTGACAAAAATTATTTTAAGTATTAAGTTTTACTTAAATAAAACCATTTTATGCCTCATTAAGAGTTGCATTGGTAAAAAAAATTAATATTTTGTTTCCAGGGTTGGGAAATTGAAGTATTTATTTCGCATAAAAGTAACCAAAAGGCAAAAGACGTTTTTTTTTGCCAATTAAAACTGTTTTATAATTCAGGAAGAACCAAATTGGTATTAAAATCTTAAAAAAATCAAAATTTCGACTCCAAGGTTGGACAAATGAAATATTTTATGGTACATGATAGTGACCAAAAAGCTTAAACATTTTAATTTTTTTTTGTCAAGTAAAACTATGTTACACCTCACTAAGAATTGCGTTGTTAAAAAATAAAATCGAAATATTTTTGGTACATAAAAGTACCCACATAAATTCCAAAGTTCGTCTTTTTTTCAGTGAATTAAACATATATTATACTAGAAATTTTTGGAACATAAAAGTAACCATATAAGTTCCCAATTTTGGTTTTTTTCTGTGAATTAAACATATTTTATGTTTCGCTAAGAATTAAATTGGTATTAAACATTTTAAAAACTAAAAATTCGGTTCCAAGGTTGGTCATTGACGTAACCATATAATTTGCTATTTTTTATTTTTATGATGAATTATACCTACTTTATATATCAGGAAGAAATAAATTGGTATTAAAAACCAAAAAAAATCTAAAAGACGATTGTACGATTGGACAATTACAACTTTTTGGTGTACATGAAACGGATTTTTTCTTTTTTGTTTGTAAATTAAACATATTTAATATTTTTGAAAAACGTTCGGAAGTATTAAAACTAAGAAGAGCCAAACATTTAGCTTCCAAACCAAAAAATTTAAACGTTGTTTTTTTGTTTATATTTTAATTATTTTTTAATTAAAGCTACTTTCTTTTTAGCAGAAAGAAATATTACATCTTTGAAGGGTATTTAAGATTCGGCACAGACGAATATAGCACTTTTAATTGTTTCAGATGGAATAGTACAACTGATTTCGATCGTAGGATGATATCGATCCTGAGGCACTGAGATTGGATCGGAACGAATAATACTGCAGTCATCAACATTATTAACAAATACTAAATCGAGTATTTTACCAAAATCATTGCAGACATGATTTATTTGATAAAGGGAAAATTCAAAAAAATTCACCACAGTTTTTATTGTTCACCGGAATTAAATACGGCATATCAGATGTTTGCTTCCATAAAATCGACGGCACACTGTGTTGCGGCTAGTGGAAAAGTAACTTTTTTCCGATTATTTTTTTTCAGTGTTTTTAATGATGCAATTTTGTCACAGGCATTCCAAGTAAACAAAAAACACATAAAGCTTATTTTTATGTTGGCCCGTTGATTTTTAATTGATTTTAGAAGTCAAATATACAAAATTTTCACGAAAAGAGGGGATTTCAGGGCTGTATTCAAAATGATCTCATTTGATTTTGGTGACAGATATTTTGATTCGGAAAAAAATCTGCCTTCGGACAAGTATCTTCTGTAAAAAAAAGGAATGTTGTTTGAGACTTTTTCATATGCACCTTTTTTAGAGCGAAAACCCGACTAAAGGTCAATTTTTCCTTAAAATTTGGGTTAGGTAAGTAATATCTAAAAAGTCCCAGAGAGTCCCAGTTCCAAACCACTACAGAAATGTTACATAATTTGTTTTCAACGAACTGTGAAAAAATCAGCTGCCCATACCTGCCCTCCTGGGAGTTATAGCGATTTTAGTAAATCACTCTCAGTATTTATTCCATAGGAATAGAACGGAAATTCTCGGAATCACTTATTGAATAATTTAATCATATTGGTTTTCGGGTGACTTTTCGTCATCCCACGGAAATGCGGTTTCCATTATAATTTTGACAGTCAAGAATTATGGAATACATTAAAATTTCCTATCAGGAACTGCATGAGTTGATGCAACAGAGTAAAACTAGAAACGTGGAAAATGTTTTGGAATTGCTTGATCATGAGCATGGAGTGAAAAGTAGTTTAATATTTCCAAACATAAAAGATAAATTGAAAAAGTTCGTCAATAAGTATAATGCACGTCTTCAAGAGTTTAACAGGATGTATGAACGGCTTGGAGCTACGGACTGGATTCAAGAGGGCTATATTGAAGTTGGAAATCATCCAACTACTTCAAAACGAAAACCTGAACCTAAGGAATTTACATTATGCTGTGAGAAAACAAAGAAGAAAAGAAGTATGGAACTAATGGAAACAGAAGAGGTTTCTACAGATTTCATTAAATACACAGCTCCAAATAACTGTTGATGTTGTGAAACAAGGAAGTGGAACAACTAATGATGGTAACACAGCAAGGAAATTCTTTAGTGATCCTGAGAAAACCGCTCTGGCCACAGGAGTAGATACCGAACTTATAAGAAGGTTTTCTAGTATTCTTCAAGCTATAACTTCTGGATATAAGATAGACTGCGATAAGTTCTCGAAGTACGGAAAAGAAACTACTGGTCTCTATGTAAAGAAATATTCGTGGCATTATATGCCACCAACTGTCCACAAGGTTCTTATCCATGGAGCTAAAATAATTCGTTCATATTTGGTCCCCATTGGCCAACTATCAGAAGAACCATTGGCAGCAGGAAACAAGGACTTCAGAAACACAAGGCTTTACCATGCGAGGAAAACATCAAGAAAAGACAATTGTGAAGACATATTACATTATCTGCTCGCCAATTCTGATCCCGCAATCACAAGTAGGAGAATACTGAAGGAGAAGAAACACCTGGAATTATCAGAGGAAGCAATGAACTTACCATAGAGAGTCTTCGTATACAACAAAATATCAACAACACCATGAACTTGAAAGAGGACACAGCACAAGTTACAGAGTAGCTTTAAGTAATAAATAAATGTTAAAAAATGTAATTCTGATCATTTTTAATTTTAATTTATGTTTTTATTTATTTTTTAATATATTTTGAATAATTGTAAGTATCGATGTAAATTTACTTTGGTGTGTATGTATTGTAATTATTTAAGTTTTAATTTCAATTTCAAATAGACAAAACCCTTGAAAAAGTCAACAAAAAATTGACGAAACGTCGGGTAAAATATGTAATCAAAGTATGTATATCTATATCAAGTATATGCAAGAGCCCAGCTAACTAAAATTTTTTTCAGTTTTTACATGAACGTATGTCAAAATTTGTTTGCTTATGTAGCGAGCCATATTTGTTTATTCGTTGAAAAAATAATTTTGTAAAATTGTGAAAAACAATTCAACAAAAGTAGCAAAAAAGAATTGTTGTGGAAAAGATTTTTGTGAAAAAGTGTATTGTTTAAGAAAAGTAAATAAAAGAAAAGAAAATTTCTGACATAAGATATTCATTTTACACAAACAAAATGTACGGTGGTTTTTGTAATTTTATGTTGTTGTACTCTTGCGACTACTTGATATAGATATACTTTGTATGTAATAAAAGGAATTTTTATTGACATAAAGAAAAATTTAGGTCGCAATTAGCTAAAGACATTTAGTCAACAAAAATTATACACCGCAAACAGGGCCAAATAAAAAACAATCTCATACGTAATTATTTTTAATTTAAAAAGTCCTTCATTAATTTCGTTATTTATATTCTGTAAGTTATTTGTTGAATCATTTTCTAAAACTTTGTATGTCTATTATTATTCAAACATTTTTCTGTATCTTTTACATTATTAAGAATAAATTTATCCCTATTATTTAATTTCATCTTATGCATTTAGTTATCTATTATAAGGTGTGTTCAATTACTTTACTAGTAAAAATTAGTAACGAGAGAGTAACAAGCAATTTTCCACAATTACTCTCAAAAATGTGAAAAAGTAAATGAACACTTTACTAGCTAAAATTTGCAAGTTAAAGTAGTGTTGTAATATATAGGTATATATGAGTACTCAATAGCTGCCCCTATATATTTTGGACAAACTATACATATATACATATCATTATAAAAATAATGTGATTATGGTCATTTATATTCAGCATTCTCGTGACTGGCGTTTTTCGAGTACGGCTTGTAATAGAATAATGAAAAGGTTTGCAATTTTATTTAATCTAGTACTAGGCGTGGTCGAAATACGCTAAACACGATTAGGGTAATTAGCTACTTTTGAATAAAATGAATTAATAAAATATCTTTTTTTTAATTAGTTTATACGTTATAACAGTCTGCGCAAGCAAATGTGAGTTAAAAAGGACAATTTTTGTTAGTTGTTGTCTAAAATCAATACCCTGCCTTTGCAATCGTTTCCAAACATTTGAACACAAAAACGTATAGGCTATAATAATAAACAGCCGGCGAGAAACGGGTAAAATATATATTTTAAAGGAAACAAATTTAAGCAATATAAATTTTTATTGTAATAAAAAGCTTTATCCAAAATAAAATATCATGTTGCTGCCACGATTAAAACCCCAAAAGCAGTAAAAAAGTAATTTAATAAATTATGTGTTAATTTAAACTTATGTATTTGCAAATATATATCTGAACTAATTGAATTATTTGCCTGCTTAGTGTAAATTACCGAGTAGCTAGGTACTCATAATATTTACAACACTAAAAATGCCGGAACATCCTTTGCCACTGATGTACCAGATACTGTGTTGTTTAGTTCAATTCCATTAGACATCTTATTTTGCTTCTGTAGTTCCTAAGTTACACAAAAATAGATTTGTTATCTTTTTAATACTTTTTATTGTTTTAAAAGTTTACATTTACTTCCATCACGTGGATAACAATCTTGGCGCGATGTGGTGGCTCAGTGCTGGCTGTGGCAAGTGTCTCTGATTCAGACAGAACCTGGAGTAAGATGACCTTTTTAGGGTTTCTGCCTGTTTTTGGTGGCAAGTGCTCTAAAGGCTTGCATGGCAAATAGTTATCCCCCCTAAGCCGAGGTGTTATGCGACCCGTGCCTGTCGGCTGGTTTGCAGTCAGGGGTAACCGACTGTATTCTTACGGAGCCTTGCTGATACCTGGGCGCCTCAGCAAGTAATTAAGCCCTTACCTTGTCACTGGGGGCTATGACATGGTGGACATTTTCTCCCCTACACTCGTGGGAACAATAAGCGAAAGAACAGAAAAAACATCAAACTCGGACAGTACGACAAGGGATGACGGGCAACAGACAAAAATGGGGAGTGTTTTTCAGGGACCTATACAAGGGGGGGGCGGACAATGCTAAGGGCCAAGGGGGGGCAGACATAGTAGGGGACAGGTTTCTGAAAAGACAAGACAGGACAGTTAGTGACGATGACTTAGACATATTTCCAGGACTGGACGGACTTAACATCTACGAGACGGACGAGGATGACATCACCATGGTCTCCTCTGATACCAAGGACAGACAATCGGTGGGGGCGGACAGGAAGGTATCAGAGGCACAGGTGATGGAAGGAGCGGAGAAAAGACCGGACGAACGCAAAAAGCTGGCAGGCTACAAGCGTTCTCTCCGGTTTTTAAGGTCGTTGGAATCTCGAGATCCAACTTCCTTGACTCCCCGGGAGAAGGCTTTGCGGCGCAAGCATGCCTACCATGTTCGGAAGTATGAGGAGTCTCGGAATACTTCTGTCATGGAGGCAAGGCCAGAGACAGGGACGAACGTGGCCAGAAACCAGGGTAGGAAAGCGATCTCGGCATCAGCCGGGCCCTTAACTAAACCTGGACCGAGCACGATCACCGACTCGGAGAAATTGGACGATGGCCCTTCTACATCGAAAGGGGTATCGTCCAAGTCAAAGAGAGGTGATGACCTACGCGGTAAAGCGAAAACCGCCGGCAAGGAGTCCTCAAGGCAAGCTCCATTCTCCTCTAAACGAGGTCACGGGGCTGGCAAAGGGGACCCTGCAGGGGGTTCTAGTGGCAAACGGCAAAGGTCGGGTGAGACGCAGATGCCTGAGGGCAAGCGGTTGAAACCATCAACTAGCTTGACATCAGCACCTGAGCTACAGGTAGCCATTATTGATCGTAGTCAGCCGGGGGGCAAAATTACAAATGATCAATGGCTGCTTCTGGAAGAACGAATTCTGCGCAGACTAGTGGACGCGCTCGCCACTTGTGACGATGACTCGTTCACTGCGTTTGATGGGGCAAAGTGGTCCAGAGGCGTCAAAATTATTGGTTGCGGTAATGAGAAGGCTCTCGGTTTTCTCAAAAACAGCATCCAAGAAGCTGGCGAGCTCTGGCCAGGAGCCAAAATTGAAATCGTGCCCTTGGACCAAGTTCCTTTTCAGGTGACGGTGCGCGTGTGGATTCCTCCTCCTATTCTGGAGGATGAGGCCACACTTACACTCATTAAGCGCCAGAATAAGGACCTTGGTACTGAGAACTGGACGATTGAACGTGGACGTGCCAGGGACAAGGGGGATGGCAAAGATCTCTGGATCAAAATTGATTCAGAATCCCTCCATCCCCTGCGCCCCAAAAAGGGCGTTATCAAATATGGGCTGAATCAGCTTAGGCTGATTCTGCCTACAAAGAAGGACTCACAAAATGGCGACTCCGAGCGGCATAAAGGTGGTGCAGATTAACTTGCATCACTCCGAGGCAGCATCGGACGAGCTGTTACGCTTTATGGAGAGGGAGTGCATATCCGTGGCCTTGATCCAAGAGCCTTGGTTAGTTGGAAATAAGGTTCGGGGCCTTCGGTCACGTTTGTTTACTCTTCTCTCTCCTACCACGGAAGGTAAGATTAGAAGCTGTATTCTGATTAGGAAAAACATCAATATTTTTCTTTTATCCCATTACAGCTCTGGCGATCTAACGGTAGCTGCGCTTGAACGCAAGGATCTCCCGATGGTGATCCTGGCATCGGCGTATCTACCGTATGAGGTGGATGACCCTCCTCCGAGTGCGGTGCGCACACTCATTGACTGGTGCGGGACACGTGGACATGACCTTGTACTGGGCGGTGATGTAAATGCGCATCACACACTCTGGGGTAGCACGGATATAAATAAACGAGGTGAGGATTTATTACAATTTCTCTTGTCAACCAATCTTAGGATTTGCAACAAGGGCAATAGGCCAACGTTTTTCAATAGGATCAGGCAACAGGTCATTGATTTAACTTTGGTTAGTGATAGGGACTCTATTAGAATATCTGACTGGAGGGTGAGCCTTGAGTGCTCATTCTCTGATCATAACAGAATCACTTTTACGATCGATCTTATTCCGAGTGGGGGCAAGCCTTACAGGAACCCTAGGCAAACGGATTGGGGAAGTTTCAGAAAGCTCGTGGATGCCCTACCACCTCCAGTAGCGGAGCAGGTGGGCAACATCCAGGAGCTGGAGGACTCTTCAGTCCTTTTGTCAAGGACACTGAGGGACGCCTATCACGCATCTTGTCGGGAGCGGCAACCGTCAACGAAAGTCCATCAGAAGTGGTGGAATCCGAGACTCAAGCAGCTCAGGACAGACTGCCGAAGACTTTTTAATAAGGCGAAGCGCGACAGAAATCCCATAGACTGGGATAACTATCGTAGGAGTTTCAACGCCTTCAAGAGCGAAACCAGGAAGGCAAAGAGGGAATCGTGGAAGCGTTTCTGTGGTGACTTGGAGAGCACATCTGAGGCTTCCCGCCTAAGAAAACTACTCTCTAAGGAGCCTGGCACGCCGGGATCCCTTATGAGGCCTGACGGAACTTTTACTGATAGCAGCGAGGATACCCTGGAGCTACTAATGGAAACTCACTTTCCGGATTGCGAGCACGGGGCGGACGTACGTGGTACTGTCGTCCCCGTGCAAACAGCTATCCTAGGGAGTGATTTGGTGGACTCCATTGTGCAGTCAGCCAGGGTAAGATGGGCAGTGGCATCTTTTAAGCCCTTTAAGTCAGCGGGGCCAGATGGTATTTTCCCAGCGCTGATGCAGCATGCCATGGAGGCGATTTTACCATGGCTGCTAACCATTTTTAGGGGAAGTCTCGTTTACGGGTACATTCCTATGGAGTGGAGGGAGGTTACTGTGGTATTTATTCCAAAAGCGGGTAGGATAAACCACGGTACCGCTAAAGATTACAGACCAATCAGTCTGTCATCTTTTCTATTGAAAACACTGGAGAGACTGGTTGATTTGTATGTCAGGGAACTTCTCTCGCCAGAGAATTTCTGCGGTGCACAGCATGCCTACCAGAAGGGTAGGTCGGTGGAGACGGCGCTGCATGATGTTGTCGGCACTATAGAAGATTCCCTTGACAAGAAGGATTTTGTTATGGCATCCTTCCTAGACATAGAGGGCGCTTTTAACAATCTGAACATATCCTCGATAACTGGGGCGCTCAGAGAGATCGGTGCGGACCAGTTAATTACGGACTGGGCAGGGAACATGCTTAGGAGCAGATCCATAGTATCCAGTTTGGGCATGAGTACGAGGAGGAAGGCTGTAACAAGGGGCACTCCGCAGGGGGGAGTTCTGTCTCCGCTCCTATGGAACCTTGTCCTGAACAGCATCCTTTTCAGGTTGAACGCAGGTGGCACCAAGGTAGTTGCTTATGCTGATGACGTTGTGCTCCTTATAAGGGGTAAATATTTGCCTACGATAAGTGAACTCATGGAATCGGCGCTGAACGAACTACTGGACTGGGCCAAGGGGAACGGTCTAGGCATAAACCCTTCGAAGACTGTACTGGTACTTTTTACCAAGAGATATAAGATCCCGGCTTTTAGGCCACCATGCCTTGGTGGCATGAGCTTGGGACTCTCGAGGGAAGCGAAGTACCTCGGCATTATTCTAGACTCTAAACTATCGTGGAGACGAAATGTGGAGGATAGAACGAGGAGGGCTCTATGTGCGTTTTACGCATGCAAGAGAGTTTCAGGGAGGAGATGGGGGTTGAAACCGTACATCCTTCACTGGATGTATACGGCGGTGATCAGACCCATTCTTACTTATGGATCACTTGTTTGGTGGAGGGCTGTGGACAAGAGTACATATCTCTCTATACTGGGCAAGGTACAGAGGCTAGCATGTCTTGCTGTGACTGGCGCAATGAGGTCGGCCCCTCAGGCCAGTCTAGAGACAATGCTTGATTTGGCTCCCCTTGATATATACATCAAGTACATATCTGCCAGATCTGCCCTCAGGCTCATGGAGTCGGGCAGTTTCAGGCATGATCGTACGGGACATGGCATTATCCTACAAAAGGTAGGAGGGCAGGTCCTGGGGGGACGGACTGATTATATGACTCCGGTCATGTGCTTCGACAAATCCTTCTCAGTCGCATTCCCGGAGAGGAAGGACTGGAAGGAAAACTCTGCGACTCGTAGTAATGCAACTTTGGTTTTTACGGACGGCTCGAAGATGGACACTGGCACTGGTTCGGGGGTATTTTCCGAGGGTCTCGGCCTTTCGGTATCGCTCAGGCTACCCGATACCTCGACAGTTTTCCAAGCAGAGATTTATGCCATTACCGAGGCAGCATTAAGGATTGATGGGCTCAATTTGGAGGCAAGAACTATTGACATCTGTGTAGATAGTCTGGCAGCAATTAGAGCCCTGGGTTCGGAGATTATAAAGTCGAGATGTGTACTGGCATGCATTCAATCTCTGGCCAGACTTAGGGGGCATGATGTCAATGTGGTTTGGGTTCCAGGGCATGAAGGCATTCAGGGGAATGAGATGGCGGACGAATGCGCGAGAGCGGGTTCGGCCTTGGATGAAGCAGTATCGCGTAGGGACATTGACATTCCCTCAGTTGAGCTGCTGGGCAGATTTCAGAGGTGGGCAAGGAGGGAGGTGACAAACAGGTGGTCAAGTATTACTACCTGTAGGGTCTCCAAAACTCTATGGCCCTCGCTTAGCAGAGCTAGGACTAGGCAACTTCTGTTTTTTGGGAAACAGCCGCTGGCACTCCTGGTAGGGGTCTTGACGGGGCACTGTGCAATTGGGCACATGTCGGAGCGTTTGGGCTTTCCCCATGATGGCCGCTGCAGGAGCTGCTTCGATGAGGAGGAGGAGGAGTCAGTACAGCATTTCCTTTGTGACTGTCCGGCCCTGCAGGAGCGTAGGCTTAGACATCTAGGCTCTCGTTTCCTGCGGGATCTTGACTGCCTCAGGGATGCACCGCTGGCTGCCCTGGCGGGCTTTGTGAGAAGTTCTGGATGGTTCTCAGGAACCACCACTTCGTCTTGAGAAGAGTGTGTAGGGTATAGTCCTCTTGGGGATCACAATGGGCCTTTTGATGGCCTCCGAGTGTTTTTCTCGCTTACTGCGGGCAGCCCTTTTAACCTAACCTAACCTAACCTTACATTTACTTACAATTTCATAAATTTTCCAAAATATTTTTATTTTCAACTTAATTTAGAAATATTGTTTTATAAACACAAACACAAAACAGCTGTTTGAATAATTATTACAAGTAAAAATTTTACTTGTAAAAACTTGCAATAATTTTTCTGTATCTCAATTTTTTACGCTCTTTCGCCGCTCTCTCGTTGCAAATTTTTTGGGTTAATGAACGCTTTCTAGTAACAATTGTTACAAATTTGTAAAAATTTTTAGTAAATGAACACAGCTATAGTTAGTCGTAAATCTTGTTCTTGCTACTTCTTGTTCTTCCTTTCCTTCTGTTGTCTGTACTAAGTCTTCACCATCTGATATAATTTTTAATATTGGACTTCGTTCTCAGTCATGAATATTGTGTCGAATTCTTCTGATCAGCATTAGGGAATTGTTGTGTTAGTTGTTGTCAGCCTGTATCAATGATGAAAGCATGGTACTGGTCACTTTCTGCGATTGCCAGTATCATGTACTAAAAGCAGAGGAATATCATCCGCCTTCGTCGGCACTGTAGCAAAAATATAGCCGGCGAAGTAAAATTTTTAAATAGCTACAAAAAATTCTCCACCTTCTAGTGTAGGGGTCATCCCTTGAATGCTGGTCCGAGCTAAAAAAGAATTCAGATGTATTTACTTCAGTATCCCAGAACTTTACATTTATATACTGATTTTAAATATTTCTTAGAATCTAAATTAGAAAAATATGTAGTAAATGTATTACTAAAAGTGCTAAAATGGCAAGCCTGCTTAGGCGATTTTGACAAGAAGTGGACCATTTTCTAGCAACAAAATACGTGTGTTTTTTGGTGTTGTAAATTGTTGTAGTAGTTTGGGTTCCTGTTTAAGCTGCCTTGCTGTCTGCCGTCCAAAGCGAAAGAAATTAATTTTTGATTTTACACGAAACAGCATATAAAAAAGATAATTCATTAGGAAAGCATGGTTCCACGATGTGCATTGCATGTACTAATAATAATATTTGTATTGGGATGGTACTGCCAAATATGTGGGCGAAAATGAGACTAGTGACTTTCGCGCTTCACAAGCATTTGCCTGTTTACGTACCCATTGAGTGGAAAATGAGCCTCATCGATGAAGAAAATTTTGTTACAATATATCAGCATCAAAAGCCTTTTCCTCCAGCATTCAGTCAGCCATACCTAAGAAATATTGAATGACCAGTGGACTTTAATTCCTTCGTTTATTAGACTTCATATAAAGGTATAAATATAAATACAAAATACGACATAATGCACTACATGGTAGACCTAGCTGCTGAGAAAGTGCTGTCGTGAAATCGATCATTTCGGATTATCTGTCACACTTTCACTAACATTGCAATCGGTACATTCGTAATAAGTTTTACCCGTTTTTACTCGTTCTTTACAACCATATTATGACCATAGAGGGGAACTCTTTAACTAAATAAATGGCACTCCATATTACAACTGACAGAGTTGTCAGACAGTTGTTTTCTAAATGACTGAATGGATAACCCGTTATATGTACATATTTATATTGTGGATATTTTGCTTTTATAAAAATTTAAAGATTTCATATTGTTACAGAAAATATTCTATCTGATATGTATATTACTAGTTAATAAAACTAATAATGATTGTTGACCGACGATTGTTTTAAATTTTTTTTTATTTATGTACATATCTTTTATAGATTTATATCGAATAAAATTTGTTTGTTGCGTTTTCAGGAATATCAAATCCTATGGTTTTGCTTGTGTAATTCTCAGTTAATTTGTTGGAGTTATGTATAAGCTGAGGGGTTTTGTTATTATGGAATTTAGTTAAATTCTACTTATGATTTGGTGTAAGAACCAATGAAATGCAGGCATATAGACATACTTGACCTCATGAAAAACAAAAACCAATAATTTATATATATATATAAATTATTGGTTATATATATATATATATATATATATATATATATGTATATATATATATATATATATATATATATATATATATATATATATATAATATATGTACATATATATATATATATATATATATATATATATGTATATATATATATATATATATATATATATATATATATATGTCTATATATATATATATATATATATATATATATATATCCTTATTGAATTGGACCAGCGTGTGTAGTTTTGTACAGATTGTTCTAATAGAACTCCGCAGATTAGCACAGATTCGTAGGAAAGTTAGTACGTCTTAGGATTCGTTAGCAACTGACGATTAAATATGCGCATCAGTTCCGAACCTCCTTACCTAGGAAATAAGGAGGACGTAGGAATAATACTGATATACTACCCACCCTGATGAAATGCCAAAGCTGGTGGTGCTAGTGAAGTTGTCGTGGGGCCACTATTGATAGTTGCTATCATTACGTCAAAAAAAAAATATACATATATATATATATATGTATATATATATATATATATATACATATATATATATATATATATATATATATATATATATATATATACATATATATATATATATATATATATATATATATGTATATGTATATTTTTTTTTTGACGTAATGATAGCAACTATCAATAGTGGCCCCACGACAACTTCACTAGCACCACCAGCTTTGGCATTTCATCAGGGTGGGTAGTATTATCAGTATTATTCCTACGTCCTCCTTATTTCCTAGGTAAGGAGGTTCGGAACTGATGCGCATATTTAATCGTCAGTTGCTAACGAATCCTAAGACGTACTAACTTTCCTACGAATCTGTGCTAATCTGCGGAGTTCTATTAGAACAAGCTGTACAAAACTACACACGCTGGTCCAATTCAATAAAGATATATATATATATATATATATATATATATATACATATATATATATATATATATACATATATATATATATATATATATATATATATATATATATATACATATATTATATATATATATATATATATATATATATATATACATATATATATATATAACCAATAATTTATATATATATAAATTATTGGTTTTTGTTTTTCATGAGGTCAAGTATGTCTATATGCCTGCATTTCATTGGTTCTTACACCAAATCATAAGTAGAATTTAACTAAATTCCATAATAACAAAACCCCTCAGCTTATACATAACTCCAACAAATTAACTGAGAATTACACAAGCAAAACCATAGGATTTGATATTCCTGAAAACGCAACAAACAAATGTTATTCGATATAAATCTATAAAAGATATGTACATAAATAAAAAAAAATTTAAAACAATCGTCGGTCAACAATCATTATTAGTTTTATTAACTAGTAATATACATATCAGATAGAATATTTTCTGTAACAATATGAAATCTTTAAATTTTTATAAAAGCAAAATATCCACAATATAAATATGTACATATAACGGGTTATCCATTCAGTCATTTAGAAAACAACTGTCTGACAACTCTGTCAGTTGTAATATGGAGTGCCATTTATTTAGTTAAAGAGTTCCCCTCTATGGTCATAATATGGTTGTAAAGAACGAGTAAAAACGGGTAAAACTTATTACGAATGTACCGATTGCAATGTTAGTGAAAGTGTGACAGATAATCCGAAATGATCGATTTCACGACAGCACTTTCTCAGCAGCTAGGTCTACCATGTAGTGCATTATGTCGTATTTTGTATTTATATTTATACCTTTATATGAAGTCTAATAAACGAAGGAATTAAAGTCCACTGGTCATTCAATATTTCTTAGGTATGGCTGACTGAATGCTGGAGGAAAAGGCTTTTGATGCTGATATATTGTAACAAAATTTTCTTCATCGATGAGGCTCATTTTCCACTCAATGGGTACGTAAACAGGCAAATGCTTGTGAAGCGCGAAAGTCACTAGTCTCATTTTCGCCCACATATTTGGCAGTACCATCCCAATACAAATATTATTATTAGTACATGCAATGCACATCGTGGAACCATGCTTTCCTAATGAATTATCTTTTTTATATGCTGTTTCGTGTAAAATCAAAAATTAATTTCTTTCGCTTTGGACGGCAGACAGCAAGGCAGCTTAAACAGGAACCCAAACTACTACAACAATTTACAACACCAAAAAACACACGTATTTTGTTGCTAGAAAATGGTCCACTTCTTGTCAAAATCGCCTAAGCAGGCTTGCCATTTTAGCACTTTTAGTAATACATTTACTACATATTTTTCTAATTTAGATTCTAAGAAATATTTAAAATCAGTATATAAATGTAAAGTTCTGGGATACTGAAGTAAATACATCTGAATTCTTTTTTAGCTCGGACCAGCATTCAAGGGATGACCCCTACACTAGAAGGTGGAGAATTTTTTGTAGCTATTTAAAAATTTTACTTCGCCGGCTATATTTTTGCTACAGTGCCGACGAAGGCGGATGATATTCCTCTGCTTTTAGTACATGATACTGGCAATCGCAGAAAGTGACCAGTACCATGCTTTCATCATTGATACAGGCTGACAACAACTAACACAACAATTCCCTAATGCTGATCAGAAGAATTCGACACAATATTCATGACTGAGAACGAAGTCCTATATTAAAAATTATATCAGATGGTGAAGACTTAGTACAGACAACAGAAGGAAAGGAAGAACAAGAAGTAGCAAGAACAAGATTTACGACTAACTATAGCTGTGTTCATTTACTAAAAATTTTTACAAATTTGTAACAATTGTTACTAGAAAGCGTTCATTAACCCAAAAAATTTGCAACGAGAGAGCGGCGAAAGAGCGTAAAAAATTGAGATACAGAAAAATTATTGCAAGTTTTTACAAGTAAAATTTTTACTTGTAATAATTATTCAAACAGCTGTTTTGTGTTTGTGTTTATAAAACAATATTTCTAAATTAAGTTGAAAATAAAAATATTTTGGAAAATTTATGAAATTGTAAGTAAATGTAAACTTTTAAAACAATAAAAAGTATTAAAAAGATAACAAATCTATTTTTGTGTAACTTAGGAACTACAGAAGCAAAATAAGATGTCTAATGGAATTGAACTAAACAACACAGTATCTGGTACATCAGTGGCAAAGGATGTTCCGGCATTTTTAGTGTTGTAAATATTATGAGTACCTAGCTACTCGGTAATTTACACTAAGCAGGCAAATAATTCAATTAGTTCAGATATATATTTGCAAATACATAAGTTTAAATTAACACATAATTTATTAAATTACTTTTTTACTGCTTTTGGGGTTTTAATCGTGGCAGCAACATGATATTTTATTTTGGATAAAGCTTTTTATTACAATAAAAATTTATATTGCTTAAATTTGTTTCCTTTAAAATATATATTTTACCCGTTTCTCGCCGGCTGTTTATTATTATAGCCTATACGTTTTTGTGTTCAAATGTTTGGAAACGATTGCAAAGGCAGGGTATTGATTTTAGACAACAACTAACAAAAATTGTCCTTTTTAACTCACATTTGCTTGCGCAGACTGTTATAACGTATAAACTAATTAAAAAAAAGATATTTTATTAATTCATTTTATTCAAAAGTAGCTAATTACCCTAATCGTGTTTAGCGTATTTCGACCACGCCTAGTACTAGATTAAATAAAATTGCAAACCTTTTCATTATTCTATTACAAGCCGTACTCGAAAAACGCCAGTCACGAGAATGCTGAATATAAATGACCATAATCACATTATTTTTATAATGATATGTATATATGTATAGTTTGTCCAAAATATATAGGGGCAGCTATTGAGTACTCATATATACCTATATATTACAACACTACTTTAACTTGCAAATTTTAGCTAGTAAAGTGTTCATTTACTTTTTCACATTTTTGAGAGTAATTGTGGAAAATTGCTTGTTACTCTCTCGTTACTAATTTTTACTAGTAAAGTAATTGAACACACCTTATAATAGATAACTAAATGCATAAGATGAAATTAAATAATAGGGATAAATTTATTCTTAATAATGTAAAAGATACAGAAAAATGTTTGAATAATAATAGACATACAAAGTTTTAGAAAATGATTCAACAAATAACTTACAGAATATAAATAACGAAATTAATGAAGGACTTTTTAAATTAAAAATAATTACGTATGAGATTGTTTTTTATTTGGCCCTGTTTGCGGTGTATAATTTTTGTTGACTAAATGTCTTTAGCTAATTGCGACCTAAATTTTTCTTTATGTCAATAAAAATTCCTTTTATTACATACAAAGTATATCTATATCAAGTAGTCGCAAGAGTACAACAACATAAAATTACAAAAACCACCGTACATTTTGTTTGTGTAAAATGAATATCTTATGTCAGAAATTTTCTTTTCTTTTATTTACTTTTCTTAAACAATACACTTTTTCACAAAAATCTTTTCCACAACAATTCTTTTTTGCTACTTTTGTTGAATTGTTTTTCACAATTTTACAAAATTATTTTTTCAACGAATAAACAAATATGGCTCGCTACATAAGCAAACAAATTTTGACATACGTTCATGTAAAAACTGAAAAAAATTTTAGTCAGCTGGGCTCTTGCATATACTTGATATAGATATACATACTTTGATTACATATTTTACCCGACGCACAGAGGGGTGAAATCGCAAAAAATGGAGATTAATTAAACTACTTATCCGATTTTAAAAATTCGTTCACTATTAGAATGCTACGTTATGACTGAGTGACATAGGCTGCACATCTTTTGGAAAAGTGGGCGGTGCCACTCCCCCTATTAAAAATTGTCCTAGCGGCCATAGTAATAGACCGACTGTCATGAAACTTTCCCAATATTGTACTGTAAGTATTTATATGTATGGATATATTTATTATAAGATATGTGTTTCTGACCTGCTATTTTAAAAAATATTCCCAAAGTCATCATACTCCAATGCATCGCACTCGTTATAATCATCATCGTCATCTGTATCATGATTTGTGCCTTCTGGTGCCACGTTCGTCAAAACTGAAGGCGAAACTAGTAGATCTACTACTGATTTTGGAAGTTGGTGGAATTTTTTTTTTTGGCAATTTTGCTTTACAAGATAGGATTGGATCTGAACTTAGTAGGAACCTATTTAATATGTCTCGATTGCAATTCCCCTGACTACATTTGCGAGAAAAATGTTCTCTGTAGTTTTTAAAATCTTTGTTTCGGGCTTCCTGGGCTTCCTCAGACAATTCACCGATCGGTAATAGCGCGTGCGAAATGATTTCTGGGCCATGTATTAAAAACTTATGCAAGGTTGGCGGCATGTAAAACCACTTATACTTCTTAACAAAAAGTCGAGCTGTATTCTGAGCAAATACTCTAAATTTTTCCACATTGATGTCATGACCACAAGATACGGCAATTAATATTGTGTGCATGTCCTTAATCAGCTCCAGATCTAGTTTCGTAATATCTGCTGTGATTTCAGCGTTTTCAAAAAATCTTCTTGCTGTGTTGCCATCATTTGAATTGCCAAAGCCTGGCTTAGGTTGATCAATAATAAGTCCAGTTTTTTTTCTAAATTCCGTTTGAATACGACTCTTGTTTTCAGCAAGAACTAATTTGTCGGATTCGGTTTTTGCTTCCCAGTTTTTAATTGGTAATTTATACGCCACGTGAAGAAGACATTTATAAAAACGTATCCAACCATGCAGTATAGAAATACCGAACTGCAATGTGTCTGTTTTTACCCTCTTTAGCGATCATTCTTTCAATATCGTTAAATTCTTTACTCGTGGATCCACATAAATAACACCTCTGGGTTGATTTTGTGTCTGTTAGTGCGTTGCAGACTTTTCCATCTATCATTACTAACATGAGTTTATGAGCTAGGCTTACAAGTCTGTTTCCAATGAACACTAGAGAATTTCCAAGTACACTTATTTCCTCTTCCACTCTTGTCCTTTCTTGTGTGGAGACACTAGATGATTCTTTAATAAACTCGATTTTTAAAGGCCTACAAAATCTTGTTGAGGATGGGCGAGGGTTTTTCCAAATTATCTTATTTTCACACATAATTCGTAGCGGAACAATGGACGTTATGAAAACAGCTGCGTCACTGGCATCATGGCCGTGGAAAGCTTGCTTATATGAGCTGTGTCCAGAGCTACCATCAAATCCATACTTAGAATACAGAATAGTTTTTGACAAATCTTCGTCACTTAAGGTGGCAAAAACATCTTTTTGAAGTAAAATCAAACGCTCAACAGTATGATTAAGAAGAGCTTGCAGACTTATTTCAGCTTTTGTTGCGGACACTGTTATTGACTCGCTCTTAGGGTAACAGCATCTCTTCGCTTGTTGAACGACTTTATAAGAAGGAAACTTATCCGGAGCAGCTTTTCTAATCACGTCATACTGACTGCGCGTTAACTTTGCTTCTACCATAAAAAGTAATGCTGCTTCCGCACTCAGTTGTTTTCCCTGGCCTTGTGATGTTAAACTTGCCTTATATAATGTCGCTCTAGAAGGGGACGAAGTAACATCTTTCAATATTTTTGATGCCTCTATTTGGCCAGACGCTCGCAAACTCATTTGAGTGGCATAACTTAACTCAGACAGCGATGAATTATCTCTTAAGGCTTTGCATTTTTTTGTTTTTATAGAACATTCATCAAATTCCACTTCTTTGCGACCTCTCTTATTTGTTGAGTGATTTACAAATGAGATGGAAGTGTCTAACCAATTTTTGTTTTGCACAGAAAAACGCTCATGATGTCTATTCGATTTGGACCATCGCTTCTTAAATTCAGAAATGAAAGTGCTGAAATTCACTTCAAAATCTTTCATGTCAATAGGGCTCGTACGCTTTATTATTTCTTCTTTCAATATATTAATTTTTTCATTAAGTTGCGAAGAGTCCGCATTTCGAATAATATCGTAGAGGCTCCGACGAGAGAAAAATTTTGTTTTGCTGCTTATTCCTAAAAAGTTAAGATAGGAGTTTACAAAAGATCAGAAGCTTAAAGTATTTGTATAGTACCAGTTACCCAATTACAAGCTTTACATCACTTTCAATACGTTTGACGTTTCCCACAAATACAACACATAACGCACAATTACAATTAAGTTTCACGTTTCAATACACAACACAATGTCACGTTTCATTGTAACACTCTTGTCATTGTAACACACAGTTGCAAACGATATACAAAAACAACAATTATAACAACGAAAACGAAGACAAAGCAAACAAAAGACAAGAACTGGTGTTCTTTGCTAGAGTGACTATTTTCACAATTAAATTAATAAAAAAAATTCGCGCAAAAACGCGCAAAATGTTATTACTGAATATGAAAGCCTAGAAACTGTTTCTTAAAAAATTAATATTCTAACCCCAACTTACCCCATTCATATTTAAATATCCACGAATATTTTGAAAATAGCCAAAATTTAGACACATTTTAAAAATTTTTTTAAAAATATTTCTACACAACTTTTGTTAACACAATTATTTTTAGAACAACGCTAAAATACCTGAGGTTGAAGATTCCATAGTAAAATTATTACTTTTGACTTGCGAAAAACTATATATTAAGCGTCGAAATATACCGAATTTCAATTAACACTATCGTACGCGAATCGC
This sequence comes from Linnaemya tessellans, assembly GCA_951800035.1. Taxonomy (NCBI): domain Eukaryota; kingdom Metazoa; phylum Arthropoda; class Insecta; order Diptera; family Tachinidae; genus Linnaemya; species Linnaemya tessellans. Next base: position 88,157,412 of record OX637535.1, on the reverse strand, counting down.
TCAAAAATTACTTAACTTTAATATAATGCAGCTTGACAAGTAAACAACATATGACATTGAAATTTTCAGTAATGATGTAGAATTTTATATACTTTAATCGGTTACTAAATATTTTTCAAAAAAACAAATTTTCATTTTTCAATTAATATCCATTTTTTGTGATTTCACCCCTCTGTGCGACGTTTCGTCAATTTTTTGTTGACTTTTTCAAGGGTTTTGTCCATGGTATAATAAAACAAGGTACTGCCACTGTGAGCTATTAAATTTAAAATAATTTTCTGACAATTTTAAGGATTCTGACATTCCCATAAAAATTAAGTTACCATATTATTTTAAGTTACCCGTTTTTTTTTCTTTTGATTTGAGTTGTTAAAATTTTTAATTGCATCGATGTCATAATTAACAATAATTAAAATCCGTTTGCCAATTAATTTATTATAAAAATCTTATAGTGAATCCTAAATAAACATATATTTTGTTAAATTGTCTTATTGATCAATGTAATGATTTCAATGTTTTTGCTTCAATGCAAACCAACACAATGACTTTTTATTTCTTGTGGAAATACATAGAAACTGGGATTTTTCGTAGTTTTCTATATTCTTTACATTTTATATAGATTTTATTAAACTATTTTAAAAAAATATTGCAAAATGTTTATGTTCAAAACCTCAAAATGAAATTTTTCTCTCTGTCAATATGCAGAAACGATTCACAATGAGATTTTGCGCGGGAGATTCGATCTATGTTGTACGTTCAGTGCGTTTAAATTGAAAATGAGGTAATACACTGAAATTAGTGAAATTAGGTACTAAAAAGGCCATTATTTTGGAAATTGCTGAACTGGACACCTTGAAATTTAAATAAGTTAGAGATCAATGAATGAAGTTTAGTATATACAATTTAATTAACGAAATTGCTAGACAAATGGAAAAACTTATATACATATATAGGTTTTTACTTCCAAATTCATGTTTTTTCAAATTAAATTCAACTTTTTTCCAATAAAATTGAATTTTTTTCAAAACAAATTAAATTCTTTTCCAAATAAATTCAATTATATTCAAAATAAATTCAATTTTTTTCATTTCAAATTCAATTTTTTTATTTTTAATTCAAGTTTTTTCTTTTTAAATTCAATTTATTAAAATACATATTTATTTCAATATAAAAATGTTAAAGTTTTTAAAATAACAATTTTTCTTGCAATTTAGATACAATGTATTACATAAAAAATTCACTTTTTTTAATTGTAAGTTAAATTATTTCATAACTAGGGTTAATTCTTCTAGAAAACTAAATATTTTTATTTCAAATTTTATTTTATTGAAGTCTACTCGATTCTTATATTTAATATTTTACTTAAATATCATTTAAAGCATACAACTTTTATATTCATATGTAAGTACATACAATCTTTTTACATATATACATATATATATATATATATATATATATATATATATATATATATATATATATATATATATATTTATTGCATAGGTTCTCCAGATGCTGCCAATGACAGATTCATTGTCATGTCAACATAATAATTATTGCAATCTGAAGGTGTTACAGATTCTATAGAACGTTGAATAATTGTAACTAAGTCAATATTAGTCTCGGGATCCGAAAGCAAATTTCGAGCACAGAGTTTTGTTTTTGAAAAAACTTTTTCTATCGGATTAAGCATAGGGGAGTATGGAGGAAGAAAAACTAAAATATGGCCAGATTCAATAATTTTATCCTTCACGGTTTGCGTTTTATGTATCTGTGCATTATCTAGTATGAGCCAAGCACCTGTGATATTGGATTCAACTAATTTGTTGAAAAGTTCATCGAGAAAATTTACAAAAATATTACAGTTAACCGCAGAATTTGCAATTACTTTATGATGTAAAATGCCATGTATCTTCATAGCTGCGATGAGCGAAACATTTCGTCCTCTAACAGTGGGAACAATGACATGTGCCACGGTATTTTTTTTAGATCTGGCCTTGTTCCTTCGGAGGTGATAATTGAAACCAGACTCGTCAATAAATATTATTTTTTCTCTTATTTCCGGTGCATTTTGAGCGAAATGCATTGCATATGGTATGCGTCGTTGAATTGTAGCTTCACTATTTAGGCGATCAATATTAATTGTAGCACTTTTCAATGTAATTTTCAATTTTTTTAATGCATTGTGTATACATGTTGTACTTAAGTCCATATTGCATGTGTCTCGAATTTTTTCACGAATGCCTTTTAAAGTTATACAAGGGTTATTTTCGATTATGGCTTCAATTTTTCCCAATATTTCTGTAGTCAATTTAAATCGACGTCGGCCTCCACGTTTTTTTACGGCAATGCACCCATCCTTCTTATATCGATTTATAACTGACATAGCGGTGTTTTTATTTATACCAGCTATTTCAGCGGATTCAACAATGCTTCTTCCCTCTTCGTAAAATTTGACCAAAATCTTCTTTTTATCTAAACTTATGTGATCGTATTTTACACAGCTGGTACCACGACGTTCATGTGTTGGTATCTCTGATACGCTTTCTTCTACAGAGCTATCTGTTAGAAGTCGAATACGACGATAATTTTGAGAATTTGTTGTAACAGAATTAGAGCTGCAATTACTTTGTGATAGACGACATATTATAAATTTAAAAATTCACAAACGTTGCGCAAAGCTGATAACTAGTAAAACACGTGTTTGTAATAATCTCAACTGCAAAATTAAAACAAGTTGAGCGGTTCAATCTAATTTCCAATCAAAACAAAAATTCAATTGGTCTCGAAATAAACAACAAAAAGGTTCCGTTGATCAGATGTTTGATAGCAGAGCTCTATGTATTTGTTTCACTAGAGAATATTGGAAATATTTTCCAGTTTCGTACAACAAACAAGACAGTAGAACAAAAGCATTACGAAAAAAATTTTATTTTAGAAGCTTTACTGTTGTATTTATATTTTTAAAATTTTTATATAAGCCCTATAAAACAAATTTTCATATGAAATCTGTTTTATTACAATTCTATAGGCATTTGATAAATTTTATGAATAAAGAAATTAATATACATATATGTATATTGAAATAAATATGTATTTTAATAAATTGAATTTAAAAAGAAAAAACTTGAATTAAAAATAAAAAAAATTGAATTTGAAATGAAAAAAATTTAATTTATTTTGAATATAATTGAGTTTATTTGGAAAAGAATTTAATTTGTTTTGAAAAAAATTCAATTTTATTGGAAAAAAGTTGAATTTAATTTGAAAAAACATGAATTTGGAAGTAAAAACCTATATATGAAATTTTTTATTTGACATATTGTTGTCACAATACTATTTTAAATGAAATTTATTTGTTGGTGGTCAAGCAATGTCTATATGCATTTCATTGGTGCTTTACCAAATCATGGTTAAAGTCTACTGATGATTTGGTAAAGCACCAATGAAATGCATATAGACATTGCTTGACCACCAACAAATAAATTTGATTTTATATATATGTATATATAAATAAATATATATATATATATATATATATATATATATATATATATGTATATATATATATATATATATATATATATATATATATGTATATATATATATATATATATATATATATATATATATATATATATATATGTATATATATATGTATTACAGATTTTATTTAAAAATTTCCAAATAAAGAAAATTATTTTTTATAATGTGGCAACGTCATATTCAATATGATGTAGAAAAATAAACTTCAAAAATCCTTATTAAAATTTAATAAAAGCAAGTGGCACTACCTTGTATTTATATACCTTGGTTTTGTCTATTTGAAATTGAAATTAAAACTTAAATAATTACAATACATACACACCAAAGTAAATTTACATCGATACTTACAATTATTCAAAATATATTAAAAAATAAATAAAAACATAAATTAAAATTAAAAATGATCAGAATTACATTTTTTAACATTTATTTATTACTTAAAGCTACTCTGTAACTTGTGCTGTGTCCTCTTTCAAGTTCATGGTGTTGTTGATATTTTGTTGTATACGAAGACTCTCTATGGTAAGTTCATTGCTTCCTCTGATAATTCCAGGTGTTTCTTCTCCTTCAGTATTCTCCTACTTGTGATTGCGGGATCAGAATTGGCGAGCAGATAATGTAATATGTCTTCACAATTGTCTTTTCTTGATGTTTTCCTCGCATGGTAAAGCCTTGTGTTTCTGAAGTCCTTGTCTCCTGCTTCCAATGGTTCTTCTGATAGTTGGCCAATGGGGACCAAATATGAACGAATTATTTTAGCTCCATGGATAAGAACCTTGTGGACAGTTGGTGGCATATAATGCCACGAATATTTCTTTACATAGAGACCAGTAGTTTCTTTTCCGTACTTCGAGAACTTATCGCAGTCTATCTTATATCCAGAAGTTATAGCTTGAAGAATACTAGAAAACCTTCTTATAAGTTCGGTATCTACTCCTGTGGCCAGAGCGGTTTTCTCAGGATCACTAAAGAATTTCCTTGCTGTGTTACCATCATTAGTTGTTCCACTTCCTTGTTTCACAACATCAACAGTTATTTGGAGCTGTGTATTTAATGAAATCTGTAGAAACCTCTTCTGTTTCCATTAGTTCCATACTTCTTTTCTTCTTTGTTTTCTCACAGCATAATGTAAATTCCTTAGGTTCAGGTTTTCGTTTTGAAGTAGTTGGATGATTTCCAACTTCAATATAGCCCACTTGAATCCAGACCGTAGCTCCAAGCCGTTCATACATCCTGTTAAACTCTTGAAGACGTGCATTATACTTATTGACGAACTTTTTCAATTTATCTTTTATGTTTGGAAATATTAAACTACTTTTCACTCCATGCTCATGATCAAGCAATTCCAAAACATTCTCCACGTTTCTAGTTTTACTCTGTTGCATCAACTCATGCAGTTCCTGATAGGAAATTTTAATGTATTCCATAATTCTTGACTGTCAAAATTATAAGGAAACCGCATTTCCGTGGGATGACGAAAAGTCACCCGAAAACCAATATGATTAAATTATTCAATAAGTGATTCCGAGAATTTCCGTTCTATTCCTATGGAATAAATACTGAGAGTGATTTACTAAAATCGCTATAACTCCCAGGAGGGCAGGTATGGGCAGCTGATTTTTTCACAGTTTGTTGAAAACAAATTATGTAACATTTCTGTAGTGGTTTGGAACTGGGACTTTCTGGGACTTTTTAGATATTACTTACCTAACCCAAATTTTAAGGAAAAATTGACCTTTAGTCGGGTTTTCGCTCTAAAAAAGGTGCATATGAAAATGTCTCAAACAACATTCCTTTTTTTTACAGAAGATACTTGTCCGAAGGCAGATTTTTTTCCGAATCAAAATATCTGTCACCAAAATCAAATGAGATCATTTTGAATACAGCCCTGAAATCCCCTCTTTTCGTGAAAATTTTGTATATTTGACTTCTAAAATCAATTAAAAATCAACGGGCCAACATAAAAATAAGCTTTATGTGTTTTTTGTTTACTTGGAATGCCTGTGACAAAATTGCATCATTAAAAACACTGAAAAAAAATAATCGGAAAAAAGTTACTTTTCCACTAGCCGCAACACAGTGTGCCGTCGATTTTATGGAAGCAAACATCTGATATGCCGTATTTAATTCCGGTGAACAATAAAAACTGTGGTGAATTTTTTTGAATTTTCCCTTTATCAAATAAATCATGTCTGCAATGATTTTGGTAAAATACTCGATTTAGTATTTGTTAATAATGTTGATGACTGCAGTATTATTCGTTCCGATCCAATCTCAGTGCCTCAGGATCGATATCATCCTACGATCGAAATCAGTTGTACTATTCCATCTGAAACAATTAAAAGTGCTATATTCGTCTGTGCCGAATCTTAAATACCCTTCAAAGATGTAATATTTCTTTCTGCTAAAAAGAAAGTAGCTTTAATTAAAAAATAATTAAAATATAAACAAAAAAACAACGTTTAAATTTTTTGGTTTGGAAGCTAAATGTTTGGCTCTGCTTAGTTTTAATACTTCCGAACGTTTTTCAAAAATATTAAATATGTTTAATTTACAAACAAAAAAGAAAAAATCCGTTTCATGTACACCAAAAAGTTGTAATTGTCCAATCGTACAATCGTCTTTTAGATTTTTTTTGGTTTTTAATACCAATTTATTTCTTCCTGATATATAAAGTAGGTATAATTCATCATAAAAATAAAAAATAGCAAATTATATGGTTACGTCAATGACCAACCTTGGAACCGAATTTTTAGTTTTTAAAATGTTTAATACCAATTTAATTCTTAGCGAAACATAAAATATGTTTAATTCACAGAAAAAAACCAAAATTGGGAACTTATATGGTTACTTTTATGTTCCAAAAATTTCTAGTATAATATATGTTTAATTCACTGAAAAAAAGACGAACTTTGGAATTTATGTGGGTACTTTTATGTACCAAAAATATTTCGATTTTATTTTTTAACAACGCAATTCTTAGTGAGGTGTAACATAGTTTTACTTGACAAAAAAAAATTAAAATGTTTAAGCTTTTTGGTCACTATCATGTACCATAAAATATTTCATTTGTCCAACCTTGGAGTCGAAATTTTGATTTTTTTAAGATTTTAATACCAATTTGGTTCTTCCTGAATTATAAAACAGTTTTAATTGGCAAAAAAAAAACGTCTTTTGCCTTTTGGTTACTTTTATGCGAAATAAATACTTCAATTTCCCAACCCTGGAAACAAAATATTAATTTTTTTTACCAATGCAACTCTTAATGAGGCATAAAATGGTTTTATTTAAGAAAAACTTAATACTTAAAATAATTTTTGTCACTTTCATGTACTACAAAATATTGCAGTTATCCAACTCTGGAATCTAAATTGCTATTTTTTTTTTAATTCTTTATACTAATTTTGTTTTTCCTGAACTTAAAAATAGTTTTAACTAGTAAAAAACCGACGTTAGTTGCCTTTTTGGTTACTTTTATGTATAAAAAATTTAAATATCCCAGCCCTGGAAGCGAAATCTTATTTATTTTACTAATCCTAGTCTCCATTAGGTACGATGTCATTTGATTTAAGAAAACCTTAAAATTTACAACCATTTTGGTCACTTTCATGTACTACAATATATTCCACGTACCAAAAAAACTGAAATTCCGAACCCTGGAAGTGAAATTTTAATTTGTTTTAGTTTTTTTACCAATGCAACTCTTCATGCGGTATAAAGTAGTATTATTTAAGAAAAAATTAAAATTTTCAACCATTTTGGTCACCTTCATGAACCATAAAATATTGCACTTGTCCAACCCTGGATTCGAAATTTTGATTTTTTTAAGATTTTAATACCAATTTGGTTCCTCCTGAATTATAAAACAGTTTGTCAATTGCCTTTCTTGTTACTTTTATGTATAAAAAAAATTTAAATTTCCTAACCCTGGAAGCGAATTTTATCCATCCCTGGAAAAAAATTTTTATTTTTTAGTTTTTAATAGACCATTGAGGCTTCCCCACAAAAGAAATAGGTTTAAAATACAAACATTAAAAAAAATAATTGATTTTTGGTATAGATTTTGCGTCGAGAAATAGGTGTAAGCTTCCCAGCTCTGAAACGATACTTCGGATCTTTCTGAATTTCAATAGCACTCTATTTAAGCTCATTTTCAATCCAACGGCCCAAGAACGAAGTCTCTAGCTCTTCTGGGGGCTTGGGAAAACCGATTTCACGTACAGACGGACATCGCTCAATCGTCATCGCTATTCATAAGGATCCAGAATATATATATTTTGTGGGGTCCTATATTGATAACGAAGAAATTTTACACGGAATGACAAACCTATATATACCCTTTTACTTTTTTGTGAAGGGTATAATTAAGCTGAAGTCTTCCGATAATGTCCTACGTTTTTGTTTCAAATAAACACATTATAGCTTACTGAATGATTTAATAAAAAATACTTGCTGGAATGATGTATTAAATAGTCCCGTGCACAATAAATCCGATATTGATTTGGCTATTACCTCATTTTACAATAAAATATACTAATTTTTTTAAATCTGTGTTCCTAAGAAAGCTTTGCAAAAACATGTTGGACCCCAATGGAGTTCCAAACAGCTGTCACGTCTGAAAAATATTAAAAACAAAAATTACAGAAAATATAAAAAGTCCTGCTTGTTTGCTGACTATGGAAAGTATTCTGTTAGTCGTTCGGAATATAACTTGCTCTACCAAGCTTTATATGGGTCCGCAATGTAACGTATTTTTATACCCTTCACAAAAAAGTGAAAGGGTATACATATATAGGTTTGTCATTCCGTGTGTAATTTCTTCGATATGCACATGGGACCCCATAAAGTATATATATTCTGGATCCTTATGAATAGCCTTGACGATTGAGCGATGCCCGTCTGTCCGTCCGTCTGGGGGTTTCCCAAGCCCCCAGAAGAGCTAGAGACTTCGTTGTTAGACCGTTGGATTGGAAATTAACTTAAATAGGCTGCTATTGAAATTCAGAAAGATCCAAAGTATGGTTCCAGAGCTGGGAAGCTTACACCTATTTCTCGACGCAAAATTTATACCAAAAATCAATTATTTTTTTAATGTTTGTAAATTAAACCTACTTCGTGCTTTGGGGAGCCTCAATGGTCTATTAAAAACTTAAAATATAAAATTTTTTTTCCAGGGATGAGAAATTAAAAATTTTTGTTTCGGCCTATTCCGTATTTTGTAGTACATGTAGTAACTAAAATTGTTAAAAATTTCAAGTTTTTCTTTAACAAAACCACTTTATACGTCATGAAGATTTGCATTAGCCAAAAAAAATCAAAAATTTTAAATTCAAATTTTGCTACCAGGTGTGGGAAATTGAATTTTTTTTATACATGAAAGTAATCAAACAGGCAACTGATGTTGTGTTTTTTTGTTTTTTGCTAACTAAAACTGTCTTATAATTTCGGAAGAACATAATTGGTATCAAAAATTCAAAAATAAAAAATAAAATTTCGTATCCAGGGATGGACAAGTGCAATATTTTATGGTACATGAAAGTTACCAAAATGGTAAAAAATTTGCAATTTTTCGTAAATAAAACTACTTTATACCAAAATGGTTGCAAAATTCGAGTTTTTCTTTAACAAAACTAATTTATACCTCATGAAGATTTGCATTGATAAAGAAAATTTTAAAAATTTAAATATCGCTTCCAGGGTTGGAAAAATTAAATTTTTTTTGGTACATGCAATACTTTGTAGTGCATGTTATAACCAAAATGGTTGCAAAATTCGAGTTTTTCTTAAACAAAACTACTTTATACCTCATGAAGATTTGCATTAATAAAGAAAATTTTAAAAAATTTAAATTTCGCTTCCAGGGTTGGGAAATTGAAATTTTTTTTTAAACATAAATGTAACCAAAAAGGCAATTGACGTTGTTTTTTACTAATTAAAACTATATTTATAACCTATATGGTTATAAATATTAAGTTTTTCTTAAATAAAACTATTTCATGCCTCATTAAAAGTTGCATTGGTAAAAAAATTTAAATTTCGTTCCCAGGGTTGGGAAATTTATATATTTATTCTGCATAAAAATAACCAAAAAGGCAATTGACGTTGTTTTTTTTGCTAATTAAAGCTGTTTTATAATTCAGGAAGAACAAAATTGGTATTAAAATCTTAAAAAATCAAAATTTCGACGCCAGGGTTGGACAAATGATATATTTTATGGTACATGAAAGTGACCAAAAAGTTTAAAAATTTTAATTTTTTTGTCAAGTAAAACTATGTTACACCTCACTAAGAATTGCATTGGAAAAAAATAAAAATTCTAGAGTTGGGAAATCGAAATATTTTTCGTACATAATAGTACATACATAAATTCAAAATTTTGTGCTTTTAGTGAATTAAACCTATTAGATATTTCAGAAAAAATTAAACTAGTATCAAAATATTATAAATTCGGTTCCAGGGTTGGAAATTTGAAATATTTTTGGTATATAAAAGTACATACATAATTCCAAGTTTAGTTTTTTAGTGAATTAAACCTATTTTATATATCAAAAAAAATTAAATTAATATTAAAATATTAAAAATTCGGTTCCAGGGTTGGAAAATCGACATTTTCCGATTCATAAAAGCATCCATTTTATTTGTTATTTTTTGATTTTTATGATGAATTATACCTACTTTATACATCAGATAGAAGTAAACTGGTATTAAAAACCAACAAAATCTAAAAGACGATTCTACGGTTGGACAATTAGAACTTTTTGGGGTACATGAAACGGATTTTTTGTTTTGTTTGTAATTTAAACATATTAAATATTTTTGAAAGACGTTCATAGGTATTAGATATAAGAAAAGCCAAACATTTAGCTTCCTAGCCGAAAAATTTAAACGTTTTCTTAAATATAAAAGTAACCGATAACATCATTTTGATTTTTTAATTAAACCTACTTTCTGTTTTGGCAAGAAAGAAAGAAAGAAGAATTACTTCTGTGAAGGGTATTTAAGATTCGGCACAGCCGAATATAGCACTTTTACTTGTTTTCAACTAATGCTTATTTCGTGAATGGTAACACTTAGCTCATGATTTGACAGATAATTAGTTTTATCATTCCGCTGAACGAATATGGTTGTGTATACGCTTGAACAACGCTTCGCTACGTGGACCTGCGATCGACTTACAGAAGATGCCGATTTTGCCAAAATAATCATCTTTTCAGATGAAGCTCATTTTGATCTTGGCGGGTATGTAAACAAGCAAAATTGTCGCATTTGGGGAACAGATACATTGAAAAGCCGCACGCATACATTGAAAAGCCGACGCACCCGAAGCGAGTCACTGTTTGGTGCGGATTTTGGTCCAGAGGCATAATTGGGCCATTTTTCTCCTAAAATGAGCAAGGAGTGGCCGTTACAGTCAATGGCGATCGTTATCGGGCCATGCAGCCATTTGAATGAAATTATTTTCCATTATTAACCGGAAGGATTGTACTTTCAAATAGAAAAAGAAATTAGAGAAAATATTCAGTAGTTTTTTTATAGCATTTTCAAAAAAATAAAGTTATTTGGCGGACCCTATATAAGAATTATTTAATTAATATGAAAAACAATTTCATACGTGACCGTAAATCTTTCTACTTATTTGTGAATTCTAAGAGAAAAACCTGTGGATATCCATCAGCAATGGAATTTAATAATCGAGAATCCAGTAATATTGAAGTCATATGTGATATGTTTGCCGATTATTTCGCCAGTATTTATTCGGATGCTGCCTACGATCACAGAGTTTGTTACCCTTATGCTGTTGCTTCAAGTCAAGGAATCTCCTTCCCTGTACTTACTTGCAGTGATATTTTGCTCTGCCTGAAAAATCTTAAAATGTCCCTCAGTCATGGTCCTGATGGAGTTTCTAGTTGCGTGTTAAATCGATGCTCTGAAACAATCGTGGAACCATTAACTTTACTGTTTAATGCATCAATTAATTTTGGTTATTTTCAAAAATTTTGGAAAGATTCGTATATAATACCTTTATATAAATCAGGCAACAAATCTGATGTAACGAGTTATAGAGGTATTGCAAAATTAAGTGCCATTCCGAAATTATTTGAGAAACTAGTTGCTGATTTCCTCCGCCATCATGCTGCATCGATAATATCACCTTGTCAACATGGATTTAGAAAGGGCTGCTCAACTACAACTAATGTCTTTCAATTTACGTCGGCAGTTAATCAAGCATTTACACAAAAGAAGCAAACTGACGCTATTTACACTGACTTCAGTAAAGCATTTGATAAAGTTAACCACCAACTTCTTCTTGATAAGTTAGATATATTGGGCGTAACTCGTAGCAGTTTAAACTGGTTAAGAACTTATTTCATAGGCAGAAAGCAAACTATTTGTTTCAACAACAGCGCATCGAAATGCATATATGTCTCATCGAGTGTTCCGCAAGGCAGTCATCTTGGTCCAATTTTGTTTTCTTTGTTCATTAATGATCTTTCTGGCGTTATTAAGTTCTCCAATATACTGATGTATGCTGGTGATATAAAAATTTTTCAATAACCTTGCTGACCATATTTATCTCTAAACGGATCTTAAAATTTTTTTCCTATGGTGCAATTATAATTTAATGGAGTTGAATCTAAACTACACATTGGGTGGTAATCAGTTGGAATTGGTGGACTCGTTTCTTGATCTTGGATTTTCGCTTGATCCCAAACTAAATTTTGCTTCTCATATTACACTAACTGTAAAGAAAGCTATACGTGCTCTTCCCTACATAAAACGTTGGGCAAACGAGTTTTCTCACACTTACATTACGAATGGAGTAGACAGAAATCCATCGAAGGTGGAAGAATTTATTTCTTCTATAACAACATACAAGCTAGTGAAGAAAATATCTGACAGGGATGCGGTAAACGGTATGCCGATGTTTTTAGAAGATGACGCAGCAGAATGGTGGCGAGGTGTAAAGGCAAATGTAACAACTTTCGAAGATGTTGTGCGTATGCTGCGTGAATCATTTTCACCCCCAAAACCGTCCTGGAGAATTTATGTCGAAATTAATGAAACGAAACAGCAGAAAAACGAGCCCACAGACTCGTTCATACGTAAAAAGAGAGCTTTGTTTGCCCAGCTGTCCAACGGTCCATCGGAATCAGACCAACTGGATATGTTATTTGGCATGTTGCACTTTTAAATTCGAGAAAGTCTGTTCCGGCACAAGGTGGAAACTTTTGATGAGTTGCTAAAAGATGCTCGAGAAGCGGAGCTAGTATTGAGTGAACGTGGAACAGTGAACGCTGATGCCGTCGGAAACATCAGTGGTTCCGAAGGCGGTCCAAAACGTTGTTCCTTTTGCCGTAAGAAGGGACATACAATTGAAAACTGTTTTAAAAAACAAGGTGCTATTCTGAAACAACAGCTTGTGAATATTGACCCTGTGGCACTTAGACCAAAATTTGCTTGCTACGGTTGTAACGCTCCTGGGGTAGTTAGAGCTAATTGCCCGAATTGTAGTAAGAAGAGTAGCAATGTATCACCAAGGACTATAAGCTGTAATTCGGTTGGCTAAGTAAGTGACTACTCGCCTCATTCGATACAGGCAATATTTCGTGACGCGATTCCTACCGAGATGACGACGCCTGATATAGCGAAGGATTCTGGTCTTTTCAGTGATGTTGTATACAGGCCTCAAGTGGATGAGGAGGATCCGATTTTTACGCCTCTCTACTCTCTTGAGTACACGTTTTTAAAACTATCAGATGGAGCGGATTGAACTTCTGACCAAAAGGCTCAGCTAGAGCCTTTTGGTCATAATTCTGTGTTTGGTGGGTTAGGTAAACCATCGTCGTATGCCGTGCACACCGGTAGATACCAGTAACCACGATCCCATTGCTTTATCCCCGTATCGTCTTTCGTTTTCCAAAGCTCGTGAACTACAACGCGAAATAGAAAATTTGCTTGAAAACGACATAATAGAGGAGAGTGAATCAGCATGGTCGTCACCAGTAGTTATGGTTCCCAAGAGGGATGGTTCAATTCGCGTATGTGTGGACAACAGAAAACTCCATAACAGAGAACTCCATAACAGTTTCCGATAGGTATCCACTTCCCCGTATGGATGATCTGTTACATTCAGCAAAAAGTACAAAGTATATGACAACACTAGATCTGCAGTGCGGCTGTTATCAGATTGAAGTGGCGGAAGGAGACCGTGATAAAACTTGTTTTATTACCCCATTTGGTACATATCGCTTTAAAAAAATGCCATTCGGGTTGCGGAACACACCCGCAACGTTTCAAAGGTTAATAAATCGTTTTAGGTCAGGTATTCTCGATATTTGTATATTTGCCTACCTCGATGATATTATTATATGCTCTGAGAGTTTCCAACAACATCTGCATAATCTATACAGAGCTTTACACCGTTTGCTTTTATTTGGATTACGTTTGAATAGCCAGAAATGTAGATTTTTCTGTTCCAGTGTGAAATTTTTTGGTCATGTACTTACTCCAGAAGGAATATCTGTCGATTACGCTAAAACACAAGCAATTACTGAACGTAAAGAGCCCAGGAATGTTAAGGAGCTAATATGTTTCATCCAAACGTGTTCGTGGTATAGGCGATTTATCGAGCAATATGTCGAAATCGCTAGACCCAATATTACTAAGAAGACAGCGGTATGGAAATGGGAAGAAGAAGAGCTGAAATCTTTTAACGCCTTGAAAAGAGCTTTAACAACCTCACCCGTATTAAAACAAGCTGAAGATAACATGCCATATTCTATAAAAACAGACGCAAGTGCTTATGCTCTCGGTGCGGTTTTAATTCAGGGGGAGGGCTCAGAGAAGCATCCCATTGAATATGCCAGCCGATTATTAAGCAGTGCGGAGCGTAACTATTCTACTACAGAACGTGAAGCCTTGGCTATTATATGGGCATGTAGTAAATTTCGTGGTTACATAGAGGGAGAGGAGATTAAGCTGCTTACGGATCATAAACCATTAACCTGTGGTTATTAACGTTAAAATCACCAGCTGGTCGACTTGCTAGGTGGGGATTGCAAATTCAACAATATAATTTTATAATCGATTACGTCCCTGGAAAAGCAAACGCTGCAGCTGACATGCTTTCCAGACCGCCCTGTAATAATCATAATGATGATATTGACTGTGGTAACTGTTTCTGCGCATTTTCCCTAGATATGCCAAGTAGAGCCGCTACCGAAATCCGTCAGGAACAACTGAAAGATGACTGTTTGAAGGAAATAATAATATCTTTGGAAAACCCGATGTTATCTGCTGAATAAAGGTGTTCTGTATCGTTATGCTAATGATGATTGCGAAGATGCACAATTGGTTATACCTACACAAGAACGAACAAATATTTTGGAAACTTATCACGATGAAAGTACCGCCGGTCATTACGGTGTAGAGAGAACTATTGCCCGTATTGCTAGTAGATATTTTTGGCCAGGTATGCGATGTGAAATTGCCAAGTATGTGAAAAGCTGCATTGATTGTCAACGTTTTAAAGCTTCAAATATGAAACCTACCGGTCTTTCACAAACAACTAGCAGTAAACAAAGGTTCGAAGTCGTGGCTGTAGACTTGTTTGGTCCCCTACCCGTAACGGAAGAAGGTTACCGATGGATCCTAATCACTGAAGATGTTACCGTACTTGTCGGGTCGACATCCCATACGCCAAAGGGGGAGACTGTAGCGGGTCACCTTTATTAATATGATGTATTTGATATTCTGAATATATAACTGTTTTATAACTTCTAAGTTGCCTCATATATTTTAGTAACCAACTGTGTGGTTACTTTTATTTCATTTTGTACATCACCAGCATGTGTGATCTGTGCTCTGCAGCACTGCAAATACAGAAAAGCTCTTTGTTGTTTTGGTTTTGGTGTCTTTTCCATAATGTTAACGATCGTTTGCTGTATGAAAGCTCTTTCTTGTGTGTATAAAAGCATAGCACCAGACAAAGACATTCATTCCGTATTTGCAGGTTGGTTTGAATCACAGAATACGCACAGAACACCCAAAAGTGACAGTTCAATTTTGCCCGTATCATATTTTCTTACTGGGAAGTCAAGACGAGTACAAAAGATAAACACTTTGCTGTTTTTCGTATGTTAGAAGAAATGGCTATACATACTATGCTTGAACACACGTTTTACATTTTTACTAAAATGTAAGTATTTCACTGTGTTTATTACAATTTTTATAAAAATGTTCATCAAAATTTGTACAACTCTTTCAGAGTCACGGTACCTACAAAGAATTTGCTGATGAAAAAAAGTTCTTTGAAGTCATCTTCAGTGATATGCCAATTGTGATGATTTCTCAACCGACATGCTTGAATGGAGAGTAGCAAAGTGTTAAAAGGTGTATCAATCGTCCCAGAAAATCTATACGTGGTGGCTGATTCAGATGACTTCAATATTTAATTTCATGGTTAATTTGCATTACACTTACTAAGAGTGCTTTGGTTATTGTGTGGTAAAGTACATATAATGTCATATGCATTTGAAGTGAATGTGTAATTCTGAAAAATCATTGGCAAAGCTAAGACAAGTGGTAAAGCAGCAAAGTTATGCCATCTACATTTACAAAGTTTTGAAACAAGTACATCAGGATACTGGCATCTCTTCAAAGGTCATGAATAGCTTTATGAATGGTATTTTTGAGCGCATTGCTGCCGAAGCATCACGTTTATCTCACTACAAGCGTTCAACAATTATCAGTCGTGAAATTCAATTTGCTGTCCGCCTACTCTTGTTGAATTGGCTAAGCATGCTGTCAGTGAAGATACTAAAGGCGTAACTATATATACCAGTCCCAAGTAAATGCCAATGAATGTTTATTTTAACAAAAACCCGGAGAGAAAACACAAACAGCCCTTTTCAGGGATACAAAATTAATTTCAAAAAGAGGTAGCCGATTTTCTGTCTACAGATAATAAAAAATTTTATATTGTGAATTGTTTAGTTTCAGGTTGTTTGTAAATTGAGCTCCTTTAAAATATATTGTAGCCCTTAGAAGGGCTTTTTTTTAATTTCGATTGTCGAAAAACAGTTTAAATTGAAGCGAAAGCAATTCACTTGTTTCATGGGGTCATTTTCGCTGATGGTTTTTTGTAAGGGTCATCTTTTTCGGTTTCGCTTCTGTAGCACGTTAAGCTTTGGGTGCTTTTGTTTTGGTTCCTGGTATCTTTTTGGTTGGTTTTGCGTTCATAGTGCCAGTCTTTCGGTGGATTTTGCTTTGCTGCTTTACGAAGGTGAACATCAATTGTAAGGGGATATTCACCTTAAACACCAGTCCGGCTACTGATGAAACGAATGATACAAATTTTGTAATGCATTCTTGAGTGTAGAATTTTTTTATAAAATATACAAAATTGACTCACCTAGTCGGTTCTTTCGAGAATAGGTGTAGCCTCTGTCCTACCTGGAAGATATTAGAATTATAAGTTTAATAGAAATTACTATACACTATTTTTACTTACATTTTGTTGCTGGTACCACTATTTTGTAACTCATTTTATTGCTCTTCTGAGCTTTTGTTTATATTCGCACTATATTGGTAATTAGTGGATGAATCTGTAGATGATATTTCATCCATAAATTACCAACTTTGAGCAATAAATTTGGCGCAAAATGTATAATTTTCCAATTTGCGCCAATATTCCTGCCCAGAAATTTCATTTTTATGTATGTAAACAAAAATGAAATGTCAAATTACTTCGAACTAATAAAAGAGATAGCAAACAAAGAAATTTGTTGTCCCTCTCTTGACTTCCCAGTAACGCACATCTCTGTATTTGAAAAATTTAGCACCTCTGTCTTTTAGTTGTCGTGTCTATGTTAGCCTATGGTTTGAATGATCGACAAACAAACTCTTTTAGCATGCACTCTTCGTGACAACGATGGTTGTCGTTGAACGTTGCTAAGTGTGTTTGTTTGCTAGAGTTTAGTTGTTGTTGGTCGCGATGGTGACCGCAGTTTACTTGAACTCTTTTATTATTTCATTCCGTATTTGCAGATTAAATTTATTTAACATAAGCAATTGATTATACATTGTTTTGCATCGTAATTTTATATAAAACTAATAAAATTTATTTAATATAACAAACCATTGTTATAAGTTTTAATACCCTCCAAAAAGAATTGGTCCCCGTAAAGCATATACATATATTCTTGATGAGTGATGAAGTCTAAGACAGTCTAGCAATGCCCATAGGTTCGTCGGTGGAAAACATGACATAGTCTACTTTGTACCCCGCCCCCTTTAGTGGGCGTTGACGTACGATAATATATGCAAAATTAGTGTTAATATTGAACAATTTGTATTCCTTAAGCCTATAAGAGGCTGATGTGTTCGCTGATTTTGCACACGTGAAACGTCTTCCCCACGGCCCTTCCTGGAATGACTCTGTCAAAATAGATTACAGAAATGTCTTAAAGGAACTCTGGCCCAACAAGATGAACATTTTAAATATAGTTACTAAATATTTGGAGGGTAGTTAAAATTCGATGCGGTCGAATATAACGTTTTTACTTGTTCATACTTCAGGAATAATGGGTATTAAAAACAAAAAAAAAGTCGATTCAAGGTTGGAACAAATAAAGTTTTTGTACATAAAAGTAACAATACAATTTCCTATTTTTTTATTTTTATGGTAAATTATACCTTTTTATGCTTTAGGAAGAATTAAATTGGCATTAAAAATAATTTGGGGTATTCCCACTGTGTGCTATTTAGTCATATTATCATAAATTCTTCCTACATAAAGTCATAATATTTTAGAACAATTTAAACAAGCTGTTGTACTGCATTAAAAAAGCCATAAAATAATAGTACTCTTTCAGGTATGGTTTTGTTTTGTCATAAAATTGCTCTAGAGATCCGAGTCGAACGGCTAAAAATCTTTAGTCGAGACGGCGATAGTACATGTTTGCCGCCGTTACTTATATATGATTCACGACTAAAAAATTGTTCATACCTATATGTCTGTACATTAAATCACATTTTTATAACATAATAAAAATTAAAAGAGGACTAAATCGCAAAAACTATATACATATATACAACTGAAAATTTTTTCTCGTTTAATTTACGTAGCTGGCAGCCACTGAACGCGTTTCCGTATGCCGCCGCAAAAAAAAACCATGTATTCAGCTCATAACAAGGCAGCAGCTGTTTTAGTTTATACATACAAATTCATTTAGATATTTTTGTACACCAGAAGACAAATTTAATAGTTTTAAATAGATATGGAGTTTTTAGACGATTCATCTTTAATTGTATCAATTTTCTTCTGCTTTGATAACAGCTAACCCGCGCTAGAGAGAGTATCCGTAACTATGCCTAAGATATTTTTTCGAGCGCGTGCAGTTAAAAGGGTTCTTGCGGATCTCAGCATAAGGAAGTCTCCTGGGCCGGATGGAATCCCTGCACTGGTCCTGAAGCAGTGCTCTTCGACGTTAGCACGTCCATTAGCCAAACTTTTCAGTACACTACACCACTCCGGTAAATTTCCAATGTGCTGGAAGGTTGCTAATATAACGCCAATCCCCAAAAAGGGAGTGGCTAATAACCCTGAAAATTACCGCCCGATTGCAATATGTTCTGCTATATCGAAGGTGATGGAAACTATGCATAACTTCCATCTTGTGAAATATCTGGAGTCCAACAGTTTACTAAACGACCGCCAGTATGGTTTCCGCAGAAGCCGCTCTACGGGTGACCTGTTGGCCCTCCTTTCGGAAAACTGGTCTAGTTCCATACACCGTTTTGGCGAAAGTAAAGTGGTGGCTCTAGATATTTCTAGGGCGTTCGATAGAGTGTGGCATGGAGCACTCCTGTCCAAACTTATTGCATTTGGTGTCGGAGACACCTTCTCTCGGTTTATATCGAGCTTTCTCAGGGATCGCTCTATACGAGTTGTTATAGATGGGATCTCATCCGATGAGTTCAGAGTCAACTCAGGGGTACCGCGGGGCTCCGTTCTTTCTCCTACTCTATTTCTAATTTTTCTTAACGATCTACTTTCCCAAACTTCCTGTCCTATTTACTCTTTCGCAGATGATAGCAGCCTTTCGCATTCCTATTCATTTAACTGCAGGCCGTCAACGTCTGAAATCGAGACGAGGAGGCAGTTTATGAATGACGTTCTGGATAGTGACCTCACGAAGATTCAAATCGAATATCCACAGACACCACTCCCTTTATCCTCCTTCCCAAAATCTATTTTCCTACTTCCAGCGCAATGCACTGCATATGTAGGGGTTATCCCCTGAGTGCTGGTCCTACTCCTAAAAAAAAAAAAAAAAAATGTGTTGTTATCTTATCAGCTGATCGATTTTTGAAATACCATACTAAATTATAACGGGTTGTTCACACTAATATATTTCGTGCTATTATTTTATGGCTTATTCCTACAGTGTGAATACCCCAATTAAATATTCCCCAAGTTCCTAACTTTAGTTTTTTAGTGAGATAAACCTTTTTAATACTTCAAGAAGAATTAAATTGATATTAAAATCCACAAAAAATAAACTTTCGATTCCAGGGTTGGAAAAGCGAAATTTTTGTTAAAAGTAAATAAATAAGTTCCTAATTTTCGTACTTTGATGAATTATATTTACTTTATGCTTTTGTTTTGGTTTAGTCTTAAAACTATTTAATGCTTCAGGGAGACAAAAATTGGTGCTTAAATTCTACAAATATGGTCTCCAAGGTTGTACCATTGAACATTTTGTGATACGTAAAAGTAACCAAATAGATTAAAAATCTTGGCATTTTCTGTGATTTAAACCCATTTTATAAATACTTCAAGATAAATAAAATTGGTATTGAAAATTCGAAAAAATCTACAAGACGATTCTAGGGTTGGACAATTGTAGCTTTTTTGTATGTAAAAGAAACCAACTGAAAATAATGTTTTCTTTTTGTTTGTAAATTAAACATACTTTATATATTTGAAAGACGTTCATTGGTATTAGAAATAAAAAAAGATAAAAATGCAGCTGAATAATTTAAGCTCTTTCTTAAATATGCAAGTAACTGAATAACAAAATGTTGCTTTTTAGTTATTAAACCTATTTGCTGTTTTAGAAAGAAAGGAGAAATACATCTGTAAGGGTATCTAAGATTTGGCACAACTGAATATACCACTTTTACTTGTTATACCCATCACAAAAAAGTGAAAGAGTATATATAGGTTTTTAATTCCGTGCGTAATTTCATCGATATTCACATGGGACCCCCTAAAGTATATATATTCCGGATCCTTATAAATAGCGTTGACTATTGACCGATGTCCGTTTGTCTGTACGGTTTTCCCAAGCCACCAGAAGAGCTAGAGACGTCGTTCTTGTACTGTTGGATCGGAAACGAACTTAACTAGAGTTGTATTGAAATTCAGTAAAATCCGAAATACGGTTCCAGAGCTGGGAAACTTTCACCTATTTCTCGATGCAAAATTAATACAAACGAGTAAAAATGTTGTATTCGACCGGGTCGAATCTTAAAAACCCTCCAAATATTTAGTAAGTAAATTTAAAATGAGTAAATTGGTGGGATAGAGTTGCTTGGTTAAAAAATAGACAATATCATGTTTTCCACAGACGAACGTATGGACATTGCTAGACCATCTTAGACTCCACCACTGATCAAGAATATATATACTTTATTGGGTCCAATTCTTTTGGGAGGGCTATTTTGTCGGGGTCTCTCTGGCAAGAGAAAATATTTCACCTTTTCTATAAAACTTAAAACACAAATGTTTGGGATAATTAAATGTAAAATATATTTAAATTTTTTTTGATAGGGCCATTTGTTAAATTTTTACACAATTTTTGCATATAATAACTCCCACTAAAGGGGCGGGGACCAAACATAATTTTTTTTATTTTATGGCTCTAAGTTTAACGCGTTGGACCTTCTTTGACATAAAAATATATCATTTGCTTAACAGAATTACAAAAAAACTTAAAAATTATGTTGCTTTAATTCTTCTTAGGGAAAATTTTTTCCCTCTTGCCCGATTTAGTCCATCTCCGCACTTAACCTGTGCTATCCATGAAGTTATATTTATACCAAAGACTCTAGCTTTTTTCGTTTGGACTGAATCGTGATTTCCACAGACGGACGGACGGACATGCTCAGATCGTCTTAGATTTCATCACTGACCAAGAATACATATACTTAATGGGGTCTCAGATGGATATTTCGCTGCGTTACAAACGGAATGACAAAGTGAATATACCCTCCATTTTCATTTTTGGAGGGTATAAAAACCAATAATTTTTTTATGTAATTTTTACTTGACATATTGCTGTCACAATACTATTTTAAATGAAATTTATTTAAATTAATAAATTTCATTTAAAAAAGTATTGTGACAACAATATGTCAAATAAAAATTTCATAACTGTTTGATTTAGATTTTCTGCCTATTTCTCATTGCCGAATGAATTCTTTCTTTCGTATAAATACATTTGAAACAAAAACAAATTTATAAAATTTTGTTCTTGCTTTAAATATATTTGTACGAAAGAAAGAATTCATTCGACAATGAGAAATAGGCAGTTTATTTTTCATTTTGCCTTATAAATACTTTTCTTGTTATCCAATGGATTTCTGATTGTATAAAGGTGTAGGAAAATAAAATAGATTCGTATCGAATATAATTTATTTGTTGGGTTAGTTTTGTATGAGTTTCAGGGCCTACTGTTGTGATTTTTTAAAATAGTTTGTAATTTACGAATTGTGAATTCTCAGATGGTTTTCAGAAGTATGTGATAAGAGGATTTTAACTTTTCAAAACTGTGGTTAAAGTCTACTAATGATTTGGTAAAGCACCAATGATATGCATATAGACATTGCTTGACCACCAACAAATAAATTTCATTTAATTATTTTTTTGGTTGTTTTTTTTTTTTTTTTTTTTTAGGAGTAGTACGCACCCCACATTGCGACGATGCTCAAGAGAGTCAATAGAGTTGGCTACCCTACTGTCTCCGATGAGTTTCATCGCCCTCTCCTGTGCGCGGTCCAGTATCATCAAAATAGACTTTGAAGCACCGGCTCAAACATGAGAGTTGTATTCCATCTTCGGTCGGATGTAAGTGGTGTAAACTAAAACTATTTCATGCTTTGGAAGGCCTCAATGGTCTATTAAAAACTAATAGCATTATGCAAAAAAAACTTAACACAGACTGGTAAACCAATGTTAAGCAAAATTCCTTAAAGTATCATGCAAAAACGATTGTTAGCTTACGATATCAACGATACATACAATAATAATATAAACATACTTGAAGCTCTTTGCTTTCAATTCTTAATTCTTGGTTACAAATAAAAATTCTTACCAATTAAATCAATCCAAACATACACGAATGTATGCACTTGATATTTGATACATTTCCTTTTCTTTTTTAAGCAAATGTTTGTATACAAAATTGCATACAAACATTCATATGCATATTAAAAACTATTTAAGTTATTTTAGCGTTGACAAAAATATTGATTTCTTGGAATACTTAGCTGTTAATGATTTGGACTTAATTGTGGCCAATGAACCCCTAAAGTCATTATGAAATACTTCTAAGAATTTATAACTGCACATATGTATATTGTAGACTCATTTTTGTATTAAGAAATTTATAAGCACTTTCATTTTTGTATTTATTATTAAGAAATGTAAAAGAGAAACTCATTCCTATTCGTGGAGTCAATAAACCAAGTTCGATTAAAAACAATATTATTGTTTTTTCCAACACTAAATTAAACGGACATATTTCTGGCGACGAGGATGGGATTCGCGGAAAAATATCCCTAATATATTAAGGCTCTATTTTTTTATTTATATTAATAATTAATGCGAAGTGACAATTTAATTCCTTTTTGAGATCCTTAAAATATTAAAGTCCTACATAAAAATTCCGGAGCCAATGAAAACAATACTAGCTTGTCGAAATCCAGGTAGTTTGGAAGAGTCAATCGAAATACTTTTTAAAGCAGGATACGCTAATTATGGCAACAAGGTAACAAAAACTCCAAACTTTTCGCGAAACAAAAATTACAACAATCCAAATTATAGAAATGACCAAATAAATAACCCCTATCATCAGGAATCATATTCAAACCCAAAATACAGAACCAACTTTAACCAAAATAATTATCAAGGATCATACTCGAATCATCAATATAGAACTAACTTTAACAAAAATCACTACCAAAATAACCAACAAAGATCAAATACAAATTCACAATTTAAACCTACTTATAATTATCAACAAAGGAACTTCTATAATGGACCAAATTTGGATACAAACTACCAACGGCATGACCAACCAGAACCTATGGATGTAAATATTATCCAAAAAATTTAAAAAAAACAGGAGTATGAAAATTTTCAATTTTCAGCCTCACGGGAAACTTACCCCATATAGCCATAAAGACTAAATTAGGATACTTAAAATTTTTAATCGATATAGGTGCTTCTCATTCAGTTATTAATCCGGGTATATGCCATCCAAAATGGAATGTACCTGTACAGGAAACAAATATTAAAACTTTTAACATTTAATCAAAATAAATCAAATGGTTCGCATCCCTCTTTTTGAGGAACTTGGCGATAAAAATAAACTAGTTGAATTTTTTATTTGCAATTTTCATGATGTTTATGATGGACTAATAGGAAATCATATTTTGAAACCATTGGGTGCAATAATAAATTTGAAAGACGACGAAATAATCATAGGAGCGAGAAAGGTGCCATTAAAATTTGATCAACCCCAAGTAGAACACTACCTTCAAAAACAAGGATTATACCAAGTTGAATTACCAGTTGAAAGTAAGGAAGGATTAGTATATAAGAATAAAGCAACAGAAATACTAGAAGGTGTGTACGAAGCAGAAAATTTTAAAATTAATGCTACAATAAATTATAATGGTGAAACTCCAAAGAAAGTTAAATTTGTCCCATTTAAAATTGAAAATGTCACTACATAAAGTTTTTGTATTTACAATATTGGTGAAGACATTCAACAATTTCCAATTTTGGAACAAATACGAATTGATCACCTCAACAATGAAGAAAGGATGAAACTCTTACAAGTAACAAATAAATTTAAAAAGATATTTTACACGGAAAGTGAAGAACTTACTTTCACCAATGCTATTAAACACGAAATAAGAACTGTTAATAACATTCCGATCGCAGCAAAAACATATCGTTATACATATATTCACAAGGAGGAAGTGAAAAAGCAAATTCAAGAAATGCTAGACAATAAAATAATTAGGCCTAGCCATTCGCCGTACTCAGCACCAGTTTGGATAGTACCAAAAAAACTGGATGCCAGCGGTAAGAAAAAGTGGAGACTTGTAGTTGACTATCGTAAGTTAAACGAAGTCACAGTGGACGATAAATATCCAATACCCAATATAGATGAAATATTGGAAAAGTTAGGAAGACGCCAATATTTTACAACGTTGGATCTTGCCAAGGGGTTCCACCATATCGAAATACACGAGAAAGATATACGAGTTCCTTCGTATGTCATTTGGGCTGAAAACTGCCCCTGCCACATTTCAACGATTGATGAACAACGTTTTGGCCGAATTCATTAACAAAATCTGTTTGGTGTATTTGGATGACATCATTATCTTCTCTACTTCGCTCCAAGAACACTTGGAGTCACTCACTAAAATATTTCAACGGCTTAAAGACGTGAATCTAAAAGTACAATTGGATAAAAGTGAATTCCTGAAAAAAGAAACAAATTTTCTAGGACACATCATAACTGAGGAAGGCATTAAGCCAAACCCCGATAAAATAGATTGTGTAAAAAACTTCCCACTACCAACAACTCAAAAAGAAATAAAACAATTTTTAGGCTTAGCGGGTTATTATAGAAAATTTATTAAAGATTATTCAAAGATAGCCCCACCAATAACAAAATATTTGAAAAAAGATAGTAAAATTGATTTAAACGACCTGGAATACAAAGATGGCTTCGAAAAATTTAAAATATTGCTTGTTAGCTCACCTGTTTTGACATATCCTGATTTCAACAAAACATTTACCCTACAAACAGATGCAAGTAATTTCGCGATAGGCGCGGTACTCTCACAAGAAGGACATCCGGTATGTTATGCGAGCCGAACGTACCACGAACATAACTACAGCACTATAGAAAAGGAATTTCTGGCAATAGTGTGGGCAACACAACATTTACGACCATATCTCTTCGGAAGGCAATTTATTATAGAAACCGACCATAGGCCACTTAGCTGGCTATTTTCAATAAAAGAGCCAAATTCTAAATGAGTGAGATGGAGATTACGGTTACAGGAATTCGACTATGAAATAAAATCTAAAAAAGTAGTTTTAAACAGGAACGCCGACGCATTATCTCGTATAGAAATAAACATAAATGTAGAGGATCACCCTACTACAAATGATCAATCATCAACAAATAACTTAATTTTAGAAACAAACATCCCCTTGAATTTTTACAAGAAACAAATAATTTTAAATAAGAGTAATTCAGGTTCAATGAGAATAAAAAACGAAATTATCTTCCAGAATAAAAGAAAAACTATTTCTGCTAAGGAATTCGATGAAGCTACCCTAATAACAATATTGAAAAACCATGTTGACCCAGAAAGAACTAATGCAGTTCTAATTCGCCATGATATTATTCTTCGGAACTTTAAAAATGCTGTATGTAAATACTTTGAACTCAGGAACGGATCTAAAATCCTCTTGAGTGAGAAAATTTTAAGAGATATTGTAGATGAAAACGAGCTTAATGAAACAATAGAAAAAGAGCATAAAAGGAACAACCACAGAGGTATTAACGTAAATTTGCGGAACTAAAAACTGAAGTGTACCATCCAAAACTAAAACTACGAATCACACAATTTATAAACAATTGTGATGTTTGTAATAAAGAAATATACGAAAGACGTCCAATCAAACAAAAATACAAATTAACTGAAACTCCAGAAAATCCAGGCGAAATTATTCACGCTGACGTTTATTACAGTTTGGAGAAAACAATGTTTTTGACATTCATCGACAAATTCTCCAAATACGCACAGCAATCAGAATAAAAAACAGGTCGTGGATAGAGTTCAAAATCACATTGGCTCAATATTTATCATCTACAGGAAAAATAAAAAAACTCGTTATCGATAATGAATTAGGCTTTAAGGCAATACCCCTCTTAGAATATTTACAAGTCGAAATTCGTTACACATCAAGCAATAACCACACCTCTAACGCAGATGTGGAACAGCTACATAACACCCTGAATGAACATATTAGGTTATTCAAATATGATCCTCGAAAAGATCTGGAAACAGTCGAAGAGAAAATATTTAGAAGTATAAATTATTTTAACAACACAATTCATTCTACTACAAATAAGAAACCTATGGACTTTAGAAACGGAACAATTAATCGAGAAAATAAAGGAACAAATTATAAAAATGAAAGAAAGAAATTTGGAAAAATTTAACAAAAATCGCGAAGATGTGAAATATGAAAGAGGTGGTAAAAATCACTCGAAATTTAGAAAAGTAAAAGTATCACAGTTAGATGACAATCACGTTATAACAGACCGTGGTCATAAATATTATAAATCACATATAAAAAGAAAAAACAATTCCAAAATGAATTATTCAGAGAACTAACAGGATCGTTTATAAACCTTTATTTTTAGATGATTTTCTTCATATTGCTTAGTGTGTCAATGCTACATAGCATGGAAGCACAATACTTAGAAGTGGAAGACCTGACACCTAATCACGGATACCTAACAATTAAACTGAAACACATAGAAATTATTGAAAACTATTTAAAAATAATACACGTTATTAATACAACCCAATATTTAGAAACTATAAACATCTTGCAAGATAATATACACAAACTATCAGACACGTATACGAATGTTACTCCATTGTTGAACAGTGTTAACAGAAGCATGGACATATGTAGAACAAAAATTAAAAGTCTAGCACCAAACTTTAGGCAAATACGAGGACTAATAAACGTTCTACGAAAAGGTTTAAAATACATCGCAGGAACGATGGAGAGCGAGGACGAAAAAGAAATTTTTAACAAGATTCAAAGACTAGAAAGAATGAATACTGAAACAATGGCTACCCTCAATGAAATAACGTATCTAGGAAATTCCATATCAAACAAAATATCAAATATTACAGATCACATTAACAATCAACAAAAAGTTATTCAAAGATATATAAATAGATTTAAAACGGATATTCAAAATAAAATTCTTAGCTTTTAAGACGAGACTTTATTTTTAGAAAATGTTTTCCAGATCAATAATGATGTGAATTTACTCATAGAACACGTAAACGAAATAGGACACGTTATGTTTAATTCTAAACTAGGAATAATCCCCTCTGACATACTGACGACAAACGAATTTAATTACATAAACAAAACTGAATCCTACCTTCACACTAAAGTATCCGTTGCATATAGAGAAAACTTAGTAATTTTAGCATTAAGCATTCCAAAGTTTTTAAACGAAACATTTGCGGAAGTTATATTTGAGCCACTACCCAATAATCACAATAAAACTATAATCTTAGATGAAAATAGAGTTCTAATACATAAAGATGAAATTTATAAATCAAACACATTGGAATACAAGAAATTAACAAGAATAAATGATCATTGCTTAACAAATATTGTGAAAAATGTAGAACCTAAATGTAATATGACTATAATGAATATTCAAGAGGAAAAAGAAATCTTCCCAGGCTTACTAATATTTAAGAATTATCAAGACAAAATTGTTACAAATTGTAAACATTCACTTAACATAAAAGATTTCAAAACATTTTTGTTAAAATTCGAAAATTACTTTGTTGAAACTACTTTAAGAACGTATGAAAACTATAAAATAAATATAAAAGAAATTTTTATCTTAAATAAGCTAATTTTAAAAGTCAAAGAAAATAATGTAACATTCCCTAATTTAAACTTCGATGAAATACACTTGAATAATACAATAAAAACTGTAAAACATAAGTTATTTACAAACACTATAATAAGTACTGGAAGCAACATAGGAATCGTAATAATTTTTATATGTATTGTTGCTATAATATATGTAAAACAATAAAATATAAAAACAATAAAATAACTTACATCGTTTCTTCGTTGGAGCCTCAATCTAACGGAGGGGGAGTTACGATATCAACGATACCCCCACATACAATAATAATATAAAGATACTTGAAACTCTTTGCTTTCAATTCTTAATTCTTGCTTACAAATAAAAATCCTTACCAATTAAATCAACACAAATATACACGAATGTATGCACTTGATATTTGATACATTTCCTTTTCTTTTTTAAAGGATACAAATGTTTGTATACAAAATTGCATACAAACATTCATATGCATATTAAAAACTATTTAAGTTCTTTTAGCGTTGACAAAAATATTGATTTCTTGGAATACTTAGCTACATATTAATGTTTTGGACTCAATTGTGGCCAATGAACCCCTAAAGTCATTATGAAATACTTCTAAGAATTTATAACTGCACATATATTGTAAACTAATTTTTGTATTAAGCAATTTATAAGCACTTTCAATTTTGTATTTATTATTAAGAAATGTAAAAGAGAAACTCATTCATATTCGTGGAGTCAATAAACCAAGTTCGATTAAAAACAATACTATTGTTTTTTTAACACTAAATTAAACGAACATATGTAATTCTTTTCGTTTAAATTTTTCGGCTAGGAAGCTATTTCTAATATCTCTGAACGTCTTTCAAAAATATTAAATATGTTTAATTTACAAACAAAAAGCAAAAATCCGTTTCATGTACCTCAAAAAGTTCTAATTGTCCAGCCGCAGAATCGTCTTTTAGATTCTTTTGGCTTTTAAAACCAATTTTTTCTTCCTGATATATAAAGTAGGTATAATTCATCATAAAAATCAAAAATAGCAAACTATATGGTTACTTTAATGGATCAGAAAATGTCTATTTTTCAACCCTGGAACCGAATTTTTAGTTTTTAAAATGTTTAATACCAATTTAATTCTTAGCGAAACATAAAATACGTTTAATTCACTGAAAAAAAACCAAAATTGGGAACTTCTATGGTTAATTTTATGTACCAAAAATTTCGATTTTCCAACCCTGCAACCGAATTCTTAATTTAAAAATTTTTAATACCAATTTAATTTTTAGCGAAGTATAAAATATGTTTAATTCACTGAAAAAAACCAAACTTGGGAATTTATGTGGGTACCAAATGTATGTACCAAAAAATTTCGATTTTCCAACCCTGGAACCGAATTTTAAAATTTTGGTAACTGGTTTATTTATTTTTTAAATATAAAATAGGTTTAATTCACTAAAAACACAAAATTTGGAATTTATGTGGGTACTTTTATGTACCAAATATATATCGATTTCTCAACTCTAAAAGCGAATTTTTATTTTTTACCAATGCAATTCTTAGTGAGGTGTAACATAGTTTTACTTGACAAAACAATTTTAATTTTTAAACATTTTGGTCACTTTCATGTACCATAAAATATTTCATTTGTCTAACCCTAGAGTCGAAATTTTGATTTTTTAAGATTTTAATACCAATTTTGTTCTTCCTGAATTATAAAATAGTTTTAATTAGCAAAAACAACAATATCACTTGCCTATTTGGTTACTTTTATATATATCAATTTCCCAACCCTGGAAACGAAATTTAAATTTTTTACCAATGAGTCATGAACTAGTTTTATTTAAGAAAAACTTAATATTTGTAACCATTTTGGTCTCTTTCATGTACTACAAAATATTGCAGTTTTCCACCTCGGAATCTAAATTTTGATTTTTTTTTTTTAATTTCTGATACCAATTTTGTTTTTCCTGAACTAAAAAATAGCCGTTTTGGATACATTTATGTATACAAAATTATTTAAATTTCTCAGCCCTGGACGCGAAATTTGCAACCATTTTGGTCACTTTTATGTACTACAATATACTTATTGCATGTACCAAAAAAACTTTAAACCTCAAATAGTTTTAGCAAAAAAAAAACAACGTCAATTGCTTTTTTGGTTGTTTTTATGTATAAAAATAAATATCAATTTCCCAGCCCTGGAAGCGAAATTTTAATTTTAAATTTTTTTTTATCAATGCAGATCTAAATGAGGTATAAAGTAGTTTTGTCTTAGAAAAACTCAAATTTTGCAACCATTTTGGTTTTTACATGTACTACAAAATATTGCTTGTACCAAAAAAACTTTCATTTTGCCAACCTTGAAAGGGAGATTTTAATTTTTTTCTTTATAAGTGCAACGCTTCATGAGGAAATTTAATTTTTTATTTTTAAATTTTTGATACCAATTTTGTTCTTCCAGAATTATAAAACAGTTTTAGATAGCTAAAACTATGTAATTTCCCACTACTGGAAGCAAAATTTGAATTAAAAAAAATTTTTTTTGACCAATG
Organism: Linnaemya tessellans; assembly: GCA_951800035.1. Classification (NCBI taxonomy): domain Eukaryota; kingdom Metazoa; phylum Arthropoda; class Insecta; order Diptera; family Tachinidae; genus Linnaemya; species Linnaemya tessellans. The sequence continues at coordinate 88,126,331 of OX637535.1, read as the reverse complement.
CAAATCTTCATGACGTATAAAGAGGCTTTGTTAAAGAAAAACTTAAAATTTTTAACAATTTTAGTCACTACTACAATATACGGAATAGGCCGAAAAAAAAATTTTTATTTCCCATCCCTGGAAAAAAAATTTTACTTTTTTAGTTTTTAATAGACCATTGAGGTTTCCCAAAGCACGAAATAGGTTTTATTTACAAACATTAAAAAAAATAATTGATTTTTGGTATAAATTTTGCGTCGATAAATATGTGTAAGCTTCCCAGCTCTGGAACCTTACATCTGATCTTTCTGAATTTCAATACCACTCTATTTAACTTCATTTCCAATCCAACGGTCCAAGAACGAAGTCTGTAGTTTTTCTAGGGGCTAGTAAAAACCGTAGAGACAGACGGACAGACGGACTTCGCTCAATCGTCATCGCTATTCATTAGCATCCAGAATTTATATACCTTGTGGGGTCCCATGTTGATATCGAAGAAATTACACACGGAATGACAAACCTATATATACCCTTTCACTTTTTTGTGAAGGGTATAAAAATATTGTGTTATAAAACAATAAAAATATTGTTTTTAAAATCGTTTATTCGACATATTGTCGCAATTAAATTAGTGCTTTTTGTTTGTTATGTGGTCAAGTATGTCTATATGCCTGCATTTCATTGGTTCTTACACCAAATCATCAGTAGACTTTAACCTAATTCGAAAATAACAAAACCTCTTAGCTTATACATAAACTCCCAAAAATGAATTGAGAATTACACAACATCGTATTTTAAATAATAATAGTTTTTTGGATTTTCGTTAATTTAATAAAAGTTTATTTATTTATTTCATTTTGTGCTATTACTACTTGCTTACTATCTCCAGTATTACTAACTCTATTAATAATTAAAAACTAAACTTATACACTTTCAATAAAAAAAGATGCATGTGATTAATATGTGTCACTGCACTGATCAAATTCTTATAAGTGCATTGTCACATATGACGAGTAATGTACTTATCAAGTGTCAATATAAAAAATCCATATATATTCTTGATCAGTGATGAAGTCTAAGACGGTCTAGCAATGCCCATACGTTCGTCTGTGGAAAACATGATATTGTATATTTTTTGAACCCCGCCCCCTTTAGTGGGCGTTGACGTACGATATTATATAAAGGAACTCTGTCCCACCAAGTTAAACATTTTAAATGCACTTACTAAATATTTGGAGGGTATTTAAGATTCGACCCGGTCGAATATAACGTTTTTAATTGTTATATACTTTTATTGTTTGCCAGCGGCAGACTAATTGTATGAAGGTGGAAAAACAAAATAGATTTATATTAAATAGAACTTGTTTGTTGTGTTTTCTTGAATTTCAAATCCTATGGTTTTGCTTATGTAATTCTCAATTCATATTGGGAGTTTATGTATAAGCTAAGAGGTTTTGTTATTTTGGAATTAGGTTAAAGTCTACTGACGATTTGGTGTAAGAACCAATGAAATGCAGGCATATGGACAAGCTGGACCACATAACAAACAAAAAGCAATAAAAATATTGTTTTATATAGAATAAATACAATTATAAATGCAAGACATATGAGTAGTAGCAACAATACCTTCAACTCAAAATATGAATGAATTTGAAAAGTACTTGTTATCCATCTCTGCTCTATGTTAAAGAGAAGCCAAAACCTAGAGAGAGCGAGAGAAATAACATTTTTTTCTTTCGTATACATATTTTTTTGCTGCGCAAGCAGAATTTCTTTCTTCTTGCTTTCCTATAACGCGTTATAGGGAAAGATAAGTTTGATCATCTATGGTCTAGAACAGGGATTTCCAAAAAATTTTTGGTTGTGTAGTAGTGAGTACCAGAGAGTAAAAAAAATTAGAGAATACATTCATTACAGCCGAAATAAAATGTTAGTAATATATTTTATAAGTTGTATAACACAAAGGTATAAAATTAAAACTTTTTTGTGTTGATAAAAAATTTGTAGCAATTCTTTACCAATTCAATTTTTTTACTGATTTTAAAACTGCACTTTTTTTTAAAGAATTTTATGTTTTTAAAATTCATAAAAAATAAATATTGCACTCAAATCACAGTTGATAGAAAAAAAGTGCAGTTTTAAAATCAGCGACATGAATTGGTAAAGAACTGCTACAAATTTTCTATCAACACAAAAAATGTTTAATTTTGTTCCCTTGTGTTATACAACTTATAAAATAAAATCTTCTAAATTTATATGTAGTAAGAATTTTAACGAACATTTATATTGCTATATTAAATTGAATTAAGATTCATAGGCTAATTGTTCGAAATTTGTTTTTAAATCTCAGAAATACATGATATTCTTATGGAAGTTTCGTAATAGTAGAATGCTTTTCAAATGGGATGAACTTAATTTATTACGTTGCTTGGAACAAATAAATTTTAAATCCGAAAAAATTTGTTCGTATAGGTAAGTGGTGCCGAATAAAGAGAGGCACTTAAATGAATTTTTTTTAGTTCAGGATGGAACTCGCCATCCAAATCTTTCCAGAACTCTACAATATTATTTTCGTCTGGAGCATTTACTTCGCTTCGTAGTATGATTAGTTCTGATTGAATATCAAATTCATAGCTGCTTACATCGCAACGAAAATGGTTTTCGAAAAGTTCTAATAGCGGTTGTAAAATTACAGAATCTTGAAACCTGTTTTGAAAATTATTGAAAAGTGTTTCAAATATTTCGGCATATTAATATCTCTTGTCGATTTCGAGATTTCTATAAACAAGTGAAGTTTTTGGAAAAATCACCAGTTTTAATTTGGGAAAAAATTAGAAAAAGTTTTGTTTTAAAATTGTGAATGATGTAGTGGTATACACAATATTTTTTGAGTGTAACCTGAAACAAAATAATATAGCATCCGCTAAACATGTACATTTGTCGAAGTCACATCGACGACTGAATTGAAGAGTATAAAAATAAGTGTTAGTAGTGGTGTACACAATTGTGCAAAGAAATGGAAATCCCTGGTCTAGAAGTATTAAAGAAAAATTTGCCATACCATATGCATATGTGCCCAACCTGTTTCAGATTATAAGTCAGCCTTAAAAATTAAAAAAAAGCGGTTCATAACTTTTTGAATTTAAGGGATTTAAAAACAAGTTCATTTATACTTATTTCACAGTTTGAAAAAGAGACCAGATTATTTTTAATTCTTAGTTCTAAATCATTACAAGTTTGTTTCAAAATCGTTTCATTAATATTGTTTGTGATAATAAAGCTGGGTTCAATAATATTTATTCCTTTTTCCTTTTTAATTATGAACTCACATCCACTTTCATTTATATTTAGCAAATTTCTGATACACTTATTTTCTAAAAATTTTATATTTGAACCTTTTATTTCATAAAGCAAATTATCAATATTTGTGTCACGTGAAGGAAAGGGAACTACTTTTAAAACGGGATAAGATTTCATTGTATTAGGAATTTCTACTATGAAATACAACACGTACTCCCCTTGCCATAAGGAAGTTGTAATATATTCTAATTGATTTGTATTTAATTCAGAAATGTTATCTGGGTCTATTAATTTCGGATTTGGAATACCCTGTTTGCTTAAAATCAGCTTTTGATGTTATCTAAAAATCCATCCGATATTAGCTTTCAAATTTTTAATATATTGAGTTTCATTGTTTATGTGACATAATATGTTTTTAATGTCGTCCTGTGTTAACGTGCTACCTTCTATTGTTTTCAATTAGCTCTGAATCTGTCCTCGTCATCAATAGTTCAAAAAAAAATTTAATTCCACTACTTAAAGCATTGAAAAGTCCGCGTTTGTGTCTAATGTTGTACAATTTCCATTCAGCGTCAGCTATTTTAAGGTATTTCTTAGTCATAGTTGTCTACATCTCTATTTTTAGTTTAACCATATAATGGTAAAACGTAAGACTTGCTTGATCTAATCGCTTTCTTGAATTTTCTGCATCTAAGAACCTTGTATCTATTTCATAATCTTTTCTATTTTTGTTAGCATTATTTATACTATTTTTCTTTAAAGTTTGGGCATATTTTGTATGAGGTTGATTATTAAAGAAAAAATTGCAAGTAGTTTCCCTAGTGGTTGGGTGTGTTATTATATGATTATAAGTGAAAACTATTTGTTCAATTGCTACTTGTTTTAATTCCCAATGATTCTTAATTGCTCATTTAAAGTTTTATGCTGCCTTTCAACATCTACTATTCCTGTTTTTTCTGCTGTAATTTCGATTCCTATGTTTAAAGTCTTATACCATTCTTGCAAACTTACATTGACTAAACCTGCATCTTGATCAGTTTTAATTACTTTTCGAGTACCCATGGCATTGAACACTTTCAATAATGCTCTTTTTGCTTCAACCCAACTAGTGTGGTTTAGATTTTCTACCATAGCATATATAGAGAAAACATCAATGCAGGTTAGATATGAATAATTATTACACTTCCAAATATCAATAATATATTTATCTCGAATATAGTAGAACTGTGCTCAGCTGACCACCCATTTTAGCTCAGTTTACTGAGCTAGTTCATTTAATAGCTCAGTGGCTCAGTAACTCAGTGGCTCAGAGGCTCAGTAGCTCAGTTATAATGAAACAGCAAGGGTGATTAAAGACGTTCTAACCATATTTATTAATAAATATGGCAAAAAACTATAAAAATAATATATATATATATATATATATATATATATATATATGTATATATATATATATATATATATATATATATATATATATATATATGTATATATATATATATATATATATATATATATATGTATATATATATATATATATTTTAAATGAAATTTATTTGTTGGTGGTCAAGCAATGTCTATATGCATTTCATTGGTTTTATCTGAAACAAATGTCACTTTATTCAACACACACTCGTTTGGGAAGTTTAGATGTTTCCTCCCAGCCGCCCATTTCCCATTGTTGGTCATTCAGATCCTCTTCATGTAATGGTAATGACCCCATAGCCAAAAATCAGGCACACACGCGCACTTACTTTGGATTCATTCACTCCCTTCTATACTATATAATATCTTAGCCGATCATATTTTTTCTTATATCAAGTATACACATTTTTATTTATTTTAATTTCCTTAATACTTAATAATTCTTTATTGCTAACAAAAATTTTAAATATGTTTACCTAATCTGTCAGATCATTCTCTACTCAAACGACACACACAACTCAATTCTGCTAATTCTCACACTCGTAGATTTTAAGGTCTAACACTGAGAAGGTTTCTTCATATTCCCTGAGAGAGCTCCCTAAGGTACAAAATCTTCACACTAGTGTACAAAAAAAATTAAAACAAAATCTTCTTAAAATCGTGGATTATGGGCATTAGCACACGCGACAAAATCTCAGTTGATCCCTGACAGAAAAGTTTACATTAAAAAAAACCTACTACAAACAGCAATTACAATCCCTATCATAAACAATTTACGTTACAAATGATTTTTTTTTCTCTATTCAGAAATCTTTAACAAGTTACAGAATGATATAATATACGTGAATTTTCTTGACATACAGTTTTTATATTGTTGGCTCACGACTTCTGGCACCTTCTAGTCAGATCAGGTCTGGATGGGGGATGACGACCTGGAAGTTGAAATTTCCTCGTAGCCTCCTCTCTGAAGATTTTCTTGCCTTCCTTATTTTTTTTTCCAGCACTAACACACGACTCTTCATGGGTACGTTCAATATTAAATCTTTTCTTTACTGCACACAGCCTTGTTTGGTCTGGCTATTATAAATCTTTCTTGGCACATCTCATCTGGTTCACAGTTAATAAAATTTATTATTTCCGTTCATCCCGCGGATTATCGGCTTTACTTTTGCTTTTAATGTTCAATTATACATAGCCTTATCACTAGTCAACCCCGTTTTTTTTTTGGCTTATCGATTTTGGTTGAGCGGTTTTATAGCCCTATTTTACGGAATTGTTTTTTTTAGGCTTATTGACTTTGGTTTCTAAGATTTTATATAATATTTTTTTTTTATAGCTTTACATCACTGAATTACAAAAAATCCTTTCTTTTTTCATTATTTTTTTTATACGTGCACCGTCGCTCTCGCGGATCTGACCACGTAACTCCCCCAGAACTCCTTTCCTCACTCCCAAAACCCTACTTTTATACCTTCTTTTCAATATTTTCACATTCCTCACGTTCCAGTCTCCCTATTGTTAAACGGTTCCCAAATCACGTGCCTAAGTTCTTTCTCTTTCCTTCTCCTAAGGCTGGTTATATGTACATAGTTCGGCCCTACATATAGATACCTCTACCTCTGGATACATAACCACGTCAGTAGCCCGCGCAATTTTATCCAGCTCTACTCCATCTTTTCTGAGTTTCCCTCCTAAATAAAAATTTTTCCTCCATACTTTAAAAAAAAATATATACATATATTGAACAAATGGCTCCTGTCCCCACCTGAATTCGTCCGCTTGGACACCTCTAGTTACCAGGGACTCAAAATTATTAGCAAGGTGCTGGTCTCTTATATGTTACCAACAACTATAATACAGCAAAATTATATTCAAATACTACTGGCACAGATTTACAGAGATAACTTCACCCAATACAGAGTGAAGTACTCTAGAACAGGGAAAGGCAACCTATACTATTACATTTTGCGATTGTATTACTTATTACTCTCTGCGCTTTCACCACGAATCGGTTAAAACTTTAAAATCTCCAAAAACTAACTTAATTTTATTATGGGTATTTGCAATATATTAGAAGATTAGTATCGTCATGGCATTGGAGCAGAATGATGTTTGTAGCTCTGTATGCAGTGATGGTGTGTAAATAAGAAGGTTTTGTAGGACATTTGACAAAGAGTAATGCAAATACACATACGTACATATATATTTTTCATTGCATTATTCACCAACAGGCATTATTTGCAAAAAGTTTGAATGTAATGAACACAATGAATTGTGGTTCAAATTGTTAACAAAACACCAGGGTGTCATAAGGGAATGCCATTCATAATTTTCCGCATCTCTTCATACTTTTCGCCAAAGCATTTGCCTTTTCACATTCCTGTACTAAAATCAGCAAACATTTTTTTCATAAAGATTTCTCAACTGTGATCGGACTCACATTGCTTTCTGGCAACGCTGATTCTTAAAGTATGCTATAAACACAACCTGCCTGTTTCAATGCTGAAACTTAAAGTTGTTTACAGCTCTACACACGTACGTAACAGAAGACTAAATGAAAAGGCGCCGCGCCCTGCATTTGCCTTTTCCTGCTCTAGAACCATAGTGACATACTTACGAAATGAAGAGGATCAAGAAACTGAGGTACTTGAGGAACAGTGTAGAAAACAAGTCACAGCTCTTAACAAAATTTTATTTGCCAAACATTCATTCAAAAATAAAAAGAATAATCAATCCTTGTTAAATATGTAAAGAAAACAAGTATAAAAGACATCCCAAGAGAATTGCTATTCAGGAAACACCTATCCCAAGGCTTCCTGGACAAATCGTACATATAGATATTTTTATGACAGGAAAAACAGGAATATTGAACGCTAAAGGTAAGTTCTCGAAATTCGCGGAGGCCAGAATACTAAAATCATCTGTCAAAGATGTAAGGGAACCTCTTAGGGAAATGTTGTTCTCTCTAGGTATACCGGAAGTAGTCGTTATGGATAATGAAAAGTTATTTAATCCAACAGCTATTATATTCATGCTAGAAAATCAATACAAGATAAAAGTATTTAGGAGCCATAAGGTGGTGAACAAATAGAAAGATTTCACTCCACCCTTTCGGAAATTTTGCGTTGCCTAAAGGCCGAAACTGGATACTGCACTTTTTCTGAACTACTGCACAGAGGAATCTACGAATACAATAACTCTATACATTCTACAATAAAAAGGAAACCCATAGAAGCCTTCTTCTTAGGAAGAGTTACCACTGTCCCCCAGGAAATAGAAAAAACTAAACAAGAAATCATCAAGAAGCTAGAGGAAAACAATTAGAGGAGAGAAACTACCATAAGGCGAAGACCGAACCTAAACTTTACGAACCAGGACAAATCATTTTCGTAAAAGAGAACAAAAGACTAGGGGCAAAAATTAATAAGACATTTAGAAAAGATATAGTTAGGGAAAACAGGCATACCACAGTAGTAGTTGATTCAGGAAGAATAGTTCACAAGAATAATATAAGAAATTAAATCATTTGCAGGGTACACCTTATTGTCGCCTGAGCCAACATCAAAATAATGGACTATACGAACTCTCAAATAGTAACTATGACAACTGGACCTGCAAAGCTGCAAACTGGGACTTTCAAACTTATTCACATAATTGACGTAAATGAATATCAGGAATTAATTGACAAATTGTAGGAAACATCCCGAAACGTTAGCAGATCACACTTTCTCTATCCATTTTTAAATCACCAGATAATTGAACTTCAAGAATACTTACCCCCAGTTTTTGACTTCGTATTTAAGTACAAAATTAGTTAATTTTTCCATAAACTTAAGTTGTGTTTAAATACACTTTCAGTCTAAAATTAATTTTGGTATTTAATAGTGATAAAAGTATGGTAGCACAAGTAAATAGTAAGAAAAATACTGAAAATGATCCAATACAAGAACCTTTTTACCGAAGATTTGTTCCAATGAACAGCTGCTGTACCAATTTTCAGGTTGTTGAATGTAAACAAACAATGAAAAACACATGGTTGTATGAAAAACTTAAATTGAATTTAAATGTACAATGTGGGCCATTAAAATCTTATTTAAATTCGAAGTGAAAAACAAAATTTTGTATTTTTTTTTTTATGAGTAGGACCAGCACTCAGGGGATGACCCCTATATATGCAATGCATTGCGCCGGAATTGAAAACGAGGGGATAGTATTAAGGAGACAGATTAGGAAAGATGAGAAGATAGACAGTTTTTTTTTTTTTTTTTTGTAGCTATTTCAACCTTTTATACTTCGCCAGCTAATTTTTGCTACAGGGCCGACGAAGGTGGGTGCTGTTACTCTGCTTTTTAGTACATGATAGTGCCAGTCGCTGCCAATTATGTTCAGTGATCAGTGACTATGCCTTCATCATTGAAACAGGCTGGCAACAACTAACACAACCACGCACTAATGCTGATCAGAAGAATTGAACACAATATTTCATGACTCAGAGCGGGCTCGAACTCACGACCCTCCGTTTCATAGTCTCGTGTTCTACTACTTCAGCCAACAGCACCAACAAATTTAAATTTAAATACACTTTAAGTTTAAATAGTACTTAATTTTGAAGTTAAAAACTGGGCATTATACAGATTAAAACCAAGATCTAAAATATCATTGAATTTCTTAGGCACTGCATGGAAATGGCTTGCTGGAAGCTTAGACCACGACGATTTTGAAATCTTAGAAAGGAAAACAAACAAAATGTTAAGAAATAATTATAAATAGACTGCCAATTGAAAAAATTACCAAAATAACAAATGAAATGTTGAAAAATACAAAAGACAATAACAATAACGCTGCAAGAGAACAGTTTTAAAATATAAACTAGACATGATTAAGGAAGAAATAATTAACATTTAATATGCCATTCATTGGGCTAAAATAGGAATAATAAATTCGTTTATATTATCCTCTACAGAAATAAATATAATTAAAGATATAATAAATCAAGACTCATTCCCATTTATAAACCTAGAGCAAGCATTTGAGTTTGCAAATGTAAAAATAGCATCTAATAATGACCCCTTTGTTTATATTATGAGCATACCAATAACAAATGTTAATACATGTAACAAAATACTATTAAAACCTATCAAATATGAAAAATATGTAAACAACATTACCTACGATAAAAATTAATATGCGATAATGTAATTTTTAATATGCGATAATGTAATTTTTGGAATAAAGAATAAATGTAATAATTATAATAATGTTACCATATGCAATAGACATAACTTAGTAAATTTAGACAATGACAGTTGCATAGCAAATCTAATCAAAAGTAAACCAGCAAACTGTAGTCTCATAAGCAATCGTAACACACCCACAATAGACGAGATTTCATCTGGAACAATCCTTTCAAATAAATTTGATAGAACAATACCTATCAACGGAGAATCTAGGAACCTTACTGGTACATTCCTGGTGCAATTCCATAATGAATCTATAACAATATTAGATCAAGTCTGATAATCCTTTGAAACAACCGGTATGAAACCATTACCTGCTACCTGGCAACCCAGACATCCAACATCAACCATCGAAGAGGAACTATCATTAAAAATGGTAAAATAGATGCAACTTCACAATACAGAAGCTAAAGATTTACTCAGTACCAGAAATAAACTGAATTTCGGAATAAATCTAATACTATTCATTGCAGCCATATTTTGAACAACTATTGTAATTACCAGAATTAATACCTGTAAAAAGGAGAAGAAATCATGTATAATTCCGGCGGTAGTCGACAACCCGACACAGGTTCACATGTCCATGCCTGAATTATCCGAAGCCAAAGAAAAAGATTACAAGAGAATAACGAAGATCGCCCATATCCCTTATTTTTGAGCGAACCTGGACGATCGGTTTTAAGTGGGGAAGTGTTAATATAAAAAACATTTAATCGCTGGCTCAGAATACCCTATTAGAGGTTGTTAAACTTCTTGCTAAAAATGTTTGTTTTGGAAACTAACACATTTTTAGATGGCAAAAAGTTCATTGCACACGGTAACAAAAACGTATCAATATTGTTAATAAGCATATTTTATTAAAATAGATCGTAAGCGTGTCAATATAATTAATAAGCATATTTTGTGAAACCAAATTGTAATGAAACTTAAAAGTAGAAATAAGAATTAGTATTAATATTCTTTTTGTGGTGAACAGTAATAAATAAATTAATAAAGTATACTTTTTTAATAAATTAAATTAAAATTATTTTAAATGAAATTTATTTGTTGGTGGTGTAGAGTATTATAAAATAATAAACATAAGCATACACATACATATATGTTCAATGTTCACACTTTTTACGAACATTTTTTCTCGAGTGTAAACTTAGGAATTTCTTTTTAATTGCCACCAACAATTTTTACTTTATTTTTAAGAAAGTTATTATGCTAAATACAAACATGTATCTAAACATTTATCAATATTAGTTATTGTAATTAGTAAAACACTTATCTGGAATTATCCTGTTAATTACATATAAAAAGGATCAAGTTTCGTAAATAAAATTCAATCAATACCTTGCCGTCAAATCGGCAGTTTTATTTAAAAGCATATAAACTTGCTCCTTTAAATAGGCATATTAAATTGCCTTTAAAAGAATTCATGCCGGTGGCGTTCTTAAGCGCCGGCACAAAAATAGGCAGTCAAAAATTTGTTATATTGAAAACTGAATCTTTACATGGCGATCCTGCCAAACAATATAAAAAATATACCAGTGGAGGAGTACGTGCCCGTGGGTAGCGCAGACAAAGAGGCAGGCCCGAAGCGTTTAACTTTAGAGGAGTATAGGATAAGTCAAGAGAAAAGAAAAGAACAACAACTTACCGCGGTTCCAAAAGTGGATAAGCCGAAACACAGGCGTGGAGGTAAGCTGGTGAAGATAAGACGGAAGCTGGCAGCGTTGAAAGCAGCAGTCAACGCAGATCCACCACTACATTGGGAAATAGCCAGTGAATTGTGGCTACAAATAGACCAGTTGGAGAAACAAAAACTGCAATACCACCACAAATAATTTTTTTTTTAAATGTTTCTTTTACTTAATTAAATAAAATTTTCTATATTTTCTCTATGAATAAAAAAAAAACAACACTTTGGCAAATTTAAATAATACTATGTAAATAAGATTATAAATAAGTGAGAAATTGAATTAATGTAATTGAAATCCCGCATAAAGTAAAATTGATAGAAAACACAAATGCAATTTTAGTGCTCTCCGATGCAGTGTTGTAAAATAAGTAGTATTTAATACACTTGTATCAGTGACATTAACATATATGTCTAGTATAGTGGCGGCATATATAAGGAAATTAGTAAATATTAGTACATATGGAAGAATTTAATAGATATTATGAAGAATTAAGGAAGTTATACACAAATATAAAAAAAAGTAAAGATAGAATTTACTCTGCAAATTATATAGGCGATAAGCTAGAATATTTGAAAACAGTAAATGCGGAAATAAATTTATTATCAAACAAAATTCCGATAGAAGAGTTGAACAATTTTCATGAATTGTATGAAAAATTAGTAACTACAGTTTCAAATTTAAAAGTCAAGGAGGTAGGTAAGAAAGTTGAAGAATTATTGAGTTCTAAAATGGCGCAATTTGACATATCTGTAGTAGGTAAAAACCTACATATTTTTAAGGGTACTTATGAGGAGTTGGAAGATTTTATAGTACAGGCAGAGTTGCTACATGATATTTTAAAACCAGAGGACAGAGGAATGTTCATTAAGTATGTCTACAATTTCAAGCTTTCGACTCATGTACGCAGAATTTTGGGGCGTTCTAATAAACCAACAACATTTATAGAATTGAAAAGTCAATTGGAAAAAGGTTTTCCGAATCCTAGAACATTACAAAAAGTGTTAACAGAGCTAGGTACAGCTAAACAGGGCAGATTAAGTATTTCAGAATATAGAGAGAAACTTGCTATGTTGACTGAACCACTAAGTGATTTTGAGATAAAATCAATAGAGAACCCAACAGTAGAAACAAAAGACGCGATTTATAAAATGAGCGAAAATATGGCCTTAAATGTTTTTACAAAGGGGGTCAACGTGGAATATCACAATGTTTTACAGGCTAGTTCACCAAAAACTTTTATTGAGGCTGTAGAAAAGTGTGTGACACTAGAGAGAAATATGAAAACAAATGATAGTACAGTATTTATAGTGGAAAGGTCTAGTAATAATTTTGCAACAAATAGAAACAGAAACCATAACACACAAAATCGTGGCAACGGTTATTATAATCAAAACCGTGATTTCAACAGAGGTTACAGCGCCAACAATCACCACACTTCACAAAATCATAATACTTTGCGTACCAACAACAGGAACAACAATTCGAGTAGCTATATGGGAAATAGAGTAAGAGATAATACCACGTATAATAATGGTGCTAGGAATAGAAATTTACCACCACGCGTTAATTCACAGAGAAGAAATACTAATTATGAGGGAAACTACTAGGGCCGTATAGCAAAAATTGTTATGCAGAGCGCCCGAAAATGTTCAAACTTTCAGCAAGTACGGATAATACGATAACAATAACATGCAAAAGTGTAGATGAAGAACTTAAATTTTTGGTAGATACTGGAGCAGAGATATCTATTTGTAAATTAGGGAATTTAAAGAACATTGATACCAAAATCATATCGTCACTTTCTGGTATAACAAGTGAAAAGGTAGATAGCATTGGAACATCAGAGCTGCATTTAATGATTGGTACTGAAGAAATCAAACATAAATTTCATGTTGTTGAAAATAATTTTCAAATCCCTGCAGATGGGATAATAGGCCGAGATATTTTGGAGAAATATTTGTGTAAAATAGATTTTGAAACGTATTTAATAAATTTTGTAGTTAATAGCACTGAAATATCAGTACCAATCAATCCCAAACGTATTTATAAAACAGAGATTTCGGTACCAGCTCGTTCGGAGGTAATAGTACCAACAAGTATACGTCCACAAGAGGAATGTATAGTTTTGAATAAAGAGGTGATCAAGAGTGTATATATAGGAAACAGCATAATCCCATCTACAGGCATTTCACATGTAAAAGTACTAAATACAACTGATAGGGATGTGGTGTTAAAGGATGTAGATTTTGAGGTTGAACGTCTGGCAAATTACACTGTATACACTTATTCTAATGGCAGCACGGTGAACAATGAAAGGTTAGAAAGGTTACTTAACAGTTTGCATTTGGAATCGATTGATCCTGTGGCAAGACAATCAGTCGTAGATATGATAAAAGATTACAGTGATATTTTTCATTTGGATGGAGAGGAACTAACCAATAATAATTTTTATACGCAAAAAATACAAACAATAGATTCTGCACCAGTATATATCAAACCTTACAGACTACCAGAAGCACAAAGAAATGAAATAAATAAGCAGGTGGATAAACTTTTAACTGATAACATTATTGAACCTTCTTGTAGCCCATACAATTCTCCATTATTGGTGGTACCAAAAAAATCATCTAGTGGAGAAAAAAATGGAGGCTTGTAGTTGATTTTAGAAAGTTGAATGAAAAGATCGTGAACGATAAATTCCCGTTAACACGAATAGAAGATGTTCTTGATAAATTAGGTAGAGCGAAATATTTCTCTACGTTGGATATGACAAGTTCTTTCCACCAAATTGGTTTGGAAAAAGATTCGAGACCGTTGACAGCATTTTCTACAGGCAACGGACATTTTCAGTTTACGAGATTACCATTCGGGTTGAAAATATCGTCGAACAGTTTTCAACGAATGTTGACTATAGCATTGAGTGGTCTTAATGCAGAAGCGTTTTTATATGTAGATGACATTATTGTCTTTGGATGTAGTTTACAACACCATAACGAAAATTTAGGAAAAGTCCTGAAAAAGTTGAGGCAATACAATTTGAAGATAAATCCCAGCAAATGTTGTTTTTTACAAGCAGAAGTAATTTACCTTGGGCATCTAATAACAAACAAAGGAGTGCGGACAAATCCAACGAAATATGAGGTTATAAAAAACTACCCTGTGCCGAAAAATGTTGACGAGGTCAGACGTTTTGTGGCCTTTTGTAACTATTATAGACGTTTTATACCTAACTTTGCACATATAGCAAAAGATTTGAATAATTTACTTAAGAAAGGCAAACCTTTCGTTTTCAATAAAAGTTGTCAAGAATCCTTTGAACAGCTAAAAAGCAAGTTGATGAACCCGCCAATCCTTCAGTATCCGAATTTTTCTAAACCATTCGTGTTAACAACAGATGCCTCAAATTATGCACTCGGAGCAGTTTTGTCGCAAGGAGAAATAGGCTCTGATTTACCAATATCATTTGCCAGTAAAATACTTTCGAAACATGGTTTGAATAAACCAGTTATAGAAAAGGAATTATTAGCCATACATTGGGCCATAAACTTTTTCCGTCCATACCTTTATGGCAGAAAATTTTACGTGATAACAGATCACAGACCATTGATGTCCTTATTTTCTCATAAGAATCCGTCATCCAAGATGACTCGTATTAGGTTAGATTTGTGTGATTATGACTTTGAGATTTCATACAAAAAAGGAAAAATGAATACTAATGCGGATGCATTATCGAGGATAATTTTAGATAGCAACGCATTAAGAGCAATGATGCCTAGGGAAAAAGAAAGAGATACAAAAGAAATCTTAGCAATAACTCGAAGCATGAATAATAACGGAAATTTTCATCAGGACAGTGGCGTAAAACCTAATGAAAAACCTGATCAACTTTTCATTTGGGAATGTGCATCACTATCTGACGTAAAAAACGTAAAGAGACTTCATTTCGAGATAGACCCCGGTTTACGGAAACCACAGATTTTAATTAAAGATATAGAAGTGATAGTAAGGTGTAGTGATAATCCTCTGAACATTAAGATGTCTTTGGAGAAGCTTTCATCAAAAATGCTATCGTCGAATATAAAGGAGGTTGCGTTAAGAGATAGTGAAGAAATATTTAAAGTGGTAGAGAAAGAAACATTTAAAGATATATTTAACAAATTAAAAAGAAACAAAAATGAGAAATTAGTAATTTTGTTATACAGGGAACCAACAAGGATAAACGATAAGAATGTACAGAACAAACTTATTGCGCAACACCACAGTTCAGCGTTAGGAGGACATTTGGGCATACGAAAAACAATTATGAAACTTAAACAAAGGTATATATGGAAAGGAATGAGTAAAATGATAAAGGCGTACATATTAAACTGCAAAGAATGTAAATTGAACAAACAAACAAAGCTTACGAGAGAAAGGTTAATTATAACAGATACCCCAAAAGGTAGTTTTGAGGTTGTCTCAATAGACACAGTAGGACCTCTTCGATATACTAACAATTTCAGATATGTATTGACTATGCAATGCGATCTAACAAAATACGTAATAGCATGTCCGATTGAGACAAAAGAAGCAAAAACAATCGCTAGGGCTTTAGTCGAAAATTTAATTTTAGTATATGGTCACTTCAAGATTCTTAAATCTGACAAAGGCACCGAATTTGTAAATGAGTTGATGTCAGAGGTATGTAAATTATTAGAAATAAACCAAAAGTTTAGCACACCGTACCACCATGAAACAATGGGGTCCATAGAAAGAAATCATAGAGTACTTAATGAATTTCTACTGAATTTTTGTAAGAATGTCGAATGGGATTATTGGATCCCATACTTTTGTTTTGCCTATAATACAACTCCTCATGTAGATACAAACTGTACGCCATTTGAACTAATATTTGGAAAACTTCCTAATTTACCAACTGACAACATAATTAGTAACAAACCAATATATGATACAGAAAGTTACGCATCAGAGTTAAGAGCAAGGTTGAAATTTTCCTTGTCAAGAGCGAGAGAATTGATGAAAATTGTGAAAACAAAACGCGTAGAGAATTCAACAAGATTAAATCCGTTGAATATAAAAGAAGGAGACATGGTAATGGTAAGAAATTTCAACAGAAAGAAAAATCACTCACCATACCACGGTCCCTATAAAGTATTAAAAACAGAAGGAGTAAATTCTATCTTAGAAATAGGAGATAAAACAAAAAAAATGCACAATAATAATTTAAAGAAATATTGAAAGATGAATATATATATATAATTCGTAAATATATAATTATAAAATCTTTGTTATATTTATCATTATAAATATGTAAGTCGTAGAATATTACTTTTTATACTAGAACACTTGTTATCAATATATAAAAAAAAAAAAAAAATTCATAATTATAAAATTTCCATTAAATCATGTAAATTTTTCTTAGGGGTTAGGGTGTAGAGTATTATAAAATAATAAACATAAGCATACACATATGTTCAATGTTCACACTTTTTACGAACATTTTTTCTCGAGTGTAAACTTAGGAATTTCTTTTTAATTGCCACCGACAATTTTTACTTTATTTTTAAGAAAGTTATTATGCTAAATACAAACATGTATCTAAACATTTATCAATATTAGTTATTGTAATTAGTAAAACACTTATCTGGAATTATCCTGTTAATTACATATAAAAAGGATCAAGTTTCGTAAATAAAATTCAATCAATATCTTGCCTTCAAATCGGCAGTTTTATTTAAAAGCATATAAACTTGCTCCTTTAAATAGGCATATTAAATTGCCTTTAAAAGAATTCATGCCCGTGGCGTTCTTAAGCGCCGGCACAAAAATAGGCAGTCAAAAATTTGTTATATTGAAAACTGAATCTTTACAGTGGTCAAGCAATCAATGTCTATATGCATTTCATTGGTGCTTTACTATATCATCAGTAGACTTTAACCACAGTTTTGAAAAGTTAAAAACCTCTTATCTTATGCATATACTTCTGAAAACCATCTGAGAATTCACAATTCGTATATTACAAACTATTTTCAAAAATCACAACAGAATAAGCACAGTAGGCCTTGAAACTCATACAAAACTAAACCAACAAAAAAATCATATTCGATATTTTTTTTTTAATTCATTTTATTTACAATCTATCCACGGATAATAAGTAAATGTTTTAAAATAAAGAATAACATTCATTATTGAACTTCAATAAGATCAACAATATACAATAAAAAAAAAATTTTTGTTAAAGTTCTTTCAAAAATTTATAATATATACATTGTATACAAAAATCTTAAAATTTTATCTATATTAATATTTACATAATATGTACACAGAATTTATGTGTAATTAATTAAGTACGAAATGGCAAGTCTAATATGTGGATCCTTTTTAGTCTTCTTACTTCATTTGTTTCATCTAATAGCATTATTGCCAATGGGTTACAATGATTACTCAGCCTCTCCAAGTAATTTTCGCTATATTTTCTAACTTCTTCTTTAACCATCGGAATTGATAAGTCATCATGAATTGTTTTGTTTGATACAAACCATGGAGCATTAACTAAGGACCTCAATTCTTTTCGACTGGAACCTCTGTAAAATTTCAATGTTAGAATTGCTGGCCGTTTCCCACAGCTGTATACTATATGTCCACACTGGTTTTAACATTACTTTGTATAAATTTATCTTATTCTCTAGACTTATTTTTGATTTAGGACCTAGTAACCAAAATAGGCGCTTGAATTTCAAGCTAAGATGCTGCTTGTTAGCTTTAATGTGGTTTTTCC
Organism: Linnaemya tessellans; assembly: GCA_951800035.1. Classification (NCBI taxonomy): domain Eukaryota; kingdom Metazoa; phylum Arthropoda; class Insecta; order Diptera; family Tachinidae; genus Linnaemya; species Linnaemya tessellans. The sequence continues at coordinate 88,107,924 of OX637535.1, read as the reverse complement.
ATATAAGCCTGCGATCGATGTGGAGGCCTAAATATTTTACTGTGTCAGATTGCGGAATATTACTGTTGTTAATTGATACACGTGAGCAGTTTCCATGACGCAAAGTAAACGTTACGTGTAAAGATTTTTCGTTGTTGACTTTTATCTTCCATTTATTTAACCAAATTCCTATTTCATCAAGCTCTCTTTGAAGATATAGTGATGCAACGTCCGAGTTTGTGTCAGCAGCTAATAGCGCTGTATCATCAGCGTAGGTTGCAACTAAAACTAGTGTATAAAATTGGGCCTAACACACTACCCTGAGGGACACCGGCCTTGATGCTGTAAATTCCAGAAAAATCTCTGTTGACCTTAACATAGTATTACCTTTCGCTGATATAAGATGTTAGTACTAGGTAAAATTGTGTTGGAAGTAGTTTTTTAAGCTTATATAGTAGGCCTGCATGCCAGACCTTATCAAATGCTTGTTGTACATCCAAAAATACACCTGAGCAATATCTTTTGTTTTCCAAGGATTCCCGTATAAAATTTACTATGCGATGGCATTGTTCAGGTGTGCCATGCCTTTGTCTAAACCCGAATTGGTACTCTGGTATTATATTTTCTTTTGCTAGTATAGGTAACATTCTTTTCAGAAATATCCTTTCAAATATTTTGGAGAATGTGACTAGCAAACTTATGTTACAACATTTTCTGGCTTTCCAGGTTTAGGGACCATTACCACTTCCGCACATTTCCATTGCGAAGGAAAATGATTTAGCCTCAAAATTGAATTAAATATAAGCGTAAGAAATATAACGGCTTTCTTAGGCAAAGCTTGGATTACTTTTCCATCAACAGAGTCGTATCCTGGTGATTTTTTACAATTAATCTCCTCCCGTACTTCATTTGGTGAAATGTGTGTTATTGGCCAGTCTACTGGACATGGATTATCAAGAAAGCCGTTGATTTCTTTTGTAGAAGAACAATCATTTATTTCATGTGGCTGAAATGTTTTTCATAAATGTAATGCATATGCTTCAGCTTTGCTTCGATCTGTTATGCACCATAAACCATTTTCGTCTCTTATAGGTGTATTTTTCTTGATTGGACGCTTTAAATATTTGGTGGCATTCCACAGGTAATGTTCATCATATCTTGTAACGTTGAGATTACTAACAAAATTTTCAATCTGTTTATTGTTTATTTCAGTCAGCCGAAGTTTAAGATCCTTTGTGGCCCTATTAAGCATTCGTTTACCTTACGGGTTTCTACTGATTTGCCATATTCTTCTTTTATTTTGAATCATTGTTCTTATTTCAGCAGTGACATAAACCTGGTGTTGGTTATTATGGGTTTCAGTTGATGGTGTAGATAGAAATCGAGCTTCATGAATTAAATTGTTAAAAGTTTCAACTGCATCATCTAATTCCGATGCAGATTTTACTGAAATGTTGAGGCTGACAGTTTTTTCTAGCCATGTGCTAAATGATGATATGTCAGTTTTATTATTTAAAATTTTATATTTTTTCAAGTGACAATGTAAAAATGTATTAAAATCAAGGATAATTGGCGAATAGTCAGAGTTTAGATCATAACTATCAGTTATTTGTAGCAAATTATTTGGTATGCCATAATATACCACAAAATCTAATAAATCTGGCGTTTTCGTCAAATCTGTAGGCCAATATGTTGGACTACCCGTAGAATAGTTGTTATTGCTGATACAACTAAAAAGTTCTCTGCCTTTAGGATTTATTAATCTCGAACCCCACCAATGATGTTTAGCATTGAAGTCGCCTCCTGCTATAAATCTAGTCCCAAGTTTTCTAAAAAATTCTTGAAATTCCTGACACTTTACAGAATATCTTGGAGGAAAATAAATAGAGCTAATGGTAATGGAAGTCGAATCACAAAATATTTTAATACATGCAGCTTGTAGACTTTGCTGTCTTATTTCGTCGGTGAATTTGTAATTTATTGATGATTTTATAAGTATTGCTGCTCCACCATGTGCTCTATTGTCCGGGTGGTTGGCTTTTATTATGTCAAAATCTTTTATTTTGAAAAATTATCTGTCTGTGAAGTGTGTTTCCGAGACTAGGAGGATATCAATAAAATTAGTTTTAAGAAATATTTCTACCTCTTGAGTATGATTGAAAAGCCCATTAGCATTCCATATTGCAATTCTCAAATTCAATTGCATAGCTTTGATATTAAAAGAGACATCATATTTATAACTTATTGGTCTGTTCTATTTGATTTTCAATTAATTTTTCGAGTTTTTCAAAAGAATTGTTTAATGGATTAAGGTGCTGTGGATTCCGTAAAATTTCAGAGTATGAAAATCTATTGTTTTGACTAGTGCTGCTGTTTGCATTTTGGTTAAGTTGATTTGGGTAGTTTTCACTATTAAATATATATTGGCTGGTTTTATCTCTTCTGTAGAGATTATTATTTTGCAATTTTCTCTTTAGTATTTGTCTATATATTATGCAGCCTTTATAGTTTGCTGGATGGTTTTGTAGACAGTTCACACAGCGTGGAGGAGTTTCCATATTTTTAATGCAGTCAATTGTCAGGTGCCCTAAGCCACATTTAACACATCTCTCTTCTTTTTGGCAGTAAGTTTTGGTATGACCGAATTCTTGGCATCTATGACATTGCACAAGATCGTTACTTTTTCTTGGCGGTTCAATGGTGACAAAGGCGTTATTTGTGTGCCTAATATCGTATACATTTTTGTTATTTAGGTCAGGTTCTAAATCAGCGAAGAGCATTGGAAGGGGATTTTTCGTTATTCTACTGCGAACATTGACAATGTTTTGATGACCATTTTTTTCAATTTCGTATTTAATATTAGTAGTTGACGTGGAATGATGTACATTTTTTATAACTACTCTATACGATCGGTCTTGCTTCAATTGATAGGTATGGAACTTAATTTTCTTGTCATTTAAATGTGCAACAATAATTCTGTACGATTTAACATTTTTTATTAGTAATCTTATTTGTCCATCTTTAAGTGACTTGTATTCAAATTCAGAGGAAGGAATAATTTTAGAAAAAGATTTTATCATTGCGTTAATATCATTCATTGTTCTTACTGTCTTCATTATATTCTTCATCCTCAGTATCAATTTCTTCATTATTAAGACTAGCAAAACGATTATTATTTTGGTAGCCTGAAATATTTGCCTTTGTTTGTTTTGATGTACCAGCATCGTTATTCTTTATGATTGGAATGTTGTTTACGTTTAAAAATGCACGCGCCCTTCTTGATGTACTTGCATTGTTATCGTTAACATTTTTAATTGAAGTTAAGTTATCGTTATCGATATTTTGTCTTTTGCTGTTAAATAATTTTGGTGATACAATTTGTCGCCGTTTTTTTGTTTTTGGCGAAGTAACTACCTGCCAGATAATATCATTATCTTCACTTGAATCACTGCCATCATCCATGACGAAAGCAGTGTATTTTGTTAGTGTTTAAAGATATTTTAAGTATTGTGCTTAACAAGACAATTATTTTAATTTTATATTTTTTTTATTTTTATTAAATTATAAATATTTGTCACTTCTAAACAAGACCAATATGCAATTCTAAGTATTGACTAATGTGCAATTCTTAAATGAAATTTTGAAATTATTTGTAAAAGTATTAAAATTTATTTTATTATATATTTTTTATTCGACAAAAACTCCGCTTGCTTCAATCACAAACACTTTTTTGATATTCGATATGAATCTATTTCATTTGTCTACACCTTTATACAATCAGAAATCCGTGGACTTTAACCACAGTTTTGAGTTAAAAACTCTTATCTTATACTTCCGAAAACCATCTGAGAATTCACAACTTGTAAATTACAAATTATTTTCAAAAATAACAACAGAATAAGAATAGTAGGCCTTGAAACTCATACAAAACTAAACCAACAAATAAAGTATATTCGATATGAATCTATTTTATTTTTCTACACCTTTATACAATCAGAAATCAATTGGATAACAAGAAAAGTATTTATAAGGCAAAATGAAAAATAAAATCTAAATCAAACTGTTATGAAAAATTTATTTGACACATTGTTGTCACAATAATATTAAAGTCTACTGACGATTTGGTAAAGCACCAATGAATTGCATATAGGCATTGCTTAACCACCAACAAATAAATTTCATTTATATAAAATTCTTTTACATTTTGCTTAGATGTAGTATTACTTATTTCTAACATAAACCTGGTAACAGGCGTTTGCTCACCAAATTCTTCTATTAAAAGCAGCTTCAAAGAGACCCAGTCTGTCGGTTGTTCACGTTTTAAGGTATCTAAAGATGCTCTTCTTAAATTTGTTCTGATGCAATTAAAAAGACACGGCTGCGTCCGTTGACCTGATCGCGAAAATTCCGTCGGTGAACAGCGACAAATATTCCATAGTGTCATCAAACGGTTGTATAAGTTTAATATTCTGCACAAATAGATCCCTCCTATCCATATTGTTGAAGATAATGTTTCTAAACTGTTTGTTAACTCTTCCATTTCATACATAAACGTTCCAATTTGAGGTTAAAAAAAAAATAAATTTCTCAGCTTAATAAAACTTCCTTAGCACACTTTTAATTATTTAATAACACTGTACAACAATTTCAAACATTTTGCAAAATTACGTGGTTGTGACGATTGATCCTGGTAGAGGATCGGAATTTTATTTTATAGGCAGTAAAAATTTTCCATCTCTGGCCTGTTCTTACATCATATTGGCATATAAAATTTTGTTTTCTTACATCTGAGGTGTATAGTATGTTCAGCATCTTTGTAGAAAATAGTTTTGTAGAACATATTAACCCTCTAACTCTGCCGCATAATTGCATTTTGTGGCTTTATTCTAACAAATCGTAAAATACACCCAGAAAGAGGGGAAGGGCGGGTATGAAATGTTCTACAAAAATTTAGGCCATAAAATTTTAGTATACATGTCAGAACACACCAAATCCCAAAACTTAACGCAAACCCCAAAAACTAATAAAATTCATGATTGCTCATTTAGTACCAGGTTCCGAAATCAGAGTTGTTCTGCGAACAGGTGGTACAGGTACAGAAAGCACATCCGAATATGGCACTGGAAGCGAAGCTGATGGCATGGCTTTATACAAAAAGCTCATTCGATTAATCCTATTTAGTTTCATTATGCCACTATTTTGGCAAACGTAGCATGTAGTGTCGTCATGCTCACCTGGCTCTAGCCAACGCATTGGAATGCCAAATTTCATTGAGTATCGTTCACCTAGACCAAGAATTTCAAAAAATTATTATCGATCTAAGAACATCGATCAAAACTTGTAATACGTTTACACCACAGCATCAAACTGTTATAACAAATTCGGCAGATATGTTTTGGCACCCATGGCATATCTGGGAAAACTTCCAGTTCAAAATAAAGTTTGAACTTTACTATTGCAAAATGAAACCTTGTATTCCTTTAGGGCATATTTGCCGCAGACAAAGCAAAAGCAGTCAAGTTTTAATTCTTACAAATTCTCTTGTGGGACAATGAAAACACAAAAAAGGTCAAATATCTTTATTTAAACTTTGAGTGGAAAACGATGATATAAAATAAAATAACCAAGAAGGTTAGCACACATTTGAGGTCATAAGGACGTATATACAAAAGTATTCAGTATTATAATGTCAAACCTTCATGTCAGGGAAGAGGTGATCTACATTTTTGAATAATAACTAAATTAACCCTTAGTGAGCAATCTTGAATTTGATTGTTTTTTGGTGTTTGCGTTAAATTTTGGGTTTTGGTGTATTTCACCCCGCCCATCCCTTTTTCGGGGTGCTTTTTACGATTAGTTAGAATAATGCCCAGAATCGCAGTTATGATGGGAGTTAGAGGGTTAATATGTTCTACGAAAATATTTATCGTGATATTTTCTACAATGTTGCTGAACATACCATACACCTCAGATGTAAGGAAAATATAGTTTTATATAACGATATGCTGCAAGAATTGGCCAGAGATGGAAAATTTTAACAGCCTCTAAGAAAAATTTCGGATGTGATCTGTCAAAACGCCGACACACGTATATATTTTTTTGTTCTCCCCTACAAGAACCAATTGTTGGAACCCCGTAATTTTTTTTCGTGTTGAACAGTGTAATTAATAATTTATTGTTTCCTTTTTATAAATCTTGGAGGGGCTCATAGGTTTCTCAAGATTTTTTTTATGTTCGTTTTACAGGATTCTTTGCGCGAATCCGAATAACCGACTGCGCCAGTAACGTATGAGTTTTTCGCACTCTCCTTAGAATCTTGAAAAGAACCGTTTCGTTGTGTGATTGGTTTAATTCTCATTTTTATTTTTGATGAAATTCTTAAAGCTAGGTACAAATGAAACAAACAAATTACAACCTAAACAAAATATAATATATAAACAAGTAAAAACGTTATATTTTACCGGGTCGAATCTTAAATACACTACAAATATTTAGGAAGTGAATTTAAAATGTTTAACTTGGCGGGACAGAGTTCCTTTATATAATATCGTACGTCAACGCCCACTAAACAGGCGGGGTTAAAAAATAGACAATATCATGTTTTCCACAGCCGAACGTATGGGCATTGCTAGACCGTCTTAGACTTCATCACTAATCAGGAATATATTTACTTTATGTGGTCCAATTCTCTTTAGAGGGTATAAAAACTGAATTTTGGCGGGGTCTCTCTGGCAAGGGCTGTGGGGAAACATTTCACCTTTGTCATAAAACTCTAAAAATAAATGCTTGGGATAATTATATACAATATACAATTTTTTATTTTTTGTAAAGGTCATTTACGGGGCAAAGCGGGAGGACGAGGCAGGGCAGAAACAGGCAGTCATAAAACTCTAAAAATAAATGCTTGGGATAATTATGTACACAACTAAAAATATTTTTTTATAGGGTCATTTAGTGGGCAAAGGGGGAGGAGGGAAGAAATAGGCAGTCATAACACTCTAAAAATAAAGGGGGAGAAGGGAGTAGGGCAGAAACAGACAGTCATAAAACTCTAAAAATAAATGTTTGGAATAATTGTATACAAAATTTATTTTATTTTTATTTTTGATAGGGTCATTTAGGGAGCAAAGAGGGAGGAGGGGGTAGGGCAGAAATCGGCAGTCATAAAACTATAAAAATAAATGCTTGGGATAATTGTATACAAAATTAAATTATTATTTTTTGGTAGGGTCATTTAAGAGGTGAGGGGGGAGGAGTGGGTAGGGAAGAGAAGTACCAGGTTTCGTCTCAGCTTCGTCATTAAAGCTTAAAAATGTTATTTTTAAGGAATGTAGGCTTAAGTAAACCAGTTTGTTAAATTTTTATGCCATTTCGGCATATATTAACTAAAGTGGGCGGGGTCCAAAAATAATTTTTTTTTTATTTTATGGCTCCAAGTTTAAGGCCATTGAACCGTATTTGACATAAAAATATATATGTAGTAAGAATTTTAACGAACATTTTATATTGCTATATTATATTGAATTAATTTTTATAGGCTAATTGTTCGAAATTTTAATTTAAGTCTCAGAAAGACATGATAAATATTCCAAGGCACAAAGGCAAGTCAACATCAGTTTTTGTTATTCAACTTACACAACAGAGCAGAACTGCTGTTTTCGAAAGACGCAACCCTTTCATCATCAGTGCTCATGTGTATTGTCATTGTCACCACTTATTAGGTGGCTTAGTTGAACGTGATAACAGTTCCTGTTTACACAAATTTTATTGTGAAAAAGGATACGAGAACTGTTTCAACCTGATGTTATTGTTATAATACCCGTGTTACCGTTTCATTATTTTTCTTCATGTCCCATTTTTTCTGAATTTTTTGTTCCATCATACCTAAGTCAAACTTTTTTTCTTTGTGCCTTGGAATATTTATCATGTCTTTCTGAGATTTAAATTAAAATTTCGAACAATTAGCCTATAAAAATCTTAATTCAATAAAAATATATTATTTGCTTAACAAAATAACCAAACAACTTTAAAAATTACGTTGTTTTTTCTGGGTTGGTTTATTTCTTGTTAGGAGAACTTTTTTCTCTCTTGCCCGATTTAGCCCATCACCGAACTTAACCTGCTCTAAGCTTCAAAATGTATTTGCACCAAATTTCAAGAGTCTAGCTCTTTTCGTTTGGACTGAATCGTGATTTCCACAGTTAGATGGACGGACGGACATGCTCAGATCGTCTTAGATTTCATCACTGATCAAGACTATGTATACCTTATGGGGTCTGAGATAGATATTTGGATGCGTTATAAATGGAATGACAAAGTGAATATACGCTACAAATTCTTTTTTGGAGGGTATAAAAAGAAATATAACAAGTAAAAGTGCTATATTAGGCTGTGCCGAATCTTAAATACTCTTTACAGAAGTAATTCTTCTTTCTTTTTTTGTTGCTAAAACAAAAAGTAGGTTTAATTTTAAAATCAAAATTATGTTATCAGTTACTTTTATATTTAAGAAAACGTTTATATTTTTCGGCTGGGAAGCTAAATGTTTATCTCTTCTTATTTCTAATACCTCTGAACGTCTTTCAAAAATATTAAATATTTTTTTTTTTTTTTTTAGGAGTAGGACCAGCACTCAGGGGATAACCCCTACATATGCAGTGCATTGCGCTGGAACTAGAAACGAGGGGATAGTATTGAGGAGACAGATTGGGAAAGATGAGAAGATAGACAGTTTATGTTCAGTGATCAGTGACTATGCCTTCATCATTGAAACAGGCTGGCAACAACTAACACAACCACGCACTAATGCTGATCAGAAGAATTCAACACAATATTTCATGACTCAGAGCGGGCTCGAACTCACGACCCTCCGTTTCATAGTCTCGTGTTCTACTACTTCAGCCAACAGCACCCACTGTTTAATATACAAACATAAAGAAAAAATCCGTTTTATATACCCCAAAAAGTTCTAATTGTCCAACCACAGAATCGTCTTTTAGATTTTTTTGGAAAATAAATTTAAATTTTTTTTTACCAATGCTAGTCTTTGTTAGGTATAAAGTAGTTTTATTTAAGAAAAGTTTAAAATTTTTAACCACTTTGGCCACTTTCATGTGTTATAAAATATTGCACTTGTCCAACCCTAGATTCGCAATTTCAATTTAACATATTTTTTTGTTACTTCTATGTATAAAATATTTGATATTTTTATAATTTTAGGTTGAAATCTTGTAGACACAATCAAGTTAGCATTATTACTATTTTATTTTTCTTTCCTTAATTCGGATATCTACGTGCCAAAAGATATATATGACGGTAAAATCGAATGATGTGAGTAGAATACAAGAAACAAGAAGCTTTTGTATGATAGGCAAGCAATCTTTTTTGGGTATTCGATAAGTAACCGGCAACAGCAAGACAGCATACAAGAAAAAACAATCAACAATTACTGACAGTGATTTCAAAACATTTTTTGTTAAATCAAACAGGCAAGAAAATAAACTGTAAAAGAATTTTCAATATTAAATGTAAAAAAAAAATAAATAATAATTAACTTAAATTAATTAATTAAAAAGACAACAATAGGAACGTACCGGTGATTTCATCATCTTTTTTTAGTTAATCAAACAAAAACTTTATACCAACATTAAATCCGACCAGAAAACAGAAAAATACCAATTTTGTTCTTCCTGAATTATAAAATAGTTTTAATTATTAAAAACAACAACGTCAATTGCCTTTTTGGTTACTTTTATGCAATTCAATTTCTCAACCCTGGAAACGAAATTTTAATTTTTTATCAATGCAACTCTTAATGAGCAATGAAATGGTTTTATTTAAGAAAAACTTAATATTTGTAACCATATTGTTCACTTTCATGTACTACAAAATATTGCAGTTATCCAATTCTGGTATCTAAATTTTTATTATACCCTTCACAAAAAGGTGAAAGGGTATATATAGGTCTGTCATTCCGTGTGTAATTTCTTCGATATCAATATGGGACCCCATGAAGTATATATATTCTGGATCCTTATGAATAGCGATGACAATTGAGCGATGTCCGTCTGTACTTGTTGGGGGGTTTTCCCAAGCCCCCAGAAGAGCTAGAGACTTCGTTCTTGGACCGCTGGATTGGAAATTAACTTAAATAGAGTGCTATTGAAATTCAGAAAGATCCGAAGTACGGGGAAGCTTACGCCTATTTCTCGACGCAAAATTTATACCAAAAATCAATTAATTTTTTTTTAATGTTTGTAAATTAAAGCTATTTCGTGTTTTGGGAAGCCTCAATGGTCTATTAAAAACTAAAAAAATTAAATTTTTTTTACAGGGATGGGAAATAAAAAATATTTTTTCGGCCTATTCCGTATATTGTAGTACATGTAGTAACTAAAATTGTTAAAAATGTTAAGTTTTTCTTTAACAAAACTTCTTTATGCGTCAAAAAGATTTGCATAGGCCAAAAGAAAAATTTTAACTAAAATTTTGCTTCCAGGGGTGGGAAATTGAATTTTTTATACATACGTATAAAGGCAATTGATGTTTTTTATTTTGCTAACTTAAACTGTGTTATAATTTAGAAAGAACAAAATTGGTATACAAAATTTAAAGAAAACATCCAAATTTCGAATACACGGTTGGACAAGTGTAGTATTTTATAGTACATGAAAGTGACCAAAATGTTTAAAAGTTGTAAATTTGTGTTAAATAAAACTACTTTATACCTCATAAAGAGTTGCATCGGTAAAAAAACCAAAAAAAATTAAAATTTCGCTACCAGGGTTGGGAAAATGGAATTTTTTTTTGGTTCATGCAATATTTTGTAGTACACTTAATATACAAAATGGTTAAAAAATTGAGACTAGCATTGGTAAAAAAAAATTTAAATTTCGCTTCCAGGGCTGGGAAATTGAAATTTTTTTTATACATAAAGGTAACAAAAAAGGCAACTAACGTCGGTTTTTTACTAATTAAAATAATTTTTTAGTTCAGGAAAACAAAATTGTTATCAAAAATTAAAAAAGAAATCAATATTTAGATGCCACAGTTGGATAACAGCAATATATTGTGGTACATGAAAGTGACCAAAATGGCTACAAATATTAAGTTTTTCTTAAATAAAACTATTTCATGCCTCATTAAGATTTGCATTGGTAAAAAAAACCGAAAAAATTAAAATTTCGTTTTCAGGGTTGGGAAATTGAAATATTTTTTATGCATAAAAGTAACCCAAAAGGCAATTAACGTTGTTGTTTTCGCTAACTATTTTATAATTCAGGAAGAACAAATTTGGTATTAACATCTTAAAAAATCCAAATTTCGACTCCAGGGTTGGACAAATGAAATATTTTGTGGTATCTACATGAAAGTGACCAAAAAAATTTATAGATTTTAATTTTTTTGTCAAGTAAAACTATGTAACACCTCACTAAAAATTCCATTGGTAAAAAAATAAAAACTCGCTTCCAGTACCCACATAAATTCCAAATTTTGATTTTTATACTTCAGGAAGAATTAAATTGGAATTAAAAGTTTTAAAATTCAAAATTCGGTTCCAGGGTTGGAAAATCGAAATTTTCTAGTACATAGAATTAGCCATATAATGTCCTAATTTTGGTTTTTTGTGAGTGAAATCTCTTTTATTCTTCGGGAAGAGTTAAATTGGTATTGTTGTAGTTTAGTTTTTAAAGGCAATAGTTATATATCTTTACCTGGAGGGTCCCTTGGGATTCGCAGGTTCTTTATTAGAGCTTGGTTTACTACAACTGTCACTTAACTAACTTAGAACTAGCTATTTATACTTTCTTAAAATTAACTATAAAATAATATATTGCAATTAAGCTATTTTCTAATGACCTAAATAATAGAACAGTATTGCACCATTCGTTAACGCAAACAGTATTTAAGTTGAACGTACATTACTGCTGCGCCAACGAATTAGTGCAAAGTATGTATATGTAGGAGGGATGTTCGATAATGCTTCACAACATCCCTCCCCCCTTAATGGAAGAAAACATCTATACAATGATATTTTTCTAACGGAAGTTTCTTATTCTATGTACAATTTTTAAAGCTTATTTTTATGATATATATTTATGTGTATTTTTTTTTCTATTGATTAACTCTTAAATTTGTTGCGCTGGAGTGCTCGGTGCTGGTGGTGGGGGTGGAATTTTCTGTTCTTGGAGATGGCTTTCCACAAGCTGGTTCAAGTTCTCGCTGCGATTTGAGAACTCGTTATTTATCTTGACCTTTAGTTGACGCCGGTTTCTGCATAACACTAATATCGCTACTATTGTCACTACCGCGACAATTGCTGTCAAGGAGAATCCGATGCTACTTGTATTTTCTCCAGAGTGGGTTTAATTTTTGTTGTGATATTCCTGTTGTTCCCCACTAAGAGGAATTCCTGGGTTACATCCTCTATTTTGCTGACGTAAACCTGCCCACCTATTGTTATACTGCAGTTGCAGAATGAGAAAAGGTAGTTGCCTGTGAGATTGGCCCGTCTGTCGTCACAGTTGGTGGACATTGAGGTTCTGTTAGCATTTATTACAGAGTTAAACATTTCATAGCACAATTGTGCTAAAACAATCACACGTATACTCTTACGCTCTCGTATTCAGTCGTCATTTAGATATTGATGACTACACATGTGCGGATGCTTACGCATTTTTTTCAGGTTTTTTGTTGTTGTTTTAGTAATTTTTATTCAGCGAACATTTTGAAGTCAGAATGATATTTGAAAAATATTTCATGATAAATAATGCATTTGGTAACATGCAATGTCTTCTTTGTTACCAAATGTTTAAAGAAAATAGGGAATATGTTATTAAAAGACATTACGATTCTTTTCATAGTAACATGAAAAGTTTCGAAGGTAAGAAAAGAAAGGATCATTTAGATATGGTAAAAAACATTTATGTAGAAAAAATAAAAGAATGGCTACTTGAAGTTGATGAAAACAAAGCAGGGACAGAAAATAAAAATAAAAAATTGGAGGTATCAAGCTTAATAAGCTTAGATATTGTTAGGCATGGTAGGCCTTTCACTGATGGGATATTACGCTTTATTCAGCCGCACTAAAAATAACACGTCCGTACTATTATAACGTATTTATGCAATTTATACAATAAAAATACGTATCTGTTTAATTGGAAAAGGGTAAAATAATTCTTAAATAAATTATACTTGAAATGATTCACTTTGTGTTTGTTGGGTAATTCTCTCTCACAGTACAACCTCATTTTTAGTTTTGTTTACCCCTGATTTATTACCACGATTGTACCCTCTTCTACCAATTCCACGGTTTCTTCTTCGTGCGAAATCAAACTACACTTACCATGGAAAATGCAGCTTTGTGGTGGTTTTGGGCTCTTGAAATCTTTCTCTCCGGTGTAGCTGAAGACTGTTTTATAGAGTTTTACAACGTACTCTCTGGGGGAATCAATTTGATGGTGACTGTCGTTTGGAACGGGTATTATCAATGACCTCTTTAGGCTGACTGTTTCGATGGGCAACTTGATTACGAACATTAGCGTCTTGTGCTTGCGTAATGCCACTCCCATCTGCATTTGTTGTATGGTCTCAATATTTATTTTATTCTCTTCAATTTCCTCAATTGTCAGTAGGGCGGGGATGAATATTTTCATCCTTGCCAAAGCCACGGATTCTTGTATGATCTTCACTTGACTTTTCATATCAACTAATTTTAAAAGTTGGCAAATCGCGACGTCTCGGAAATGTTGACTTTCTGAGTGCAACTTGATCTGTGTCAAGTCGTTCAGCGTCCTTCTGTTGTCATTTATTGCCTAAAACATTCTGTTGATGGTTCGACTGTTCGATGATTTGGTGACCGTTTGCATCAACTACCTTGAACTGCTGATTTATCTGCTCTCGGTCCTCATCATCCAATGTTCCATACAGCCACTTCATCACCTTCCCTCAAATATTCAGCAATCCCCGTTTTACGCGGCCCGGCAAAAGTGTGTGTAGACCGTCTTCAATATCTTTTATTTCCTTCAAAATTAGTTCCCGATAGAGAGTGGGCAGAACTGTCGGCAAGTTACGATGAACCTCGTTTACAGAGTCCGCTATTTGTTGGATGTTGATCTCGTGCAGAATATACTGAAACTTCGACGCCATTTCGACCCATCCCATATCTCCATCAGGGGACACCAGTTTTTCCATCCCCATCTCCTCATTAGTGATGCCTATTCTTACTCCGTCTTACCTTATCCTTCGTCTGTAACCTCCTTTGCTAATACTTGTTTTTCAATTTATCAAAAAAAAAAATTGTTTTTAACTTTTACTTTTGGGGTTTTTGTTTTGTTGAGATAATATTTTTTTTGTATCATTAAAGTGCATCAAATCTATGAGTTTCGTTTCTATTTATAAAGAAGGAGCTCAACTTCTTGTACATTTTCTTCGTTTTAATTAATTTTGGTTTTTTTTCTTATTTGCTTTTTTTTCTATTTTGTATATTTTTTATTTTTATATTGGTTTTCTAAAGTTTATGCTGTGTAGGTTTTTATTTAACATTTAAGCAATATTTTTATATTTTGTTTCTCTTTTATTCAAATTTCAAAAATATTCATGTTTTGTTTGAAGATATTTTTTATGTTATTCAATCGATTTTTTTTTTGTTTAATTTCTACAAATACATTTAAGTATATACATAGTCTGGTTTTGCATAGTAATAATGAAATAGTAATGTTTTGTTTTAAGATATATATATTAATAGATGTTTTTTTATATTTTGAATTTACGCATAAAATGTATGCAAATTTTTATTTTAAATGTTTTTTATTGCAACTTTAATATAAAAAAATACTTGACATGATTTTTGTCTCTTGTGAATAACTTACAACCGCTTAATTGCATTTGTTGCTTCATTTGCTTTTTATTAACTGACCTATCACAAGAAAGACATTGACGGAATCATATTACGGAAAAATATTATGTGTACATGTATTAATTGTTATTATATTTTTTTACTTGTTTACTATCGTTGTAAACATTTTTTTTCAGTAGCTATGTTCAGTGGTGTATTCGTAAATAAATTCGCTGTAGTTGCAAAATAGTGTCCCATATTCGAACACTTTATGGAAAATTAGGTAAACATTAAAGGTTATTGCACTCTGATATATGGAGTAAACGTATTTATTATATTTTTGGTTTATCTTCTACAAAACGTCTTATTAAACTGCCTGTTCCCTATTTCTCGGTCTCTGTGTGGCCTTACTACATTTTTATTATATGTCTTTGCTTTATTTTTTATTTTTAGTTTTATGTTTACTGGTGTTGGTAGATCAATAACCTCATATGGTCCTAACCATAGAGGTGAAAATTTATTTTTACGGGCTTGGTTCTTTAACCAAACCCTTTGTCCTCTTTGTATTTTGCACTCTTGTCATAATATTGTTTTGCCCTTAACTTTGCCTTCTCTTGATTTATTTTTACAATTTCGTGTGAACGTTGGATCTGGTATTTTAGAATCTTGTTATAATCCTCCGTGTTGTATAGGGCTACAGGGGGCGTTTTCGAACTCATCGGTATCTAAAACTCAAACCCGAATAGAACTCTTGTCGGCGTTTGCTTTGTCGTTGTATGTTTGCTGTTGTTGTATACATGCATTGCGTGATTGAGCCATTCGTCCCAGTTGGTACCATCTAGATTGACAAAATGTCTCAAGAATTCGGCTAAAGGTCGGTGAGCTCTTTCCAAGGCACCATTTGCCTGTGGGTTGTAAGGAGTGGTTAGCAGTTTCTTTATTCCCAGGAGCTTACATGTTTCTTTGAACAATTTCGATGTGAAGTTAGATCCAACCGACTGCGCCAAATGTTGTAGTGTAGTTTTTAAAGGCAATAGTTATATATTTTTACCTGGAGGGTCCCTTGGGATTCGCAGGTTCTTTATTAGAGCTTGGTTTACTACAACTGTCACTTAACTAACTTAGAACTAGCTATTTATACTTTCTTAAAATTAACTATAAAATAATATATTGCAATTAAGCTATTTTCTAATGACCTAAATAATAGAACAGTATTGCACCATTCGTTAACGCAAACAGTATTTAAGTTGAACGTACATTACTGCTGCGCTAACGAATTAGTGTAAAGTATGTATATGTAGGAGGGATGTTCGATAATGCTTCACAACAGTATTAAAAACCAAAAAAATTAAAAATCCAATTTCAGGGTTGGAATATCGAAATTTTTTTAGCCATAAAAGTAACCATATAATATGCTATTTTTGATTTTTATGATGAATTATACCTACTTTATATATCAGGAAGAAATACATTGGTATTAAAAACCAAATAAATCTAAAAGACGATTCTGCGGTTGGACAATTAGAATTTTTTGGGGTACATGAAACGGATTTTTTCTTTTTGTTTGTAAATTAAACATATTTAATATTTTTGAAAGACGTTCAGAGGCATTAAAAATAAGAAGAGCCAAACATTTAGCTTTTCAACAAAAAATTTAAACGTTTTCTTAAATATAAAAGTAGCCGATAACATCATTTTGATTTTTTAATTAATCCTACTTTCTGTTTTAGCAAGGAAGAAAGAAGAATTACATCTGTGAAGGGTATTTAAGATTCGGCACAGCCGAATATAGCACTTTTAATTGTTTTTTTTATTTTTGTTTTTCTTGAACTAAAATATAGTTTTAATTAGTAAAAAACTGACGTTTGTTGCCTCTTTGGTTACTTTTATGCCCTGGAAGCAAAATTTTAATTTTTTTACCAATGCTAGGCTTCATTTGGTATAAAGCCGTTTTATTTAAGAAATACGTCAAATTGGAACCAGTTTTTTTTTTTTTTTTTTTTAGGAGTAGGACCAGCACTCAGGGGATGTCCCCTATATATGCAATGCATTGCGCTGGAACTGAAAACGAGGGGATAGTATTGAGGGGACAGATTAGGAAAGATGAGAAAATAGACATTTTTTTTTTTTGTAGCTATTTCAACCTTTTTACTTCGCCGGCTAATTTCTTGCTACAGGGCCGACGAAGGTGGGTGCTGTTACTCGGCTTTTTAGTACATGATTGGGTCAGTCGCTGCCAGTAATTGTCCAGTGATCAGTACTATGCCTTCATCACTGAAAACAGGCTGGCAACAAGTAACACAACCACGCACTAATGCTGATCTGAAGAATTCAACACAATATTTCATGACTCAGCGGGGGCTCGAACTCAGGACTCTCCGCTTCATAATCTCGTGTTCTACTACTTCAGCCAACACCACCCACTCAATTTCATGTACTACACAATGGAAGAAAAAATTTAATTTTTCTTTTTGTTTTTTTTTTACCAATAGAACTCTTCATGCGGTATAAAGTAGTGTTATTTAAGAAAAATTTACAATTTTGAACCACTTTGGTCACCTTCATGAACTATATTATATTGCACTTGTCCAACCCTGGATCCGAAATTTAGATATTTTTTTGAAATTTTTGATACCAATTTTGTTCTTCCTAAAATATAAAATAGCTTTAATTAGCAACAAAAAAAAAACAACGTCAATATCTTTTTTGATTACTTTTATGTTGGTTTCTTTTATGTTGCCCTGGAAGCGAAATTTTAATTTTTTTTACCAATGCCTTTATTTGGCATAAAGTCGTTTTATTTTAAAGAAAAACCTAAAAGTGCAACCATTTTAGTCAATTTCATGTACTACACTATGCCATGTACCAAAAAAAAATTTCAACTTTCGAACCCTGGAAGCGAAATTTTAATTTTTTTTTTATCAATACAAATCTTCATGAGGTATAAAGTAGTTTTGTTTAAGAGAAACTCGAATTTTCTAACCATGTTGGTTATTACATGTACTACAAAATATTGCATGTACCAAGAAAAAACTGTCATTTTCCCAACCCTGGAAGAGAAATTTGAATTTTTTTTGTTTATTTTTATCAGTGCAACGCTTCATGAGGTATAAAGTATTATAATTTAAGAAAAATTTAAAATTTTTAACCATTTTGGTCACCTTCATGTACTATAAAATGTTGCACTTGTCCAACCCTGGATTCTTCCTAAATTATCAAACAGTTTTAGTTAGCAAAAAAAAAAAACAACGTCAGTTGCTGTTTTGGTTACTTTTATGTACAAAAAATATTTAAATTTCCCACCGCTGGAAGCGAAATTTTAATTTAAAAAATTTGTTTTCTTGACCAGTACAAATCTTCATGATGTATAAAGATGTTTTGTTTAATAGACGAGGATTCCCAAAGCATGAAATAGGTTTAATTTACAAACAGTCACAAAGTTATTTGGTTTTTGGTACTGATTTTGCGTCGAGAAATAGGTGTAAGCTTCCCAACTCTGGAACCGTATTTCGGATTTTTCTGAATTTTAATACCAATCTATTTAAGTTCATTTCCAATCCAACGGTCCAAGAGCGAAGTCTCTAGCTCTTCTGGGCTTGGGCTTGGGAAAACCACGTACAGACAGACGGACATCGCTCAATTGTCATCGGTATTTATAAGGATCCAGAATATATATACTTTATGGGGTCCCATATTGATATCGAAGAAATTACAAACGGAATGACAAACCTAGATATACCCTTTCACTTTTTGTGAAGGGTATAAAAAAGAAACCCGTAAAACATCAGCCGTTCTCTAGCAGAAAAAACTTCCTTGTTATCGTATCATTATTTTACTAACCGTAGTTATAACTATGCTAAGCAATTAACATATACATAGATATACATATACCAGAGATGGGCATAATGCACTATATTTTTAGTGCACTAACAATTTCACTACCAGTATTCACTTAGTGGTAGTGCAATTTTTTTTTCACTACCACTAAATGTTTAGTGGTAGTGAAACTTCACATTGCACTACCACTAACCATTTAGTGGCATTTCAAAAAAATTGCACTAACACTAAATTTAGTGGTATTAACCCATTAGAAGTCACTATACTCAAGTGAGTACAGTTGTATTTTTACGTGTATCCAAGCAGAACTAAAGCAAGAACAATCGTTGTACCTTTATTTAGTCTCACTACAACAATAATAAGAGCTGCAGAAAAAGAATTTGGGTGTAGTTTCTGTTGTTTATGCAAAAATATCAGTCTGAATTGTGGCGCGAGTACAGTGCATGGTTTAGCAAACTATTTTGTAAATATTTTAAATAATACTAAAATTTCTCTAGTTATTTTGCAATCCAACGGTCCAAGAACGAAGTCTCTACCTCTTCTGGGGACTTGGGAAAACTGATTTCACGTACAGACGGACGGACAGACGGACATCGCTCTATCGTCATCGCTATTCATAAGGATCCAGAATATATATACTTTGTGGGGTCCTATATCGATACCGAAGAAATTACACACGTAATGACAAACCTATATATACCCTTTCACTTTTTTGTGAAGGGTATAAAAATTAATGTCCGGCTAGATTGGCAAAATACCACTATGTGTGCTGGTGGAAAAAAATAAGGGAATAAAGCTAGCTCACTTGTGTCCAATGATAATGAGAGCGTGAGAAGGGATATGAATAGGCTGAGATCCGAGCTGGTAGCTGTGGACTCCGTTTCTCGAAACTATAAGATACAAGTTATAAGTATAATTCTCATAAAGCAACAATAAGTTTTATAAAAGTGTTACATGTATTTTTACCTGTAGATTTGTATAAACTGTAGCTTTGAGAAACAGGCCGCTTATACTTCTGAAGGATGTACTGCTAAGAAATTGCAGACGACGATTCCCCACTATGAGAGAGAGGTAGAGGAGAAGCGCAATACTTTTCTCCTCATCATTGCAACTAAGTTAATGGTACCCGTAAGGGGGAACAAAATTTCAGTGCCTAGTGAGTTTGGCTACTAGACTTCGCAAGCTTTGTGAAGTGTATAAGATTCCTGGTGTAGGGAGATTCATCGGATCAGAACACAAAATCTATATTGAAAAATACAAAATATCTCCTATCATGTGTGTCAAAAATACAAACAAAAAATACTATTCCCCTTAATTCACAGATTTATGTACCTTTTATGGAAGAAATTGTTCTAACTGATATGATGTGGTAAGTTCTATTTGCCAGCTGATAGTTATCATGTTTTACTCACTTTACTGAATCAAATAATCGCTTTCATCAGGCTTGCAGTTCGTTCCTTAAACGACGTGCGTTAGAGCAACAAGCCCAAGATGAGTCTATGCGCTTATATGTATGTATATTACAAGCAATCTCAAAAGCAGTGGTTTCTGTTATTAAAAAATTTTAAAACTAAAAACATTAGCTCTTACTAAACTCTGCCGGTGGGTGAAATTATAATGTTTTACCATTAAAGATTCCCGAGCTATTGATTCAAAAAGTGCTTTTTAAGGACTAATGAATATTACTGCACACTTTCTCTATAGCTAGCGACTTAAAATTTACTCCACCAAGAAAGGCTTAATAGGTTAATAATTTTTGTTTCTTGTTAATTAAAACTATTTTATACTTCAGGAAAAATTCAATATGAATTAAAAATAAAAAAGTTTATTCCAGGGTTGGGCAATTGAAATATTTTTTTGGAGCGCAAAAATAACCAACTGCAACAAATGTTTTATTTTTGTTTATAAATTAAACATATTTAATATATTTGAAAGAATTTCATTAGTATCAGAAAAGCCAAAAAGACCACTTTAGAGCTGAAACTTTCTTTGGAAGCAATAAATTAGTATGGAAAAAAGAAATACCAGAAGGACAGGTCCAGGATTGGAATGAATGTGGGTGTCTGCGTATGTCGGTGAAGGGTATAGATATATGATTATTAAAGCACGTTTACTTGTGATTTATCAAGATTTGTTTAGATCTAAAGAAAATAAAAATAGTAATCCAAGGGAATAATGAAAAAATGTATGTGCTTAGAAGAATTTCGGAGGGGCCGTTGGATAAAGTAGTTAATACGAGACTATGAAGCCGAGGATCTAGAGTTCGACTCATGAATATTTTGTCGAATTCTTTTGATCAAATATAGTGCATGCTTGTGTTACTTGTTATCAGCCTGTTTCAGTGATGAAGGCTTAGCACTGGTCACTGTTATGTACGCAACAGCAGAGTAACATCACCCTCCTTCGTCAATAGCAACAAAAAGGTCTCTATCTTATATGTCTTCTTAATACTATACCCCCTAGTTCCGACGCAATGCACTGGATATGTGTTGATCCGAATTACAAAATGAAATTTTTGGATCATATAATAAAAAGATCAAGAATCGTAATTTTTGTCGTGTTATATGGTTAAAAGATTACCACAAATATGAAATGTTTTGACCAAAACCACGATTAATTAAAATGAATCCCCTAATAGATAAATATGTATGCATCATTAATAGCAACACACTTGCTACATCTAATGAAATTAACACAAGCTAGGACATGGAGTATATATTGTGTTAAACCCAAAGAAAATTAGAACCAAACACGGAATAGCAGAGAGCAAAGAACAAAATAAGAAATAAGACCACTTATTTGATATACTTTACAATAAATGAAAGTATTTGAGCAAACATTTTTGTGTTCTACAATTTTCAAAGAACAGCAGCAGGATATTATATCCTTCTTATACCCTTCACAAAAAAGTCAAAGGGTATATATGGGTTTGTCATTCCGTGTGTAATTTCTTCGATACCAACATGGGACCCCATAAAGTATATATATTCTGGATCCTTATGAATAGCGATGACGATTGAGCGATGCCCGTCTGTACGGTTTTCCCAAGCCCCCAGAAGAGCTAGAGTTCTTGGACCGTTGGATTGGAAATGAACTTAACTAGAGCGCTATTGAAATTCAGAAAGATCCGAAGTATGGTTTCAAAACTGGGAAGCTTACACCTATTTCTCGACGCAAAATTTATACCAAAAATCAATTATTTTTTTTAATGTTTGTAAATTAAATATATTTAGTGCTTTGGGAAGCCTCAATGGTTTATTAAAAACTAAAAAAATAAAAGAAAATTTTCCAGGGAAATTGCATTTTTTTTATACGTGAAAGTAATCAAAGAGGCAACTGATGTTGTTGTTTTTTTTTTGCTAACTAAAACTGTCTTATAATTTAGGAAGAACAAAAATGGTATCAAAAATTCAAATATAAAATTTCGAATCCAGGGATGGACAAGTGCAATATTTAATAGTACATGAAAGTGACGAAAATGGTAAAAAATTTTAAATTTTTCTTCAAAAAAAATTTTTTTATACCTCATTAAGCGTTGCACTGATAAAAAAATAAAACAAAAAATTTAAATTTCCCTTCCAGGTTTGGGAAAATGAAAGTTTTTTTTGGTACATGCAATATTTTGTAGTACATGTAAAAACCAAAATGGTTACAAAATTTGAGTGTTTCTAAAATAAAACTACTTTATACCTCATGTAGATTTGCATTGATAAAAAAATTTTAATATTTAAAATTTCGATTCCAGGGCTGGAAAATTGAAATTTTTTTTATACAGAAAAGTAACCAAAAAGACAATTGACGTTGTTTTTTTTTTTTGCTAAAACTATTTTATATTTTAGGAAGAACAAAATTGGTATCAAAAATTTCCAAAAACAAATCAAAATTTCGAATCCAGGGTTGGACAAGTGCAACATTTTATAGTTCATTAAGGTGACCAAAATGGTTCAAAACTGAACATTTTTCTTAAATAATACTACTTTATACCTTATGAAGAGTTGCATTGGTAAAAACAAAACAAACAAAAAATTAAGTTTCACTTCCAGGATTAGGAAGTTTAAAGTTTTTTTGGTACAAATTTTAAGTTTTTCTTAAATAAAACGACTTTATACCCAATGAAGACTAGGATTGATAAAAAAAAAATTTTAATTTCGCTTCCAGGGCTGGGATATTTAAATATATTTTTATACATGTATGTAACCAAAAAGGCAACTAACGTCGGTTTTTTACTAGTTAAAACTATTTTTTAGTTCAGGAAAAACAAAATTGGTATCAAAAATTAAAAAAAAATCAAAATTTAGATTCCAGATGTGGAAAACTGCAATATTTTGTAGTACATGAAAGTGACCAAACCAAAATGGTTACAAATATTAAGTTTTTCTTAAATAAAACTATTTCATGACTAATTAAGAGTTTCATTGGTAAAAAATTTAAATTTCGTTTCCAGAGTTGGGAAATTGAAATATATAAAAGTAACCAATTGACATTGTTGTTTTTGCTAATTAAAACTGTTTTATAATTCAGGAAGACCAAAATTGGTATTAAAGTCTTAAAAAATCAAAATCAAAAAATCAAAATTTCAATTATGGTACATGAAAGTGACCAAAAAGTTTAAAAATTTTAATATTTTCGTCAAGTAAAACTATGTTACACCTCACTAAGAATTGCATTGGTAAAAATAAAAATTCGCTTCCAGAGTTGGAAAATCGATATATATTTGGTACGTAAAAGTACCCACATAAATTCCAAATTTTGTGTTTTTAGTGAATTAAACGTATTTTATATTTCAGAAAAAATTAAATTAGTATCAAAAAATTAAAATTTCGGTTCCAGGTTTGGAAAATCGAAATTTTTTGGTACATAAAAGTAACCATATAAGTTCCCTTTTTTTTAGTGAATTAAAGATATTTTATGTTGCGCTAAGAATTAAATTGGTATTAAACATTTTAAAAACTAAAAATTCGGTTCCAGGGTTGGAAAATAGACATTTTCAGATCCATTAAAGTAACCATATAACTTGCTATTTTTGATTTTTATGATGAATTATACCTACTTTATATATCAGGAAGAAAAAATTGGTTTTAAAAACCAAAAGAATCTAAAAGACGATTCTACTGTTGGACAATTAAAACTTTTTGAGGTACATGAAACGGATTTTTTCGTTTTGTTTGTAAATTAAACATATATTATATTTTTGAAAGACGTTCAGAGGTATTAGAAATAGCTTCCTAGCAGAAAAATTTAAACGAAAGGAATAACATCTGTGAAGGGTATTTAAGATTCGGCACAGCCTAATATAGCACTTTTACTTGTTTTATCATTGCTTTATACTAAAACTGACTGCTACTCGTAAAGATTAACATTAATATAACATTATTGTAGGGATTGTATTATTTTGCTTTATCTCCTCTTCTTTTGTTTAATACAATACTAAAATCATCTTAAAAGGTCAAACTTCTTTCTTAAATACCCAACCCAAGTACTTTATATCTATGCAAACGTGTGTACCCGTTTAGTGGCAGAGGGGGTGGTTACGAGAAACAGTTAAAGTGTGTGCAGGCCACAAATTTAATATGAAATCAAATATTCAACATAAAAATACTTTCAAAACTATGTAGATAAGCTAGAAAGAATTTCTAATATCTTAAGTCAACAGAATAGAACTCATACTTACTGGTAAAAGGAAAGGAGTGATAAAGTTGCTTCCATGTAATAAGAAATGCAAAAAGGATATGATTACACTTATTTACATACTTAAATTTATGTCTCTTGCCTTTTAAATATATTTAAAAGTATTTACTATGGAAATTTTCAAAAAGTTTAAGGTTGGTTTAATGGGTGAAAAGTTCTAAGGGTTTTGGAAAAATATGTTCAAGAGTACAGCGGCTAACAAAGAAAATTAATCTAAAAATCGATTTTTTCTAAGCTAATTTGAAATCGCTGTACACGCATATTATACTCATTAATTTTGTTCCAATAGTCTTCAGTTACTTTTGATAGGCATGTCATTTTTGGAATTACTCTTAGAAATCTTAAAAAGCTTCTTTTGAATAATATTTTACTTGAAATGTTGCTTCTTTCAGATTGTTCCAGTTGTGTCGCTGGTTTTAAAATTCAGTGAACTACGGAGTTTTTGTATAAGTTGGAAAGTTCAGTTTTAGAGTTTAGTAATTGAAAAATGTGAATTTTTGGTTTTTTTTTAGATTTAGTGTTTTAAGGGCTTTATTTCATTCACCGAATTTACTTTCCATTTAAAATTATTTAAGTTCGATTAAAAGAGAGCAACAAATATTTACATTAATTTGACTTAATGCTGAAAAAAAAGTTATATTTTAATATACTCGTATTGTTACGTTTTTAGACCTTTTCGTAAAAACGCTTTTTACATGTCCTTCAAGGACTCGTGTAATTGCATCAAATTAACGACACGAACAATTAATTTTAGATATAAATATAATGCGGCAACACTTTATTACTTAATTCACACGAGTATTTGTACTACTAAACACTTAGCGATGTTAACACGTCTAGATTTAAAAACACACTCTGATCTCGCTGATCTCTGGCAGCAACTTTATATAGACAAAGTTACGTCGTCTGGTAACTTCGGGAAATATCTGGTAATGGTTGTTGTTGGTTGTGCTTTACTTAACATGAAGCTATATACGAGTGTTTGTATATATGACAATGCAGTCTTGTGTGTTTTCCTTATTGTAACTATGTGCAGTTGTATGTATGAGTGTTCTGTGTGTTGTGTAGTTTTGCTTCTTCTTGTGATATGTTTGTATGTCGCTGTATATATTTGCATACATGTTTAGGGGATACTTGCGTACATGATCATTAAGAATAACATCATCATCTCTTAAGCCCCCCATACACGACAAGTTTTTTACATCTGACATGTCAAATTTTCCTCTCCAAAACACATACATACATACATGTCGGGTGTTACCTTTCAAAAATTGCTTCTGTGAAAGTCAGACAAAAAGTCAAAATTTCAATTAGAGCGTGTTCTATTTTCTTATAGAAATTATCCACATAAATATATAAATAAAACTTTAGTTTTACATCCTAGCTTAAAATCTTCAAAAGAAAATATCTTTATAATTGTAGAATTCTTTTACGGCGCAAACTAACATGTTTGTGGCGGCAGGATACCATTTTGAAACCTACGACCTACTTTGGTGTCTGCAAAGACTATACAAAATGCGTAGACCAGATGTTGAAAAAACCAGAAACTATGTCAGAAGAAATTAACATGTAGGTTTGTGACCGAATATTATTAACCTTCTGTAAAATTGCTGTTTTTGAAAGACATGCACAATTACATATGAATTGAAAAGTTGACAAGTCAGATGTAAAAAACATGTCCTTGTATGGTAGGTTGATGTTGCTAGGTTTATCGTTGTTGTTATCTACACTTATTATTACACAGTCTCGAATGATCTTGTATATTCTCGTCGATGTATCCGGAATACTCCATTCAGTTAATTTGAATATTATCTATATTGGTCAACCCTGGTCAACAGGGTTGTAATATTTTGACAGCTACAGCTGAATTGATAGTGCTACCAAGTGCATATAGCCACATTGTCGTTATATTTGAATCTATTTTTAAACTTTGTAACAATATTTTATCTTATCTAAACGATTTAAGTAAGGGTTCAGTGTTTGGCGTACGATTATTCTTAGTCCTTTATTTTCATTTTTGTTTTTTGCTTATCAAAGCGTATCACCTGCCCAATAACATATTTCTTTTAAGTTAAGCACTGGACTTCAATATTGGCAATATGAAAAAAATTTTGGAAATCAATAAATTTAAGTTAAAGTGAATACATCATGTACATTGTACAGGGTCTTTAAACAAGCGCTTAATAAACGCGTAAATAAAGAAAATGTGCGTTTGATATCATGGTAATTTTTTATTCGTTTGAAAGGCCTATTGATGCCATTATGTGAGGAATATAATACAGTTCAATTAAGCGCTACGGTTTTCGAAGGTGGAACGCGTCCGAAATGCCCAATTTTACCTGACTTTGGCAAATAAACAAGGCTGTATTTGACTGATGGTGTTTGTTACGTTGACTGTGAGGACCCCTATGATTTGTAGCTTATTCGCATACACAAGTTGCATGCAAATTAGGCAAATCCCACAAGAAAAAAATAGAGGTGTCAAATCGCATAATCTCGATGGACAGTTCACATCACATCCACATGAAATGACCATGCCCTCAAATTATCCGTGCAAAGTGGCATGTGCTGTGTAGCATATAGCGTCATCCTTTAGAATTTAGAACCATATTTAGTTGATGCTTAGATCATCCAATTTAGGCAATGTTGGTCCGGCCAACGTCGTTCTGCAAGATATATTGACCGATGACGGCCCAAGCCCGAAATCCATGCCACTCAGTATTTTTTTGGATCGACACTTCCGTTCGTTCACGTATGCATTCACCCAGGAATGGGTAAAAACCCTGGGGGCTAATTTTGGCACTCGTGAACGGAAATGTTTTCGATTGAAGTACAATATCGATTGCTCTTAATATTCTAATTCTGTCATTCGATACTAAAGGGATCGAAATGCTTCTTTTGTGTTGCACATTAATTGTATTTAAATACGTTTTATAACACTAAAAAATGCTCAAAAAGATAAACAAACAAAATTATTTGAACACAGATATGAAGTTAGAAAAGTTTTAAAATAAGTGTTTAAAAAAGATTAGTGTTACAATGAATCCCGAATTCTTTTTTTATTCATCATCCTCCGTATGAAAATCTCAATATCATTCGGAAAAGGATACGAGAAACTACCGATCCCTTAAATTTAGCAAATAATGAGTAAGTATAAACCTACAGCAGGGGTAAACAAAACTAAAAATGAGGTTGTATTGTGAGAGAGAATTACCCAACAAACACAAAGTGAATCATTTCAAATATAATTTATTTAAGAATTATTTTACCCTTTTCCAATTAAACAGATACGTAGTTGCTATCCACGCAGCGAATACATAATACCAATTGGCAAAGATCATTAATGTCCGTGCTTTCATCTAAACAAAACGAAATATACTCACAATTTATTAATTTTTCCCTAATAGCAGATTCCACCAAATTTCCTATATGACCAATACGCCGACAACGGAAGAGATTTTATAAACTTAGTGTTAAAGTTAAGCTTTTCAAAAACTTTTTCTAATAAGTTTTTAAAAAATATCCCATCAGTGAAAGGCCTACCATGCCTAACAATATCTAAGCTTATTAAGCTTGATACCTCCAATTTTTTTTATTTTTATTTTCTGTCCTTGCTTTGTTTTCATCAACTTCAAGTAGCCATTCTTTTATTTTTTCTACATAAATGTTTTTTACCATATCTAAATGATCCTTTCTTTTCTTACCTTCGAAACTTTTCATGTCACTATGAAAAGAATCGTAATGTCTTTAAACATTTGGTAACAAAGAAGACATTGCATGTTACCAAATGCATTATTTATCATGAAATATTTTTCAAATATCATTCTGACTTCAAAATGTTCGCTGAATAAAAATTACTAAAACAACAACAAAAAACCTGAAAAAAATGCGTAAGGATCCGCACATGTGTAGTCATCAATATCTAAATGACGACTGAATACGAGAGCGTAAGAGTATACGTGTGATTGTTTTAGCACAATTGTGCTATGAAATGTTTAACTCTGACCTACAGACACATAAGTATGTACGTACATATGTACATATATTGGATATAAATACGTATGTACGTACTTACATTCATATGTTTATCTTCCCAAAAGGTTTAAAAAGCGTAAATTTATCTTGTTTATGTACTGAACACAATTTGTTGTTTGTTTTTAGTTTACTAAACTTTTCTTTTTTGTTAAATTTTTGGTAAAAAATTTCAAATCGAATGACTTTTTACTAACGCGTAAAAACTCGAACGGTTGCATTCGAATGACAGCTCGAAATCGAGAGACATCATTAGGAATTTCATACATGTTACTCGGTTACGAGTAATAAAATTTCAAAAATTAATAATATCGAACATTCGATAGAAAACTCGCTCCTATACGTATTCCAGAATTAGCCCCCTTGGTTTTAACATTAAAACAATAAACATACGATTTTACGCGCATACTGCCATTTTATTACTATACCCTTCACAAAAAACTGAAAGTCTATATATAGGTTTGCCATTCCGTGTGTAATTTCTTCGATATCAATATATAATTATAAAGTATATATATATTGTGGATCCTTATGAATAGCGAAGACGATTGAGCAATGTCCGTCTTTCTGTATGTAAAATCGGGTTTCCCAAGCCCCCAGAAGAGCTAGAGACTTCGTTCTTGGACCTGTTGGATTGGAAATGAACTGAAATAGAGTGATATTGAAATAGAGTGATATGAAAGATCCGAAGTACGGTTCCAGAGCTGGGAAGCTTACACCTATTCATCTATTTCTATTATATTTTTTAATGTTTGTAAATAAAACCTATTTCGTGCTTTTGGAAGCCTCAATGGTCTATTAAAAACTAAAAAGAATTCCAGCGATGGGAAATTAACATTTTTTTCGGCCCATTCCGTATTTTGTTGTACATGTAGTAACTAAAATTATTAAATATTGTAAGTTTTTCTTTAACAAAACCTTTTTATACGTCATGAAGATTTGCATTGGTCAAAATACTTTTTTTTAATTAAAAATTGCTTTCAGGAGTGGGAAATTGCATTTTTTTTATACGTGAAAGTAATAAAACAGGCAACTGATGTTGTTTTTTTTTTTGCTAACTAAAACTGTCTGAAAATTTAAGAAGAACAAAATTAGTATCAAAAATTAAAAAAAAAAGAATCAAAATTTCGACTCCACGGTTGGACAAGTGGTTAAAAATTTTAATTTTCCGAAATAATTAACTTTATGTTGAGAAATTTTGGTACATGTCTACAAATATTTTCACTATTTAAAAGCGGTATCCCATAGGCTCCAACATCGCCATAGATAAAATATAAGTTTATAACGAAAAATAAATATCGAGGTACGCACTAAATTTTTTTAATTTCAATAGATGTACGTATGTAAAAACGATCTCCTACGTCTTCCTGCATTGTTACTGGAGTTATGTCAGTTTTTCATAGAGCAAAAGATTTTAATGAGTCCATATAAATGTTCGTGCTAGATGCTCGAACATATCCCTGGAAAATGTAAACTTACAAGAAAGTAAATTAGTCAAGATAAATCAATCTATTGTCTATTTCATATATATATATATATATATATATATATATATATATATATATATATATATATATATATATATATATATATATATATATATATATATATATATATATATACGTACATATTTTTTTATCTTGGACCAGCACCCAGGGGATGACCACTACATATGCAATGAGTTGCGCCGGAACTGAAAACGAGGGGATAGTATTGAGGGGACAGATGAGAAGATAGACAATTTTTTGTAGCTATTTCAACCTTTTTACTTCGCGGGGTAACTTTTTCCCATAGGAGCGACGAAGGAGGATGTTGCTGTTACTCCGCTTTTAGTGCATGATCATGTCAGTCGCTGCCAATTATGTTCAGTGACCAGTGCTATGCCCTCATCAATGAAACAGGCTGAAAACAACTAACACAACCATGTACTAATGCTGATTGAAAGAATTCGAGAACAACATTCATGACTGAGCGGGGACTCGGACCCGTGACTCTCCGCTTCATAGTCTTAATGCTTACTACTTCAGCCAACATTGATACCAAATAGTAATATTTGATACAATATTAAAAACTTTATTTTCTAAGAATCTCTTAGCGTTTTTATTTTTATTGTAACTTCTTTTGATTGTAGCTTTTTTAAAGCCAATATTGAAAATAAAAACACTATCGGCATTTTAGTTTGAAGTGTATTTATCTGTTTATATTATTTTTATGAAAACATCTGTTTTTATTGTTCGAACATAGTTTCGAGAAGTACCAAAGCGTCAGCGAATCGCAAGGTTTTCAGAACATGATGAATGACGGTAATCGTTTTGTTACCAGTTAGGAATTTGAAATCGGTGCGTTTTCCAGAACATGGGCGATTACATGAATTTTAAAGGCATTTTTACAATAAAATCGGATTTGTTTTGATTTTAAAATGTTCGTTCAAAGCGAGGTAAATGAAGCAGTTTGGTGTCAAATACCACTCTCAGTTGTCATCTGTAGGAGCGATTTCACTTTATATAAAACCAGAGCTCCGAAATTCGAGTAGAGAGTGAAACTCGCTCGAATTCGAGCGCGAGTACTCTTGCAAAAAAAATATCGAGTGTACTCTATTTTTCTATGCCACTCGAATAAGAGCGCATATGCTTTGCTCGATTTCGAGTGCGAGTAAAATACGCTCGAAATTGAGCAGATTATACTCTTGCCGAGTACTCTTTTAGTCTATCTCATACAGTGGAAAAAGATTTTGCCGATTTGTGTGTGTGCGTGTGGGTGTGTGTAGCAGCAAGTATAGTATTATTTATGTCTTTATTGTTCATTATAATATAGAAAATATAAGTAAACTTTTAAAAATATAATAAAATTTATTTTATAAAACCAACTAATTGCTCCGCACACGCGCACTGTATGCAAAGACTGAAAGAGTACACAAAAACCACACGCAAACACAAGTCAGCAAAGACAAACATTTTCCACTCGATTTTACTCTTAAGAGTGAACTCTCACTCTATTTCGAAGATTTTTACTCCCACTCTTGCTTTTTAAAAAGGAGCACTCGCGAGTACTCCCACCTAAAGGAAACGAGTGGAGAGTGAACTTTTTGTAACACTCGTAATCTTCGAGTACTCTTCTTCGCGAGTATTTTTCACTCGCGAGTAAAATCGAGGAAATCTGAGCTCTGTATAAAACTCATTCGTTTGGTTTTTTGTTTATTAAACTTATTTTTTACTTTAGGAAAAATTAAGTTAGTATTAAAAAAAGACTGGACAATGGAAAATTTGTTTGTACATATGAGTAGCCAACATACACAATTTTTTATTTTCCTTTAACTATATATACTACATGTACTTATGAATGTATGTATAAACTCCAAACTTTTGCGGGTAAAGGGCGAATAAGATTCGATACAGCCGACAAAGCACTTTTACTTGCTTTTCAATGTATGTAAAGTGAAAATTTTAAAGGTGTTTTTTTAGCTTTGTCTGTAATGCTGCTATCACTCAATGAATTTTATTTAGTTAAACATTTTACGGGTTATTACATGAGACAAAGTTTCAATTTTGTTTTGAAAAAATTAATTAAGTTGTATGTTTAGCATATCTAAATGCATTTCATTGAAAGTTATGCCTACTTATTAGTAGGTTAAGCCTAATGCTGAATTTACGTATGAAAGAAATCTTGTACTTATGAGATTTTGAGCCAAATCAAGTAGATTTTGATTATAGGGCATTTACACCTACTTGAAATCTAGTAGATGTCGATTGAAATCTCTTTCGAAATCCATACCGTTTATACTAACGTTGTGTGACTTATATCGAGATTTTATTACAATACAAAAAAACGTGATAGCATTTTTTTCCTCCTGATATGTAAAATTCCATGTAAAAAATGTTTCTCTAAAATAAACTCAATTGCAAGGCGAATTCAATAAGGTGACCTTATTTCAGAAAATGTCGATCAGGTGATATTACTCCGGTCTGTCAAAATCTTCTGCTTACTTTTTTTTATCAACCAAAACTAAAATTTTTTGTGCGCCAAAAGCAAAGCTTTTCTGAAATTTCACTAATTTTATAAAAAAGTGAACAAAAAACAAAATATGCGGATGTGCTTTGTGTGCAAGAAGTTCAGTAAGAGAAAGGGAATTTTATTCCATGTTCCAAAAGATGTTGGAAGCATGAGGCAAACATCTGTATCACAATTTTTTCTGTTCAACTAAACTTGACGCTTCAGAAGCCTGTACACTAACAAAATACATGTTCTTTATACAGAGTTGCAAAAATAAGTTCACCTTATTCAATTCGCCTTGCTCACTTGCGATCACAGCTAGCATGGTACAATTATCAGGTATATGCAAAGCGAATTCATTACAACAAAGCAACTTTTTTGTGAAACATAATGTCAAATACAAGGCGAACTATTCAATTCGCCTTTGTTAAATAAAATAAAATGTTATGTGAACAAAATTAGTTTTATTCATTATAGTGATAAAAATTAAATTTTAAAACAAAAAAATATATGGAAATGAGGTCCACAAGATATATAAAAGTAGATGCCCCAATGGAGGACAACGAGAATAATGAATAACATCAATTAGTTGTTGAGAATCCCACTCTGGATTTGGAAGTCTACGCAAATGCCTATGTGGGCTTGTCCGCTTGTATCGGCTAATTTTTGTGTCTGATGTGTGTCCTTCGTTGCGCTTGGAACTTTTAAAAATGGCTATAAATTATGACATGACCACTTACAATGGGACCATGTATCAAGTGTTGCATAAAAAGCTCAATGATGTGTATATCGGAAGTACTGCTGTTGGCGCGGGTGGTGGAAATGGCGACGCAGCCGGCGGAGGTGTCGGTTTGCCGGATTTAGCTGCACAGCTATTCCTAGAGTTAGAACCACAACTGAGAGATATTGTCTTTAAGTTCTATGAATCCAAATATGCTTCATGTCTTAAGCTACTCGATGAGATACATGACAATTTGCTGATTGATATGTATATTGCCCCACATGTCAATAATTTGTATACAAAGATTAGATATCGTGCACTGATTCAGTACTTTAGTCCCTATCTATCTGCCGACATGCCTAAAATGGCCACCGCCTTCAATCGTACTGTTGAGGCTTTGGAGAACGAGGTGATGCAGTTGATTTTAGAAGGACAAATTCATGCTCGTATTGACTCGCACAATAAAATATTGTATGCAAAGGAGACTGATCAACGCAGTAGTACTTTCGAACGAGCTATTTCCATGGGCAAAAGATGTCAAAGACGTTCTCGCATGTTGGTTTTAAGAGCAGCCATACTCAAAAGTAATATACACGTTAAGGTTGGTAAAGCATTCATAGTTATCTAATAATTTTTATTGAAAGAAAGTTGTAATTTTAGAGTATACCACGTGAATCAGGAAATCACGTCACCGACTTGTGCCTAGCGGCTGGTTCAAGTAGGAGTACTACTAGTGCAGCTAGAATTTAACGTTATTTATATGTTCTTCGTTCGCTTCTACTTACAGATCCTGAGGATATTGTTTGAAAACATTTTCATTAAATATTTGCATACAAATTTATTTTTATTGTGAATTCTAACTCTAGCAATTTAAAAAAAATCCTATTTTTGAAAAAAAAAGAAAATCATTTGCATTTTAGTGTCTTTGGAAAATAGGTCTTCTAAATTAGTAAGTCTGATATCATTTGCAGGCTTCACTTTGTTCATGCTTTGAAATAATATACATTTTATCATTTTTTATTATTTATTTTTTTATTTTAAAAATTTCAAACAACCAAAACAGTTAGTAAAAAGAAAACATAAAATTGCGGCGAATTTAACAAATTTTGACAATCTGTTCACTATCACCTGTGCTGATGCATATACCTGTTTATTGTACCATGACAGCTAGGCATTTAAATTTCTCCTACAACGTGGTATTTTTTCGTATATTATGAAAGAAATCCACAGTTCCACCTTTTATGCCCAGTTTTTACCTCCAAAATTAAGTACTATTTAAACTTAAAGTGTATTTAAATGCAAAATTTAGTTTTTCACTTCAAAATTATACCAGATATAAATGAACCACATTGTACATTTAAATTCAATTTAAGTTTTTCATACAACCATGTGTTTGTTTACATTCAACAACTTGAAAATTGTTAAAGCACAGGGCACACTCATACAGGTAGGAGCGATAGCCCAGCTGATAATGTGTCGTTGGGGGAAGTTCTAGTACAAAGTAAAATTTTTTTTACAAATGTACATACATACAAAACTTAAGGGCAAATGTAAAAACAAACATGTACATATATTTGTTTTTGTAGTTTTTCGTTTTGTTCCGTTCTACAAATGTAATTGTTCCGTTCTACACATGTAATTTGTATTAGATTTCACAAAAAGAAAATACATGTTAGTTTTTATATTTGTAGAACTGCTCCTACCTGTATCAGTGAGCCCTGGTAAAGCATCTGTTCATTGAAACAAAATGTCTGTAAAAGGTAGTTGTCTTAGACAAAGTATATCCATATCAAGTATATGCAAGAGCCCAGCTGACTAAAATTTTTTTCAGTTTTTACATGAACGTATGTCAAAATTTGTTTACTTTTGTAGCGAGCCATATTTGTTTATTCGTTGAAAAAATAATTTTGTAAAATTGTGAAAAACATTATTAATTCAACAAAAGTAGCAAAAAAGAATTGTTGTGGAAAAGATTTTTGTGAAAAAGTGTATTGTTTAAGAAAATTAACAAAAAGAAATTGTTTTAAAAAATTTCTATGCGAAAAGTATTTAAATTTATGGAAATAATTGTGAACAAAACAAAATCAAATAAAAGAAAATTTCTGGAATAAGATATTAATTTTACAAAATGTACAGTGGTTTTTGTAATTTTATGTTGTTGTACTCTTGCGACTACTTGATATAGATATACTTTGGTCTTAGATAATTTTCAGTATTTTTCTTGCCATTTATTGTGGTACCATACTTTTATCACAATTAAATACCAAAATAAATTTTAGACTGAAAAACTGAAAGTGTATTTAAGCACAACTTGAGTTTATGGAAAAATTAACTAATTTTTTACTTAAATACGAAGTCAAAAACTGGGGGTTAGTAGTCCAGATTTAAACTAGATTTTGGTGAAATCCAGTATACAACAAGATTTCATTTTGCATGTGAAATCTGATAGAAAGGTGCTAGATTTCGCTTGAAATCTCGTAAGTGCTAGATTTGGCTTAGGTGTAAATTAGCTATTAGATTTTTCATACCAAAACCAAATATATTCGGTATCTAGATTTCGTCAAAATCTGTTGGAGAAGTATGATTGAAAACAAGGCGAATTGATAGCAGGTAAACTCACCGGCAAAATAGATGCTATTAGGAATGTCAAAATCGTTTTGATGTATCTATGACAAAAATAATTGACAAACAAACTTGCTATAAGTTAAAGCAAGGTACATCGAATTCAAAAGTTCCTTCTTGTATTGTAAAAATAGTTTCCTATATTATATGTAAAAGCGTGTTTTTTGACATATAAAGATGAGTAATTGAAATGCACACACAAACGTGCGTGTGAGAAAAAGGAACGAATAAGACTATAAATACTTTTGACAATAAAAGCATGTAAGAGGAAAGTAGCAAAAATTCTTAAAACAGCTGTCAAGAGTACCTGTTATGAATTCTCCTTGAATATAAAGTAGCAAAAAATAACGTAGATCAGCTGTTAAGACCACCTTATATTAATTCGGATTGTGTGTGAGTGTAGATGTGGTATATGTTTATTCACATGGAGTTTTAAAAATAAAAAGGAAAACTTTGCTATCACATTAATGAGTATTGAACAAAATCTACATTCCAAAAGATAATTGTGCTAACGGTATAGATTTCAAACAAAATATGGGCATTTCCAGAAAAAAGTCCACCTTGATCGAAAAATTAAAAGTTAACAAACAGATTTTTTCCTAATGTACAATATTATAAAAGAGAAACTTCTAAAATAAATTAAATTTAGGAGCTCAAAGCTTTCTTTTGTTGGGATGGTGAAATACTGAGCTACAAGTTTGAAGTTCCCGTTTTTGTAAGTGTTTCTTAACTTCAAGGGCATTTTCTCTTTATAATTAACATTCCTAAAAGCAATTTCATAATAATACTCTTAATGCAAAACTGTTGCTAAAAACATATTTAATCATAAAACAAATGCAAAAATTAAATTTAGTATTTTGTAGTTTTTATATAATTTTCTAATATTTATGTATTTTTCGCATTTTTTTAACATAATAAAATAAAGTGGAAATTTTAGTAATGTAACGCCAGTAACGTAACGCCAGACCAATTTTCATAAAAGAAAAAAAAGGAAAAAAGATTTGTTCAATTTATAACTTGGAAAATAAATGTATATTGGTCCAAAACCTATCAAAAAAAATTTGATTAAAAATACTTGCCCAATTCGCAGAGTTCAACAATTTTGTTATCAAAGTCAAATCGCACTTCCGTTTTTTGTAACGTAACGCCAGGTCACTTTTTGGAGTATATCTTGAAATTCTTAGGCTCAACTATTTCCATTTTTTGGCTGAATGTAGAGCTATCCAATCACTTCTCTAATGTGAGAAAAAAACTTTTTTAAATTCTGGTTTTTAACGTTTTTTTTCAACATATCGTCGTACAAAAGTAACGTAACGCCAAAATGGAAATGCCCATATTCTAAATTTCGTGGAATTGTATATGCACTATAAAACTAATATAGTGCTATTTATTGACCTCTTCTATGTCAGCATTGACTAGCTTGGCAAATTAAGTCCACCTTCGAATTCGCCCGAATCAAAAAAATCTGCACTCATGTAAAATATACATAAAATGAATTACGGATGAACATACGTCGTTATATAATCGTATTATTCTATCTGCTCTTCTCAACGACTAATATTCATGTTCCAGTTTAGCAATAGCAACGACAGTATGAGCATCTCCATTTATAAGCTTGAATTATGAGGTAAAGCACGGGTACTGTGTATTAAACTTATTTTTAAATATTTTGAATGTTTTCCTATATTATTTTTCGTTTAAAACACAATTAATTTTTTTAAATAATTTTGATTTTGTTATAACGTTTGATATCGTTAAAAACATTTAAAACTTAAAAAAAATGGCAACATTTTGCACCTTATAAACATATTTACTCTGCTTCAACTTCTTCCTGCATATGAAAACTTAACTCCCCCTTTCAAAAGAAAAATTAAATATAATGAGAATGCACAAAATAGGATAAAACGTTCTCGAAAATTTCAAAAATTTGGTCCTATACATGTTAATAATATTAGAAAAATTATTAGCATGTGTATATGCATTGATATAGCTATCATCCATGGTACAACTATAGCAAGTAGAATCGCGGCCGACTTCGCTTCAAAAATAACTTCTTTTATTGTCAAACTAGTTCCATGTGTCAAATGAAAAACGTGCTTTTTATCATTTGAAGTTGAACAATTAAAATGCACACACAAATGTGCTTGTAAGAAATAATTGAAAATTGTATTAATTACTTTTAACCATTGTTGGAGGAAAACACTTTGAGTCACCGGCCCATCTCTAATTGTAGTGCCGTCACTATTCATAATCCCTATGATGTTAATGTTGTTGCAATCAAGAATGATAAAATAAAGATAACGCCAATAAGCTGAAATAAAAATACTTTTCTGCGCATGATGGAACTCTGACGTCACTCTACATGTGTTCTGATTGGCTAATAAAATTCAACTGGAGAACTATTATGTTATTATAAAAACTGAATAGTGGGGCAAATTACGATTTTTCAAATTAAATTTGTTTGATAATAAACAATTTTAAAAAATTATTTTATATTTCACTTTTTTTTATTTGAAATTGTTAATTTATAGTTATTTTATATATATATATATATATATATATATATATATATATATATATATATATATATATATATATATATATATATATTGAACCCAAGTGCTAATTATATTTCTTTTTTCCCCATTCAAAACAATTTTTTTTTTTGCTTGCAAAATATCAGCCATAACTTCCTTTGAGCTTCATCTCTTGGAAAACTATAAAATGACACAGCTTTTTGAAAACAAAAAAATTTTTGATAACAATATTACATTTTAACACAATTATTTCTCACTTGTTTTTTGCTGTTACTTTCTTTGCAATTGCCCACTGCACATTTCATGATCGCTTTTTTGTTCTTTTTTCTCTTTAATTTATGTTTTTTGTTTACAGTTTATGAGCTTTAAAAATCAAGTTTTAATAAGTTTTTTACACTTTAAGCTATTAACAATTATTTTAATATATTTATTTTAAAATATTACACAATTTATTATAAAATATAACACAAAACTTGCACTTTCATAAATCCGATTAAGTTTGCTTGTTGGAAAAATCTCCGAGTAAATTGGAAATCTCTCTGAGTAAATTGTGTGAAGAGTTGCCAAATATAGCATAAAATATTAATTTTGTACGAGAAAGCAAGAATGATAAAATAAAGATTACGCCTTGCGCATGATTTACCGTTTGATGACGTAGTAGCCCCCGCGCAAAGGTTACCAAGTCTGTATCATATGAGAAATTTATAATTTCTTACAGAAAATTTATGTATTTTGTAATAGTTGGCAGCCCTGTAATTAATTTACTCAGAGAGTTTTAAAAAAAGTATTTCATCGGTGCTTAATAAACAACGAATTTCGTGTCATATTTTATAATAAATACATATAAAAAATATTAAAATAATTAAAATTATAAAAAAGTGTTTAAATTTGGTTGTTTAAAAGCTGCAAAACTAAGAAAAATAAAAAACAAAATAAAGTGAAGAGATAAGAAAGAGAGCAAATATGAAATGTGCAGTGGGCAAATGCAAACAAAGTAACAGCAAAAAAACAAGTGAGAAATTATGTTAAAACCTAATATTTTGAGTATTTTTAATAAAACGTTTGTGTTTTCAAAAAGCTGTATCGTTTTACAATTTTCCAAAAGATGAAGCTCGAAGGAAGTTATGGGTAATCTTTTGCAAAAGAGTGAAGCCTGTAAATGTGGATAAAGAAATAATTTGTGCTTTACATTTCAAGCAAGAGGATTTTGAAAGAAACTCGAAATTTTAAATGGGTAAGTTAAAACAAAATTAATTCTTGCAGTACATTACTAAGGCGTTATGAATAGGATTTAGCAAACGGCGTGCAAAAATATTAAAATCCCATGCAGTTCCCTCTTTAGACACTAGTGCTATTGAAATTGAAACGACAACTGCTAATGAAACTGAAGTTGCAAAAGTATATGGAAGACTATGTGAAACTGAAAAACAAAATGATATTTCGAATAGTTTTGAAGAAAAATTGGTCACGGAAAATGCTCCACGGCCGACTGATCTTGAAAAAGAAGATGGCCTCCAAACTTATAATAAAACTTTGGAAATGAAAAAGTATGTACATTTTTTAACATTAAGCAAATATTTATTTGAATCGTTTTTAGAGATGCACTTCTCAAGGAAAATTTTAGGCTGAAAATAGCAAAAAGTCAGTGTGATGTCATTATAAAAAATTTATCATGTCGTATTCAGAAATTAAGCTTTGCAAACGTTAATCTTGAGAAGGCCTTGAGACGTTTGTTCTCTATAAAAAATTTTCTTTTTGAAAACTATATTTTATTTGCAGCAATAGTGAAATATTGTATTAAAAGTAATGAAAATCTATATATGGAATTATTATAAAGAATTTGTTTGCTTTCAAAATATTTAGGTAGAAAAATAACAATTTGTCCCACTGTCATGTTTTTACAATAACATAATAGTTCTCCAACTGAATGTTATTAGCCAATCAGAGCACATGTTGAGTGACGTCAGAGCTCCATCATGCGCAGAAAAGTGTTTTTATTTCAGCTTGTTGGCGTAATCTTTATTTTATCATTCTTGCGAGAAAGTATTAGTTTTGCATATAATAAACATTTGGCAATCTCTTCGAAGGAACAAATACGTCATCAAACGGTAAATCATGCGCAAGGCGTAATCTTTATTTTATCATTCTTGGTTGCAATACCATTAATGCATATGCAATTGCACATGTATGTACAAACATATAGATCACATTGTTGTTAGTTTAATTCTTTTTGTTTGGTTGCTTACAAAACTGATAATTGTTAAACTTAAATATTGAAGTCATATATTTTGTTGCTCTTAATAACGGACAACTTATTGCTGTATATAAATTTTTAAAGGTTCAAGTATTTTTACAAGAATCATTTTAGTTACTGTCAATTTAACCTTCATTAAATAAAGTTTAATATTTAAAGTAAAAAAAAAATATAGTTTAATTAATTTTTTACGCAACAACCATAATAAAAAGTGTAACATATCTTACAAACAAAAATGTGCCTGTGGGAAAAAAGAAGACTATACCAGAGAAAAGAAATTGCATATTCACTTTTATTGCCCATTCATATGTTCATTGCTTTTGCCGTTCATTTAACTGCCCAAAAACATCAATGCACATGCTTGTATTTAGCTCTCCATTTGCTTTGACTGTTTCTTTGCGCACTACTTTTGTTATGCCAACACAAGTTAATCAACCCTTACATTCATGCGACTTAAAAATTTTGAAAACAGCTCGAGACTCTGGCACGTATTCATTGCTGACCATCAGATTTCATAGTATTCACATGGTAGTCATACACAAATAGAAGAAATAAAAAAAATTTTGTTAATTTTTCAACGGGCTTAAGTTCGAATCTGCATGACTGCAAATTATTTTTTGTTATTTTTTTATTAATAAATGAATTTGTTTTTAAATTCTATTTATTATTTTATATTAAAATTGGAATATTAAGAATATTTTCATTAATCATCAAACCAGCAGAACGGATCAGTACTGATTTCGAGGCCGCTACGCCATCTCATCAGCGTTCTTTGTTCAATTTTTCCACTTTCGCAAGTGGTGCTAGTTAGTAGGAATATCAACTATTTAACCAATATTTTAACGAAAATTGAATATGAGAAGTTATCACATTCATATTATTAAGTTATTACATTTTGGTTAGTACGAAATTCCCCAACCCTGACGATTAATATTCCCAATATTCCAATATCTCTTTTGCTTTTTCCAGAGCCATCGGCTGCTGATAGGTAAAGCTTCTTTGTTATTTATGTTCAAGTAATTGAATTTAGTTGTCAATTTACTTTGAACAAGTGCGCGTGCCCCCGCAATGTTTTAAATTATGTATGAATTTTTGTTAGTTGAACTTTTTCTTTATGTAAATTGTTAATTTTTCAACGGGCTTAAGTTCGAATCTGCATGACTGCAAATTATTTCTTGTTATTTTTTTATTAATAAATGAATTTGTTTTTAAATTCTATTTATTATTTTATATTAAGATTGGAATATTAAGAATATTTTCATTAATCATCAAACCAGCAGAACGGATCAGTACTGATTTCGAGGCCGCTACGCCATCTCATCAGCGTTCTTTGTTCAATTTTTCCACTTTCGCAAGTGGTGCTAGTTAGTAGGAATATCAACTATTTAACCTATATTTTAACGAAAATTGAATATGAGAAGTTATCACATTCATATAATTATGTTATTACAATTTGGTTAGTACGAAATTCCCCAACCCTGACGATTAATATTCCCAATATTCCAATATCTCTTTTGCTTTTTCCAGAGCCATCGGCTGCTGATAGGTAAAGCTTCTTTGTTATTTATGTTCAAGTAATTGAATTTAGTTGTCAATTTATTTAAAAAAATTTTTGCTTGTGCGAACAAAAACCACAAATTGAACGTATGTACCAGTGTTGTCAGATAATTTTTTTTCTTCCCCCCAAAAAAATTTAGAAACCCCCTAGATTCTACACTTTTTCTTAAAAAACCCCCTAAAACAGAAAAGTTTAAGTAGTAATTTGGTTTCATCATTCTTATCTCTATTAAATTTGAATTGAGGTACTATCATTCTTACGCGAAAAGCACGAAAAGACCCAAATTTTTATTTTAGTTTTTTATAAAAAGCCCCCAAAAAATATATCTGCAATCTTTCTTTCTTTTGTAAGAGACGGCTTGAGGAAGTTTGTTACGGGTACATGTACTTTTTTTGTTTGGGATGCAAATCCAACATGTTTTTTCGTATTTTGTTGTGCAATAAGGTCTCCTGTTAGCCACCATAATGCTTTTACAATATTTGCATAAAGCTTTGTAGTTGTCTCCCTGGACAGGGGCTAATCAATCTGAAATTTAATTTTGCATTTATTGTGTTTAAAATTTTATTTAAAAATACAATACCTCTAAACTGCTGATGTGCTTCCCACTCCTTTTTATATTTTTGTTTATATATGTTATCCTTTTTTGGCATATTGGTAATAAATTGTAAAGATGAACAACTTTTTAAAATTTATATTTTGCAGTTCAAAGAAAACCAACAAAATTGATTTAACGAGAAAAATGTTTTAATGTTTGTATTTGCGTGATTACTTTCTAAATCCTCATTTCGATGCAATTTCTTCGACATGCTCAGTTGTTAAATTATGTACTATTATGAACCAAACTATAAATTCGAAAATCCCCTAAATAAAATTTTTTTACCCCCAAATTTCCCCCTAAAGAATATTAACCCCTAAATCTGCCCCTAAATAGAAAAAAAAAACCCAAAATCTAGGGGGAAACCCCCTAATCTGACAACACTGGTATGTACGTACATACATATGTTTCTGTTGAAATATAGACAGTGTTGCGAATTTTACTGATTTTGTGGTAGATTAAACGTTTTTTTAAAACTCCAAAGTATCAGTATTTCTTTTAGTTATTCTATTGCAGTATTTTGATTTACTTGAAAGGTCTGGAAGATTTTAATTTGAAGCCTTTTAGTTAGTACTTTTTTCAACAATAATATTGGTAATTTTGACGAAAAGGAGATTTTCCATAGAAAACATTAAAATTTTAAACATATTAAAATTCTACAAAGAAAATCTTTCTAAAATGCTAAATATTTACACCCTTATTCACAAAAATTATGAGAGGCTTATAAGAGTGTAATAGAGAAAATTTCATATGAAATTTTTTTTATTACGCT
Source organism: Linnaemya tessellans (assembly GCA_951800035.1). Classification (NCBI taxonomy): domain Eukaryota; kingdom Metazoa; phylum Arthropoda; class Insecta; order Diptera; family Tachinidae; genus Linnaemya; species Linnaemya tessellans. The sequence goes on along the minus strand of OX637535.1, from coordinate 88,064,503 downwards.
GTTATTAGACTCTCATAATTTTTATGAATAAGGGGGTTAAAATGTATTTTTGTTAATACATTCATCGTCCATCTGAACAATTTCAAAAAAGTCAAATATCCGATATTTTGGGAAATAGGTTTTTTTTCCTACGCCTTTATGTTAACTAAAATATATTCTTTGTTGTATCGCTTATTAACACAAAGAAAAATAAGAAATAACTTTTAGCTTTGAGAGTTCAAAATGTATGAGGGCTGTTCACGCAAGAGAGTGAACCAGCATAATATGTCGCTGCTCGCTGTTGATATTCGCGGTTTTATGTCTTTTCCTTTTTTTTCTTCTGCTCCTTTAGCAAAAGAACAAGTAACAAGCAAACGATCAAGAGTTAGTCAGTTGTGAATTGAAGTTACAGTGCGAAAGGTGGCAAATGAAAAGTTAAAAATTAAAACAAACAAAAAAAAAACATATATATGAAAATAAAATCTGAAAAACGCATGGTGTCGCGGACAAAAAAAATGAAATATTTTCTATAAAACATGAAATAAACTTAAATTCGATTCATTACAATACATTGTAATAAAGAAACAAAATTAAGCCAAATAGTTGCGTCAAATAATAACTAAAACTTGTGTAATAATTAAAAGTAATCTAAGTGAAATAATCAAACTTAGCTAATGGACTTTTGAAAGTACAGCAAATTGTGCGAGGAACCATTTGCTGTTTCTTATCACACAACTAAAGAAAAGGAATAACCAGCACCTACAGCCACACATAAAAGAATGCTGGATTCTTCCTCCCCCTCATCATTTATGGTCCTTCGAGCCGGAAAGAACCCCGAAAGATCCGGAACAATCCGTCAGAGAATTCAAGTAAGTCTCCACATTTTTAAGTCTATGACACCCCTTATGCGTATTCATACTTATGAAATTACGTCTCAAAACCAGCTGTACATATGTAATTACATGCAAAACTATAAAATTAGACTTCAATATCATTGGAAATGCATGACCAGAGATATAGCCCGATATGTAAAACGGTGCAAAGCATGCCAAATAAATAAAACTGTTGTCCATGGTAAAGACCCATTCATTCTAACCCCTTTGAAGGCATTTGAGATAATAATAATTGACACCATAGGACCATTACCACGGTCCGAATCATGAAATGAATATGCTGTCACTATGATATGCGACCTAACAAAATACTTAGTCGCAATACCCATTCAAAATAAATCAGCCAAAAATGTAACAAAATCTATTTTGGAAGGTTTTATTTTGACTTCTGGTCCAATGAATACACTCCTTACGGACATGGGTACAGAATATATGAATCAAGTTTTATCAGAGTTATGTTCAATGATGGAGATAGAGAAACTCAATTCCACTCCTTATCATCATCAGACACTGGGTACTGTTGAGAGATCTCACAGAACATTTAATGAATATACATCTCATCCGATAAATCAGACTGGGATTTGTGGTTAAAATATTTTGTATATTGTTACAATACCACCCCATCTACTGCTCATGGTTATTGTCCATTTGAGTTGATTTACGGAAAGATACCACGAACTGTATATTGTGCAAAAGAGAACATTGTAGAACCATTGTACAATGTTGATTCATACGAAAGAGAAGTTAAATTTAGACTTCAAGTGGCGCAACGAAGACCTGCCAGTATCATAGAGAATGCTAAGTTTGAGAGGCAACAAAGTTCCAATGAAAGGGCCACTGAAGTAGTCCTCAATGATCTCGTATTAGTCCGCAACGAAGCTGGATATAAATTTGACAGTGTTTACAAGAGTCCGTTCAAAATTACAAACTTGGACGACGAAAAAAATATCGAAATTACTGATGATAATAAAAAATCATTCATTGCCAATAGAGACAGAATAAAAAAGTTCACGCGATAGTGATCTATCTACTTATCAATTCAACTAATTGATCCCTATGCTGTGGTTTGATTATTTGATCCCATTAATTGAAAATTGTGGGATTTTTTATGTTTTGTACTATTTCTCTGGGCTGTTCTTGCATGGTTCCTTTTATTCATCTTTATAACATAACGGGGATACAGCCCAATAAGTGCATTGCATGCGAAGATTTGCTTAATCATATTTTTAACTATACATGCATATACATACAGCAATTATTTTATTATTTTTATTGAAATTGTATTAAGTGAATTATTATAAATAACAATTGTAAATTAATGATGCATTACGTGAGAAACCCCCTAGCATCCAATAGTAATTGTAAGTCTAGATTAATCACATCCGTGTAGTGATTATTCTTTTGAAAAATGGAGGTGTAGTGTGTTTGGCCATTCTTAGTTGTCATGCCTTTTGCATGCAACATTAATTAATAATATATTTATCCACATAGTTACATATGTGTTTGACTGTGTTACGTCGACAGCGCGTAACTTGACACTTTTGTTATGCTGTCGAATGGCCCATGCACACAATGGCGTTGGTCGTCATGTATTTACGCCGACCACGCATTTTGTCATGATAGACTTAAGTTATTTTTCTCATGATAGACTTGTTAGTTTTAAACTTGAGATATTAAAATTCATTCAATAAATGTTTATGGAACTGATAAGTAGTGTTTAACATATGATACCCAAATAGTGCGAAAAAAGGAGTCACTCCGGTGGCTGCGTGTACGGCCGTGCATAATGCGCATTCAATTTCCGGCAGATACGCTCTGATCGCTGACAAAACAGATTGATTTACCCGTTCTGCGGCGTTAGACAGTGGAGAATAAACTGCTATTTTCATATGTGTGACCTTGTAAGCTTGAATCAAGTCATTAAAGGCTTTCGACATAAACTGTGACTATGTAGTATTTCTGGTACACCGAATTTTTGGAACACTTCTTGCACAAGACATTGTATTGAGTTTTGAGCAGACGCTTCCTTCATAGCCTTAGAAATACGAATTTGGAAAATTGATCCACCACAATAAAGGTAAAGGTGTTTCCGTGCTTTGACCTTGGGTATTTGCCTAAAAAGTCAACATACAGCTTTTGGAAAGGTCTGTCGGTTATCACTTCGCTCCCTATAGTCGACATAGTATTCTGATTTATAGATTTATTGCTGTATGCTTGTGACGCGCCATTTGGGGCCAATAATATAATCTTTTTAACCTTTCTAACGTTTTATTCATCCCACCATGGGCAGCTGTAGCAGATTCGTGGGCCTTCTCTATTAGTATATGTGTGACATCTTGTGGAATCCATAATTTCCAACACGACTCGTCGAAGTTTTCACTGCGATCAAATCTGGTTTTCTTAAATATGTTACCATTTTCCACACGTAAATAGGGAAGTTTTTCTTCAACATATTTGATCAAATTTAAATATTCATCTTCTCCAAATGCTACTGTCTCAAAATCGAAAAACTCATCATTTATCTCAGCCGCTTCAATTGGCATGCGTACGGTGACCATATTTTTCAACCCAAAAAAGAGGACATTTAGAAATGTAATAAAAATTGTTTTTACTATTTATAGTCAATGGCATATATTCTAGGTATAGCCGACTTACTTACATACATATATTAATGTTTTTTAAACAAAATATGCCCAGAACTTAAAATATGTCCAGAAATATTACAGTCATTTGAGAAAAAAATTTTAATTTCTGCACAATCCATTTGATGGTAATAATTCCTATTGTATAGGTGATTTTGACTTTTATTGTATTGAGAAAATAAAACTTTTAATTTTGGAGTTTAAACAAAAAAGTATTAATAATAAAAAAAAGGACATCATGTAAAAAAAGAGGACTGTCCTCTTAAAAAAAGGACGAATGGTCACCGTAGGCATGCGTGACAACATGTCAGCCACAACATTTTCTGACCCTCGGCTATGTTCAATTGAAAAATCGTATACCTGTAGTTGAAATGACCACCGCGCAAGGCGTCCACTCAAGCCCTTTAATGACATGAGCCATTTCAAACTGGCGTGATCAGTAATGACGGTAAATTTCATCAGTTCAACATAGGGTCTAAATCGTTTGATCGCAAGCACTGCGGCTAGACATTCCTTTTCCGTAACAGAATAATTTTTCTGACACTTATTAAATTTCTGCGAATAAAATGCTATAGGGTTCTCTTGTCCCTGATCATCCTTCTGGAATAATAGTGCCCCAATACCGAATTCCGATGCATCACATTGTATAAAAAATTGCTTGTTAAATTCCAGATGGCGCAAGACAGGGGCTGTGGTCAGTGCCATCTTTAAAATCTCAAACGATTCTATCGCCTCAGGCGTCATGAAAAACTTCTTGCCCTTCTTCAAGGTGTCTGTTAGGGGAACTGCGATGGTAGCGAAATCCCTTATAAATTTTCTATACCATCCAGCGGTTCCCAAAAAGCTCCTAACTTCCCTTGGTGACCTGGGTAACGAAATATTCTGAATTGCCTTTACTTTGTCCTTATCCGTTCTCAATATTCCTCCTCCGATAACAAAACCTAGATACCTAAGTTCCTGAAAACAAAACATCGATTTTTTTCGATCAATTGTGCGCCTAGCTTCTCGCAAGCACTCTGCTACTGTTCTAGAAGCCTCAGGTGGCTCGGGAAATCCTCATAAATTATCAGTAGGTCGTCCAAGTAGATAAAAACATTAGGTTTTAAACGCGCGGTATTACCCCGTACACAACCGCTGAGCCGCATTGCATAAGCCAAATGGCATAACCCTGAATTGGTACAGTGGTCGACCGGGCACTGTGAAGGCTGTGTACGGCTTGGCATCCTCTTCCAGCTCAATTTGCCAGAAGGCGTACTTAGGTCGACGCTGCTGATGTAGTGCGTCTGATCTATCCGACTCAGTATCCCGTCGATATTTTGCAGCGGATATGCATCCTTTACTGTAACCGAGTTTTATTTACGCGCATCGAAATAAAATCTGTTTTTCCCGGACTTTCTTACTACAGTAGAGTAGGTACGGGTAATATGGTATAGGCTGGTAATGTGGCATAGTAGATTTTTTCTTAAACTGACAATATAAGAGTAACGGAAACAGGCTTAATAGTTCGTTGCTCTCAGAGAATTAAGAGAGCAAGGATCTGTTTTATATTTGGTAGCCATTCTTGGAATCAGTTAAAAAAATTAGATTTTGCGCGCGGTCGACTTTTTTTTCGGTTGGAGTTAAAAAATAAGTTTTTGTTTTAAAGGCGTATATTAAAGTTTTTAAGTGAAAGATTAAAATAATTGGTAAGTACTAAATAAGCAAATAATGTACGCAATTGCTCTATATATGTAGCCGTTATTTTTAAATATATAAATATCTACAGTAAACACAAGTGCAGCTATTATGGTATACTTTGAGTTACCTAATTTAGTTAGTGTAGGTACCACATAACCTTCCAAAAAATATCAGAATGCCGAAAACAGGTGAAATAAGAAAATGTGCAGCAGAAAATATGGAAAAAGCTATACAGGCTGTCCGAGATAGTGAAATGGATTTTTGGATTCAAAAACATTTGGTGTATCCCACACAACATTTGGTACACTATACCACTTTACCAGCATATGGTGTACCACATTACCAGCACATTTCTTAAAATGGTCTTTAGTGGGATTTGAACTATTTTCTCAAGTATATCTGAAATTGTGGATTTAGTGTTTTTCTCAAATATATTCCTGGATGAACAGTGGATGGTTAAATCATAGTTTAATCGAACAAAAAATAAAAATTTGGTAATCAAAAAACAAATAGGTATACCATATTACCCGCACTAACTCTAGTTCTGTTGGACCAAGAACTATTACTTTCTTCAATAACTTTTAACTTAAGCATATTATCAGGCTCTTCATAAACGATTGCTTGTACAGCTAGCGAAATGAGGTGGTGTTTCTCCTTCACTGGCATGGTGCCCTCTACGAGTCTTATCTCATGTTTTTCTAGCTGAGTACAACCTAAACCTTGCTTTTCGAATGAGGGAAACTTTCTTATAGCATTTTCCAATTGCTATTGTTGCTCTACGGACAGTTCATGCTTCTTTAACTTATGACCGTTGTCCTCATCGTTACCTAAGTCATGGACCATTTCCACTGTAACTTCTGCATTCACGAAAATTTGCGGAGCTACCTCAAACGCCTGCCAAAAATCTATCCCTAAACACACTTGTTGGTCTAGACCCGGGCATAAATAAAAGTTAATTTTTTTTTTAGTTTCTTTATATTCAACGTTTAATTTTGTTCTGCCTATAACCCGGTGCTGTTGACCAGTAGCTGTGCTGATATTACCATACATAGGGAAAATTTCTCCGTTTATTTGTTCTGCTGCTTCTCTACAGTTCCTACCCAAAAGACTCACTGAAGCACCTGAATACAACAGCCCCCTGAACTCCTTGCCCATGATTTGAATATTAGCGTAGGGTCTATTTTTGTATAGCAACGAAATATGGCCTCTGCTATGAGTATTCGTCTTTTTTTTCTATTAATGAAATCCCTCCTTAACTTGAGAATATACTCCCTTATTATTGAACTTCTTTCATTGGTTACGGTTTGCTTTTCTGCACACTCAAAATAATCTACACTAGATATGCTATTTTTTTCGAACCATTCCGTATTTTGTAGTACATGTAGTAACTAAAATTGTTAAAAATTTTAAGTTTTTCTTTAACAAAACCTCTTTATACGTCATGAAGATTTGTATTGGCAAAAAAATATTTAAAATTAAAATTTTGCTTCCAGGGGCAAAATGACGTTGTTTTTTTTAGCTAACTAAAACTATTTTATATTTTGGAAAGAATGAAATTGGTATCAAAAATTAAAAAAAATCAAAATCCAGGGTTGGACAAGTGCAATATTTTATGGTTCATGAATGTGACCAAAATGGTTCAACATTTTCATATTTTCTTAAATAACACTACTTTATACCTCATGAAGAGTTGCATAGGTAAGAAAAAACGGAAAAAATTTAAATTTCACTTCCAGGGTTGGGAAGTTGAAAGTTTTTTTGGTACATGGAATATATTGTAGTACATGAAAGTGACCAAAATGGTTGCAAATTTTAAGTTTTTCTTAAATAGAATGACATAATACCTAAAGACTAGATTAGTAAACAAAAATAAAATTTCGCTTCCAGGGCTGGGAAATTAAATTTTTTTATACATAAAAGTAACCAAAAAGGCAACTAACGTCGGTTTTTTTTAATAATTAAAACTATTGTTTAGTTCAGGAAAAACAAAATTGGTATAACAAATTAAAAAAAAAAAAATTTAGATTCCAGAGTTGGATAACTGCAATATTTTGTGGTACATGAAAGTGACAAAAATGGTTACAAATATTAAATTTTTCTTAAATAAAACTATTTCATGCCTCATTAAGAGTTGCATTGGTAAAAAAAATTAAAATTTCGTTTTCAGGGTTGGGAAATTGAAATATATATTCTGCATAAAAGTAACCAAAAAGGCAATTGACATTGTTTTTTTTTTTGCCAATTAAAACTGTTTTATAATTCAGGAAGAACAAAATTGGTATTAAAATCTTAAAAAATCAAAATTTCGACTCCATGGTTGGACAAATGATATATACGAGTATTATGATACATGAAAGTGACCAAAGAGTTTAAAAATTTTAATTTTTTTGTCAAGTAAAACTACGTTACACCTCACTAAGAATTGCATTGGTAAAAAAATAAAAATTTGCTTCGAGAGTTGTAAAATCGAAATATTTTTGATATATAAAAGTACCCACATAAATTCCAAATTTTTAGTTTTTAGTGATTTAAGCCTATTTTATATATCAGAAAAATTAAATTAGTATTAAAAATTTAAAATTCGGTTCCAGGGTTGGAAAATCAAAATTTTGTGGTACATACATTTGGTAGCCACATAAATTCCCAATTTTGGTTTTTTTTCAGTGAATTAAACATATTTTATGTTTCGCTAAGAATTAAATTGGTACTAAACATTTTAAAAACTAAAAATTCGGTTCCAAGGTTGGAAAATCGACATTTTCTGATTCATTGACGTAACCATATAATTTGCTATTTTTTATTTTTATGATGAATTATACCTACTTTATATATCAGGAAGAAATAAATTGGTATGAAAAACCAAAACAATCTAAAAGGAGATTCTACGGTTGAACAATTTTGAACTTTTTGGGGTACATAAAACGAATTTTTGTTTGTTTGTAAATTAAACATATTTACAGCCTTATGCAAAAAAACTTAACACAGACTGGTAAACCAATGTTAAGCAAAATTCCTTAAAGTATCATGCAAAAACGGTTGTTAGCTTAACACACGTGTTGTAAACCGATGTTAACATCAAATAATTTAAAGTAGCTACTCATGTACTTTAAAGCGGTGTTAAATATTTTTTTTGGCAAATGTTTTGTGAAAACTTTTAATTAAAGCGTTTCAGTTTTGTGTATTTTTATATTAAAAATGGATACATTAAATTTAATGAACAGAATCGGTAAAATTATTTATTTCGATATAAAAATTTTATTCAATGTGTAACTTTTATTTAGAACGTATAGCGGGCTATTATCGGGCACGTACTTATAAAAGAGAAGTACCGTTTTAGCATGGAAACAGAGAGGAAAATTGTAACATTGGTAAAACAAGACATTGAAGTAGACAGCAGGGGATGTGGAACATCACCGAAATACAATTTTGGTAGCCATCCACTGATTTTTGAGCTGTGTTATTGTGCGTTGACTCCCGACACATTAACTGTTGAAGCTAAAAAAATTAAGAAATTTAAAAAAGGAAATGATCATGTGGTTGTATCAGAGCTGTTAAATTTGGATTACGATTAGTAATAAATTAGATTAAATTTTAAAAAGAATGGTATTTATTACATAATTCTCTTTTTAAAAATTTCTGATTATTAATTAATTATGATTACAAATAATCCAAAAATAAGTAAGATTAGTTAGGATTACGAGAAAATAATCAAAAGTAATCAAACAAATAATTGACTACTTTCAAGGATTATTTTTGATTAGTTCCGATTATTTTTTAAAAAATTTAGAATACGCATCATTTTATACACACATTTTATTTTGATAAATTTGCATTTAAAACATAGATGATCAAGCTTCTCTTGCCCTATAACGCGTTATAGGAAAGCAAGAAAAAAGTAAATTCTGCTTGCGCAGCAAACAAATATGTATACGAAAGAAAAAAAATTTGTTTCTCTCGCTCTCCTTAGGTTTTGGCTTCTCTTTAGCATACAGCAGGGATGGATAACAAGTACTTTTCAATTTTATCTACATATATTTTGAGTTGAAGGGCGTACGTTTTGCATTTATAATTGTATTTATTCTAGATAACACAATATTTTTATTTATTAGCATCTGACTGATGAAAATTGTATTTATTTTGTAAACTCGTTTATAATAACTGTCTATTTCAAATAAATATATATTAGCTCATCTAGATCTATATGGCCTGGGTACTCTTTTATTCTTGCGTGCTTTGCTTTTGCTTTTCATGGTAGAAAATGTTGTTTCAGAATTATATGTGGTACCAAACATTGAATACAATTTGTAGATTTCTGTCTTCAGTTTTTTTGATAAACAGAAAGTAATTCTAGAAACATTTCCACCTCTGTTAAAAGTAAGCAGAGGTTTTTCTCTGCGCCACACACAAGCGCAACTGTGTTTATGTGGTAGTGCACATCACTGATTTAAAACATAAAAAAATTAATGACAAGCATACGTTAAAATATGTGATCAGTTTACTTGTATTGGAGACGGACCTTCAATTTGGAACTGCATTGATTTTGTGGGGTTGTTTTATAAGTGATAACCAAAAATAAATAAATTATCATAATAGTTATTTTTAACCAAAAAAATGTTTCTGGTTGACATAATGGTTGTTTATAACCAAAATTCTATCTTTCTCAATGTAATTGGTTACGGTAATCAATATGATATAAATGCGACCATAATGGTTAAAAATTCCCAAATGCATATAAAGGGCTCCGAAATAAAAACATAGCAATTATTTTCGGTCCCTGCATTATACGAATAGAGCACAAACCCGTGAACCCGTGATAAATAAGAAGAATGCAGAATCATGAAGAATGCAAATAGGTTGTGAATTATCAAATCGATGCACATCAATAATAATAACAAAAAATAAAAAACAACAACTAACATTAAACAGCATTGGCATAATTTCGCAAAATAAAAAAAAATAATTAAAAACAATCAAAAGTAATCTTCGAAAGTACTCAAATTATTTTTCGATTACTTTTTATTATTTTTGATTATTTTTTCGTAATTTTTATTAGTCTTGATTATTTTTCGATTATCTGTAATCGTAATCAATTAGTAATCGTGCGAATCTGAAAATAATCGTAATATAATCGTTACTTCACCTTTAAAAGAAAAATAATCTAATCTCTAATTATTATGATTAGTAATCATTACATAACAGCTATGGGTTGTATATATACATATATATATATATATATATATATATATATATATATATATATATATATATATATGTATATGTGATGTACAGAACTTTCTGCCACTTCCACCCATGCTTTTTTTTTGAATGGTTGGTATTGTTGTCCATATATTTGTTTTCAATGACTTTTACCTTCTTTCTTATGAGTTCCTTAAAGGTGCCAATACACTACGTGTTTTTGCTTGTGTTTTTTCAAGTGTGCAATTCACATGTTTTTTGTTGTGTTTGTCAAACTTGATTAATTTACATACGGTTTTTAATTTTTGGTCACCAACTTGTATGTATAGTACAATTACACGCGACATCGGCCATGATTGTTTACAACAGCTGATATGTTCAAATATTAAAATTTAGTTTTTTGGCGGAAGGTTTTTGTGAAAAATAAAATTAAAATAATAAAAAGAAATGGAACCAAATGAAAAAAAAATTGCACTGTGTAGCGTTGCTATAATTATTGCAGCACTAAAACTTAAAAGAAAAAAAAAAGGAAATTAAAAAAAGAAATCGCAGTCTTTGGAGTCAAAAATGGTTGCTTCGCCGGGACACAGGACTTGGTTTTGGGTCGATGCTTATCAACGAGCTTCGATTGGAGGATCCAAAAGCATTTACAAATTTTACAATAATGTCTTTTGAATACTTCAATGAATTGCTTCAAAAAGTGGTCCCTTACATATCAAGGGAAGATACTCATTTGCGCGAAGCCATTTCACCTAGTGCAAGGTGATACAAACTAGTAATGGAAAAAGGAAAATTTCTAATACAATTTTTGTTTCAGATTGCTTTTGACTTTGAGGTTTCTTGCCACTGGAGAGAGATTTCAGCAATTGTTATACGGCTTCCGCATTTCTGCGTCGTCCATTGGGAGAATTATTCCGGAAACACTTAAAGCCATTCATACAACTTTGAAAGAAGATTTTTTGAAAGTTAGTACACATATATTTTATGGTAAACATATAAATGAATGTATGTATGATATACATATGTATGTCTTTCTAGTTCCCACAAAGTAAGAGAGAATGGAAATCGATCGCTGAAGACTTTGAAAAAAAATGGAATTTTCCTTTTTGCTTAGGAGCCATAGGTAATATTAACATACATAACATTCTAATAAATAAATAAACCCCATTTATTTTTTCCAGATGGCAAGCATATAGCTATCAGGGCTAGAAAGAATACGGCTCCTTTTACTACAACTACAAAGGTCTTCATAGCGTTATTCTGTTGGCTGTGGTGGATGCAAACTACAAATTTCTATATGTGAATGCAGGGTCAAAGGGGAGGGCAAGCGATGCAGCAGTGTTTAATGAGTCATCATTATGCCAGGGCATTAAAAATAATAGATTAGATTTCCCTCCAGATGACGATCTGCCAGGCACGGGCAAAAAAGTTCCATATGTATTCGTTTCAGATGATGCATTTCGTTTAACCCCAAGAATAATAAAACCATATGGAGAAAGATCAACAAATGCCAATAAAATATTTAATTACAGATTAAGCAGATCCCGCCGTGTAGTTGAAAATGCGTTTGGGATTTTAGCCAACAAGTTTCAAATTTTCCAAAAAGAAATTGATTTGCCAGTGGAAAATGTGGACTTAATAACATTGGCCGCATGTTCGCTACATAATTTTATTCGCACAAGAGACGGCTTTGATGCTAAATCAGTTGATTTTTAAAATATTTGTTCGATTAATATCGAAAATGGATCTTGGCGAAACGAAGTTTCATTAACAAAAATTGAAAAATGCCTGGGAAATCGGTCTAGTGATGAAGGTAGAAAAGTACGAGATGCGTACTCCGAATACTTTAACGGAAATGGTTCAGTGCCATGGCAGAATGAAGCAGTTAAGAAATTCAATTTTTAAACTACTGAAGCACAGATAAATTTTTGCTTTTCTAAAATAAGAAAGACTTTTTATAACTAATTGTAGTGAATAATAAATTCAAGTAAAAATAATCAATATAAAAAAAATTTATTTTTATTAATTCATTTATTCGATTTAGCAGGTACATATTAGTTTAATTAAAAATAAAATAAAATATTGTTAATTTAAAAAGGCACTATTCAAAAAGGAACGAAAAGGAAAATTAAGGGATATTCATATGTTTATAGTTTTCATTTTACATTTTTTTCTTCTACTGTAAAATTGCATTTTTGTTAGTAACACATTTTTGCATTTTACCTAATACTATACATATGATAATATATTATATCGATGGCTTAATTTAAAAAGGTTGTATCACGTATTTAAAATAATTTGCCGTATCTTAAAGATAATTATCTAAGTATGAAATGCTTATACTTAGTCAAAATTAAATAAACCTTTTTATATGAAATATCGATGTGTACATTTAAAAACACTAAAATACACTGTTATTAAAATTTTCGCAAGATTTGTCTTGCATTCTCTGTTTTTTTTTTTTGATTTAAAAATTTCTAGCGTTATAATTTCTTTCAGCTCGTCTTTTATCTGAGCACTTTTAATTTCAGAAAGCTCAGTTTTAATAAAATTACAAAAGCTGTCATCCTTCTCATCAGACAGATTTGTTTTGCTAGAACTTATTTTATTTAACGCGGCCGTCGCTGCTAAAAGCACTTCGTTTTCCTGTCCGCATTGATTTGGCTGCGGAGTTCCTTTTTTTTGTTTTTTCTTACTTCCTTGTGAAGACTCATCACAAACTAATGGTTGCGACGAATCAAAGGAGTCATCGAGAGAAATTGGAGTCTGGTAATAGTTAAAAACATTTTAAATGATATAAAAATTTGGTAGATTTTACTTACAGTTAAATTACATTCCCCTCTTCTTATTTGAATAAAATCTTCGAGGAAGGAGAGTTCGGTGTACCAATAGGCTGATGGAATGAAATTTTCGTCTGCACCAGCCCCACTTTTTCTTTCTTTTCGTTTTGCGACTTCTCTTGTGTATTGCCCACGCAAATACGTCATCTTATTCTAAATTTATAAGCAACACGAACTCAATTAATTTCTTAAGAGAAAAGACACGCTTTCACACGAAGGTGAAAGATATGACGAGCACAAAACCACTTTTAGTTCTCTTACCTTTATGTCTGTGGATTCAACATCAAAATTCAACTCCTTTAATTTGTTTGCAATTTCATTGAAAGCTGCATACCGCGCATGCTTGTTGTGATAAAATTTGTGCTTTGAATTGTACAAACATTCATATTTTTGCCACATTTGGATCAACTGGAGCACTGCTTCTTTGGGCCAGTCAAACTAAAACAACGAAACATACTTTAATCTTTGAATAAACTTTTAATATAATATACTCACCTTTATGATATCATTTTTCATTTCCTTATACATATTTCTAAATTCTGATGCACAATTCAAAAATTTTTAGAATATAAATTTCTTACCGTCAATCGAATCAAAATAAATTGTTTTATTTTTATTATAACATTAAAGCCGCTGGAAATTTCTTTGGTAGCGTTGCTGAAGTGCCGACGTCACTGAAGTGCCGGCGTCACAAATATTTATTTAAGTTTTTTTCTTTTTAATCTGCAAAATATGGAGCTTGTATCAACCTTTGTTATATACTTTAAATCATTGTTATTAAAATTTTAAAATTCGATAAAAAATAATTAATTTATCACTAATGCAAATACTTTAAACGGACGGCTAATGATATCGGAGACATTCAACCGTCGATAAATGTTTTCATATGCATAGACATTTGAAAACACATGTTTGAACATAAGAAAATAGAACATGCTCTAATTGAAAATTTGTCTTATGTTTTTGCTTGTGTATTTTACACAAGCAAAGTTTTTGAGGTCACCAACTGCATGTTTTTACCGAATTATCTAAAATTTTTGACAGGTACAATGTAAAAAAATATTTAACACCGCTTTAAATTATTTGATGTTAACATCGGTTTGCAACACGTGTGTTAAGGTAACAACCGTTCTTGCATGATACTTTAAGGAATTTTGCTTAACATTGGTTTACCAGTCTGTGTTAAGTTTTTTTGCATAAGGCTGTTAAAGTTTAAACCGATTGTTTAAAATACAACCATTCTTTACTTGTGTTGATTGCATGTACGTCACTATAAATTTTATTGTTTTTACATTATGTGTGTTAATACTTTGAATGATATTTACCGTCATAGAAGCAGACAACAATACCAACAATTCAAAGAAAAGAGCATGGGTGGAAGTGCCAGAAAGTTGTGTACGTCACATATGCATATATATATATATATATATATATATATATATATATATATATATATATATATATATATATATATATAAGTTTTAATAAAACAAAATATAATATTAAATAGAATCCAAACTAAAACCTTTTAGTTCAGAGTTTTATTAGTTAAAAGTTATATTCTATCATTACAGCTTGGTTTTATTCTATCTGGAATAATAGTCGTTCGCAGTTACTGCGATCAACGATCATTCCCGAATCGTACAATATTTCTTTTAAAAATAAAAGTGTTCAAACATTTCTCTTAAAAATAAATTAACACTCGACAGAGGATTTAAATTACAAGAAAATCAAATGACAAGAATGTTGTGAATAATAATTCACAAACAGAAATAATCATTCGAAATTACGGGAGTCAAAGAACAATTCTTATAAATTTAAACAATTACTCAAATTACAACTGAACATTTGTTCATATTAGTCATGACAACATCGTTGGGTAAAACTCCCCCAGACGAAGATTGGTTCCCAATATCTGAAGGACAATTGGGAAACGATATAACTCCTCTGTCCACTGTTTTTTCGGACCTGAATTTAATGATCAGGCAGATAATGATTAAAATTGTTACAATTATGATTACATTAGCTGTTTTTTGATTGTGTCTTAGTTCATCTATATATCTTATATTTCTAATGTGTTGATAACTTAAATTTTTTATTGATAAATTTTCCTCAAAATTTATTTGTATTTCCTTAGGGAAGTTAGGTATTATTATACTTTCAGTGTATGTTCTTTTATCATACCATTTTTCAAGAATCTCAATTTTACATTCTTCAATTTTTATTAAGAAATGACCGGTAAGTACAATAGGTATATCATTACAAGTTTGATTAACCGTTACATTATTCATATTTATAGCAAATAACAAATCGGAGTCTACTTCAGTAATGGATGTGATTGCATTTTTTCGGTACTCACAAAACATTTTCTTATCATTTAACATGATCTCAATACATTTATCCTTCAAAACAGTAAGATTTTTCTTAAAATTAGTTGCAAAATATATTTTATTATTTCTTGAAATATATCTATTTTTATCTTCACTTAATTCCAAATTATTATTATTTGGGATTGGTTGGATATATAAGGAACTATAAAGTTCCTGGGTTAGTTGAAGAATTTGGATTATTAACAGTATGTTTCGTTTATTAGTTGCGATAGTCATTTTTACGTTTTGTAATTTTTCGAAGGTAATGTTATACTTTATTATTTCTTCATCAGTTATTATGTTTTGGCTCAAAAGTCCTAGTCTCGATGTCAGTATTATTCCCTCAATTTTGTCAATTATCCTTTCAAGCTCAGCAATTTGAAAATTTAAATGTGTCTTCCTTATTTCGAGATTTTTACCAACTGTTTCGTTATTGATATTTATGTACTCCAAATAATCCTTTTTTGCTTCCAAGTCATAAATTTTTGAAAGTTTTGCCAGTTGCTCATCAAAATGCTGATTTATTTCAATCTGGCTATTAGATTGCTCAATTACGTCATGTGTGTTTGTTTCCATTCTCTGTAATGTTTCTTCTATCTTTTTTCTGTCTTCGTCATCCATTGTTCCGAATAAGTATTTCATTCCCGTACCAAAAACATTTATAAGCCCTCTCTTTTGTCTATGAGGAGTAAGACTTTTCAATGATGTCCTTAAGTGCTGTATCTTATGGTTCAGAAACTCATCATTCAGTTCAGTCACGTTTTTCTCTAGATCCCCAATATATTCTTCATATTTAGTAGTATTAAACAAATGCAAAATGTTGCAATAGCCTTCAATCAAATGCTTCTGTCCCAACTTTATAATGCTGAATCCGTTTCCCATAGTCAGATCTCTAAAATCAATTCTCTGACCGCGTGTCACGCAGGCCGCAAACACCATCAACGCCACCAACAACATCTTCCGAGATTGCATCATCGATATAATTGTCCGTAGGGTCAACCAGAACGTCCAAAGATCTAAAAGTATTCTTGCTACGTATTAGTTGGTCCTTATAAACCCTTTGGTTTTTATTCTGATAATTTTTGTTATCTAACCTATTCAGTGTCACTTTTTCCTGTCTTGCATCTGTCTTATGTGCTCTAAAGTCTTTTTTAAAATTTTCATTTACGTCTTGATCCTTGCGATTTTTATTAATGTATGCTAGATTTTTTTCTTTTCTTTTTTCAATTATTTGTCTAATTTTTTGGTTCTCTAACGGGTTATTATTAAAATTAATCTCTATAGGTTTCCTGCGCGTCGTCAGATGAAAAGTGTTATTATAAATGAAATTTGCTTGCATTGGCAAATCCACATTATAAACTATATCTGATGTTTCTTCTCTTTTCCTCAATATTCTAATATTTTCATTCAGACTGCTATGAAATCTTTCTATATCAGAATTTCCCGTATGTCTGTAAGGGGTCGTAAAATGGAAATCTATATTATTTTTTTCCAAGAAGTCCTTAAAAAGGGATGAAGTAAACCCTGGTTCATTATCCAGAATAAGCTTCTTAGGAGTTCTCATTAAGTTAAATAATATTGTGAAATGTTTTACAAAATTAAGCGGTGTTCGGTCTTCAACTTTCTGAATCAGCACATACTTAGAGAACTTATCAATAAGCGTAATGTATGCGTTTCTTGGGTCCATATACCAAATATCCGTATGGTAAATTTCATGTGGAGATGACGGAGTTTCCGTCTTTTCGAAAGGTAATTTCAAAGGTCTTCGTTCAATTTTATAATTGCATATTTCACAATTATTTATAAATTTTGTTATTTCTTTTTTCAAATTAGGATAATAATATTTTCTCTTGAGTTCAAAAAATGTCTTGTCTATACCCGGATGGTTATTTTCATACTTATGATGTCTCATTATTACCTCTAATAAATCTTGTTTTTCAATGTTCTCCAGTAGGGTATAAGTTCTATATATTTTAAATCTCTTAATATTTTTTAATTTCCTTACCTCCTCCTGGATCATAACATACAAATCCTCAACATCACAGAATATTACAACGTTTTCTTCTTTTTCGATTAAATTCATTATTTTTTTCAAAACCTCTTTAAAATCATCCACACCTATTCCAAACTTATATAATTTTTTATTGAACTGAGTTTTTTCCTCATAGGAATTTTTTTCTTGTCTCTCAATCAAAATTTGTTTGTTAGCGAATTGCAGAGGACTTTCTGTCACCGGGATATGATCCATTCCATCATCCTGAGCGCTATGCACGGTTGGAATTGGTTTCTATTCATTCTTTTTTCCACCTTTTGTTGAGAAACTTCTCGCTCTACTATTTTAAAATTTAATTCTTCTTTTTTGTGAACACGTAAAAAGTGTCTCTTCACGCCTACCTTGCTTTCAAAATTCCTTTTACACAAGTTGCATTGAAAGATTTGTCCACCATGTTTTTGTTTAATGTGTTGCTCCAAAACAACTTTCCTTTTATACACCTTTTGGTAAACGCTGCATTCGAAAAAATTTATTTCTGTAACGATTCTTGACAAGGCATCTGCCACTTTATTTTCTTTGCCTTGTACATGTTGGATATCAAACTCATATTCATTGAGCTTAATTTTCCAACGAACCAACTTTGAATTGGGCTCTTTGAGTGATGCCAACCATACTAAGGGTCTGTGATCAGTTTGCAATCGAAATTTCCTACCATAAAGATAGTGTCGAAATTGCTTACAAGCCCAAACCATAGCTAACAATTCTTTTTCAATTGTACTATAGTTTATTTCGTGTTGGTTTAAGGTTCTCGAAGAAAAGGCTAATGGTCCATCTTCCTGCGACAATACGGCACCGAGCGCAAAATTACTTGCGTCAGTAGTTAGTACAAATTCCTTTCCGAAATCTGGGTATCTTAACACCATATCCGATGTCAATATTTTCCTCATCTTCTCAAAAGCCTGCTTGTAATCGGAGTCACCTGCATTGATTTTGCCGTCTTTTTTGAGCCTAAGGGTGAGAGGCTTTGCAATCTTGGCATAATTTGGTATAAACTTTCTGTAATACCCACTCAAACCCAAGAATGACTGGAGTTGTTTTACTGTTTTCGGTATTGGAAAACTCTTAATACATTCTATTTTTTTGGGGTCTGGCTTAATGCCCTCTGTGGTTACCACGTGACCAAGAAAATTGGTCTCTTTTTGCAAAAAATCGCATTTATTTAAAGAAACCTTTAAGTTGGCTTTCTGTAGTGTACACAATATCTTCGACAAATTATCCAAGTGTTCTTGAAGAGAAGTTCCAAAAACCAATATGTCGTCCATATAAATGACGCATATCTTATTAATGTAATTCCTCAACACGTTATTCAGCATCCTCTGAAATGTAGCCGGAGCATTTTTGAGGCCAAATGGCATACGTCTAAACTCAAAATGACCATCATTTGTTGAGAAAGCAGTTTTTTCCTGGTCGTTTTCATCAACCTCTACTTGGTAAAAACCTTTCGTCAAATCTAATGAAGAGAAATAATTTGCTCTCCCCAGCTTATCCAATACATCTTCGACAACCGGTATTGGATACTTATCTTCTCTAGTTATAGCATTCAATCTTCTATAATCAACCACAATTCTCCACTCCCTATTTCCTACTTTATCCTCCTTTTTTGGGACAACCCAAATAGGAGAATTATAGGGTGAATTACTTGGAACGATAATACCTTGCTCCAACATTTCATCCATTTGTTTTTTAACTTCATTTCTATGTATCTCGGGATATCTATATGATCTGATGTAAACCGGATTTCCAGTATTTGTTGGTATTGTATGTTTCACTTCATTTGTAAATGTCAAACTATCTCCTTTCTTGTAGAAGACATCCGAAAATCTTTTAATTACTTTTCCAAGCAATCGATTCTCTTCTTTGTTGAGGTGTTCTGTTCTTAATTGGTCAAATATTCCCAATTCATCCAAGTGGAGTAACTCGGGTAAATTTTCTATTTCTACTGTATAGTGTATAGTCTCAATTGGATGTTCTTTTTCGTCTTGGCCCTCAAAGTATAAAGGTATCTCCTGTTCATTTATCGTTATAATCTGTTTTCTGTAGTCTATAATCGCATTATTATTTCTTAACAATGTTGAACCAAATATTCCGTTAAACATTGGATGAAAACTAATGACCTTAAAAACTTCATCTTTTTTAAGACGAATTTGTAAGGAGTCTTTATGGATTTTAGCTTCTTCATTAATTACCAAAAAACCTGAAGCTGTTTTGATTTTCTGTGGTTTTTTTAATTTTTTTATATATTCTGGAGGATAATGATTTTTTTCAATAATATTTTCTGTAGACCCGGAATCGATTAGAATTCTTGTGATTCGAGTCTTTCCCCTGAACAAGATATAGGGTAGTTTATATTCTATATATTTATATTATATTATAGTTTATATATTATTATATTAAATTTTGAGGCTGTAAAGTCTGTGTGTTATCTATGTGGTGGTTTTGTCTATAAGTCTGTCCGCTGATATCCATTGGTTCTGTTCCGTTTTGTCTAGACGCATTCTGATACGGAAAATTTCTATTAGTATGAGTATTTTGATATCTGTTATAATTAGGATTGGAGTAGTTAGGATTTGAATTGGAAGCTCGATTATTGGGATTGGGGTATTTAAAATTTTTCTTAGGATTTTGGTTATTAGTTTGATTAGTATTTTGGTTTCTTAATTGAAAGTCTTGAGTCTGAACATATTTTTTATTATAGTTTATTTTATTTTTTTCACTTAAGAGTAAGTTAGATTGACCCAGCTCATGAAGCGCTTTTTCCAATGAATCTGGCTTAAGAGCACAAAGAACTGTTTTTAAATTTATAGGTAACTTATTCATAAAGGTTTTCAATGCAATTCTATTATTATGATTAATCTCGGTCATGTTGCCGTCTAATCTCTGTCTCTGATTTAAAAAGGAAAGCTTGGTTTGAATGAAGTTATAGAACTGTAGGACGTCTCCTCTATACTGGGCTCCTCTCAGTTCTTCATAAAGTAGTTCGGCAGAAGTCAATCCACCAAAATTATGTTCCAGAAGAGACTTAATCCCATTCCACGTAGTTAAATGGGGATGAATCTCCAAAACTAATCTAGCCTTTCCTACGATTTTACTTTTAATCACTGATAAAAACATCCTTTGCGATGTCGGACTATAATCCGACATACACGAGATTACATTATCTATGCTCTCCAAAAACGGATAAAGTTCTTCCTTTCTTCCGTCAAAATTAGAAATTAAGCTTAAAAATCTAAGGGGATCTATATCCTTTATATGTTTCATTTGTACCTGCTGTTGTTGTAACTGATGCTGTTGTTGTTGCAATTGTTGATGCAAATCTTGTTGTAACTGTTGCTGTTGTAACTGTTGCTGTTGTAACTGTTGCTGTTGTAACTGTTGCTGTTGTTCTTGTTGTAACTGTTGTTGAAGTGGTTGTTGTTGAAGGTCCATTCTTCTATTTTGGTCGAATATTCTTCTTCTATGCTGCATGCAGTATCGCTGCCCAGGCAAAATTCGTTGCCTGATGACTTTGGTCTTCTTCTTTTCTAATTTGTTTTTCACTTTTGTTTTTTCTTTTCTGCAAGTTTATTTTTTATTTAGCAGATATCGACTATTTTAGCTTGTTTACGCATGTCCCATATACTCTATATGATTAAAATTTTTTTTTTTTTTTTTATCATTAATTGTTTATCACTTATGATAGAACTAATCTAAGTTATTTAAGGTTATTATTTTATATCTTTAGTTTTATTTTTATAGAACTAATTTAGTTACCACTCCTTTACTTGGAGTTATTTTTATAATTTTGGAGGGACCCTTGGGTATCGCAAAATTTATGTATTTATTTATTTAATTTAATCACTTATCCTTTTTCGTAGGATCTTCTCGGATAGACGATTTATTCATCTATCCTACCGACTGCGCCAGTTTTAATAAAACAAAATATAATATTAAATAGAAACAAAACTAAAACCTTTTAGTTCAGAGTTTTATTAGTTAAAAGTTATATTCTATCATTACAGCTTGGTTTTATTCTATCTGGAATAATAGTTGTTCGCAGATACTGCGATCAACGATCATTCCCGATTCGTACAATATTTCTCTTAAAAATAAAAGTGTTCAAACATTTCTCTTAAAAATAAATTAACACTCGACAGAGGATTTAAATAAACTACAAGAAAATCAAATGACAAGAATGTTGTGAATAATAATTCACAAACAGAAATAATCATTCGAGATTCAAATTACGGGAGTCAAAGAACAATTCTTATAAATTTAAACAATTACTCAAATTACAACTGAACATTTGTTCATATTAGTCATGACAACATCGTTGGGTAAAACTTATATATATATATATATATATATATATATATATATATGTATATATATATATATATATATGTATATATATATATATATATATATATATATATATATATATATATATATATATATATGGGCATTTCCATTTTGGCGTTACGTTACTTTTGTACGACGATATGTTGAAAAAAAAACGTTAAAAACCAGAATTTAAAAAAGTTTTTTTCTCACATTAGAGAAGTGATTGGATAGCTCTATATTCAGCTAAAAAATGGAAATAGTTGAGCCTAAGAATTTCAAGATATACTCCAAAAAGTGACCTGGCGTTACGTTACAAAAAACGAAAGTGCGATTTGACTTTGATAACAAAATTGTTGAACTCTGCGAATTGGGCAAGTATTTTTAATCAAATTTTTTTTGATAGGTTTTGGGCCAATATACATTTATTTTCCAAGTTATAAATTGAACAAATCTTTTTTCCTTTTTTTTCTTTTATGAAAATTGGTCTGGCGTTACGTTACTGGCGTTACATTACTAAAATTTCCACTTTATTTTATTATGTTAAAAAAATGCGAAAAAGACATAAATATTAGAAAATTATATAAAAACTACAAAATACTAAATTTATTTTTTGCATTTGTTTTATGATTATATATGTTTGTGGCAACAGTTTTGCATTAAGAGTATTATTATGAAATTGCTTTTAGGAATGTTAATTATAAAGATAAAATGCCCTTGAAGTTAAGAAACACTTACAGAAACGGGAACTTCAAACTTGTAGCTCAGTATTTCACCATCCCAACAAAAGAAAGCTTTGAGCTCCTAAATTTAATTTATTTTAGAAGTTTCTCTTTTATAATACATTAGGAAAAAATCTGTTTGTTAACTTTTAATTTTTCGATCAAGGTGGACTTTTTTCTGGAAATGCCCATATACATACATATGTATATATATATATATATATATATATATATATATATACAAATATATATATATATATATATATATACATATATATATATATATATATATATATATACATATATATATATATATATATATATATATATATATATATACAACCACATGATCATTTCCTTTTTTAAATTTCTTAAATTTTTTAGCTTCAACAGTTAATGTGTCGCGAGTCAACGCACAATAACACAGCTCAAAAATCAGTGGATGGCTACCAAAATTGTATTTTGGTGATGTTCCCCATCCCCCGCTGTCTACTGCAATGTCTTGGTTTACCAATGTTACAATTTTCCTCACTGTTTCCTTGCTAAAACGGTACTTCTCTTTTATAAGTACGTGCCCGATAATAGCCCGCTATTTGGCTTATACGTTTTAAATAAAAATTACACATTGAATAAAATTTTCCCATTAATGTATCCATTTTTAATATGAAAATACACAAAACTGAAATGCTTTAATTAAAAGTTTTCACAAAACATTTGCCATATATTAATATTTAACACCGCTTTAAAGTACATGAGTAGCTACTTTAAATTATTTGATGTTAACATCGGTTTACAACACGTGTGTTAATCTAACAACCGTTTTTGCATGATACTTTAAGGAATTTTGCTTAACAATGGTTTACCAGTCTGTGTTAAGTTTTTTTGCATAAGGCTGTTAGCTTCCTAGCCGAAAAATTTAAACGAAAAGAATGACATCTGTGAAGACTTTTACTTGTTTTTTACTTGTTCGTATTACTTTACATTTTGTCTTTGTTGAAACAATATTAGTTATCATTTCTTCTTGTGATAATTCGCAATATGACGTCATTGAAAAATAATTTACAACTTTTTTTGTGTTAATTTCAAATGTAATTTTATTTCAAAAGAGCAATACGATTTGTTATTTTCAAAGATTTGTCACAAGGCGAGTTATTTATCTATTTCATGTAAAACTCGTCAATGAAGTGGTTGTATTATTGTAAATAGAAACTCTAACAAAAAAGAATTGGTAACTATGTATCAGGTAAGTGCATTTTAATTTAATTTCTTATAATATTTAAAATATAAAATTAAAACTTTAGGAAGAAAATAATTTTAAATAATGGAAGCCAGTTTACAAGAAATTGAAACAGGCCAATATTGAAGGATTGGACGATGTGTTTCTGTTGGCTGAAGTAGTAGAACACAAGACTATGAAGCGGAGGGTCCTGAGTTCAACCCCGCGCTCAGTCGTGAAATATTGTGTTGAATTCTGCTGATCAGCATTAGTGCATGGTTGTGTTAGTTGTTTCCAGCCTGTTTTCAATGATGAAGGCATAGCATTGGTCACTGAACATAATTGGCAGAGACTGACACTATCATGTACTAAAAGCAGAGTAACAGCACCCTCCTTCGTCGGTCCTGTAGCGGAAATTAGCCCGCGAAGTAAAAAGGTTGAAATAGCTACAAAAGAACTCTATCTTCTCATATTTCTTCATCTGTCCCCTAAATACTATCCCCTCCTTTTTAGTTCCGGCGCAATGCACTGCATATGTAGGGGTCATCACCTGAGTGCTGGTCCAAGATTAAAAAAATAAAAATTAAATTCTCTGAATGAACAAATATTACAAGAACCTACATGTGAAAATTCATCAGCACACAACGAATTCGAAAGCCCGATAAGTGGAAGAAAACGAAAACGTAATAATGATAGATGGAAACGGGCAATGACAAAAAAACTAAGGAACAGCGGCCAAGAATACATCTCAAACTTTAACCACAAAAAAGTCTGTCCTAAAAAAGAAATTAAAGCTCCAATCTCACAGATGCGGATTTACGGATGAAGATCAAAATGCATTGTTTTCATAATTTTGGGAGCTCGGTGACTTAGAAAAGCAGAGAATTCCATGCTAGACGTTGTTACCACTTATAGATATATTCGAATTGGGGGAATGAAGGGTCCGAGAAGAAACAACAACTCCCTTTATTTAAAAAAGAATGCTGAAGATATAAGAGTGTGTAAGACATTTTTCAAAAATACGTTATGCATAAATGATCGTAACATTATGACTGTTGTTGAAAAAAGAGAAAAGAAATGGAAATAGATCAAAGATCAAGGCATTCAAATCACGCAACTATAGATCAAAAAGTCAAGGACGGAGTAAAGTCATTCATTAAACAAATTCCGCAAATTGATAGTCATTATACGAGAGCTAAAAGTTCCGGACGATATATATGATGTGTTCAAAACTGTTTCAAGTATTTATAGAGATTATGTTGAAAGTTGCAAAAATGAAATGAGTCATATTCGTCCTATAACTTTTTCTACAGAATATTTAATAAAGATTTCAACATTTCTTTTATATCCCTAAAAAATTATTTATGTGGACTGTGTACTGCCTTTGAAAATGTAGAGGAAGAAAGAGAAGACATGAAATTAATATATGAGCAACACCAATTAGAAAAACAACTATCCAGAA
This sequence comes from Linnaemya tessellans, assembly GCA_951800035.1. Taxonomy (NCBI): domain Eukaryota; kingdom Metazoa; phylum Arthropoda; class Insecta; order Diptera; family Tachinidae; genus Linnaemya; species Linnaemya tessellans. The sequence goes on along the minus strand of OX637535.1, from coordinate 88,039,137 downwards.
CTGAAAAAGAAAATGATAAAAACCAAAACAACGCTTTTGTAATTGTTTATGACTTGGAAGCAGTAGTTCTAATTCCAAAGGGCAGCACATCAGCATTTTACTACAAAAGCAAATTATATGTATTTAAGTTTACGGTATACGAACAAGTAAAAACGTTATATTCGACCGGGTCGAATCTTAAATACCCTCCATGTATATAGTAAGTATATATAAAATGTTTAACTTGGTGGGACAGAGTTCCTTTATATAATATATCGTACGTCAACGACCAGTAAACTGTGCGGGGCTCAAAAATAGGTAATATTATGTGTTCCACAGACGATCATTACTGATCAAGAATATATACACTTTATGGGGCCCAATTCTTTTTGGAGGGCACTAAAATTGTATTTTGTGTGGGTCTCTCTGGTAATAGCCGTAGGGGAGACTTTTCACCTTTGCCATAAAAGTCTAAAAATGGCATAATTATTGGCCCATTTCCGAACTTGACCTGTGCTATCCTTCAAGATATATCTATAGCACCTTTCAAGAGTCTTGCTCTCTTCGTTTAGACTGAATCGTGATAGATCGTCATAGATTTCATCACTAATCAAGACTATATGTATATACTGTATGGAGTCTCAGATGGATGTTTCGCTGCGTTATGAACGGAATGACAAAGTGAATATACCCTCCAATTCCTTTTTGGAGGGTATAAAAATCAAATAAAACTGAAAAATTTATACTGTTATGAACTTATTGTTGTGACAATACTATTTTAAATGATATTTATTAGTTGGTGGTCAAGCAATGTCTATATGCATTTCTTTGGTGCTTTACCAAATCATCAGTAGACTTCAACCACTTTTCAAAACTATGGTTAAAGTCTACTGATGATTTGGTAAAGCAGCAATGAAATGCATATAGACATTGCTTGACCACCAACAAATAAATTTCATTGAAAAATTTATAAAAATCCAAAAATCTATATTGTTTTCTTTATTATAGAAAACAAGAATATGGAGGGTATATTCAAATTGTCATTCCGTTTGCAACGCAACGAAATATCCATCTGAGACCCCATAAACTATATATTCTCTTGATCAGTGATGAAATCTAAGACAATTTGAGCATGTCCGTCCGTCTGTGGAAATCACGATTCAGTCCAAACGAAAAGAGCTAGACTCTTAAAATTTGGTGAATATATATATATATATATATATATATAAATACAAGGTAGTGCCACTTGCTTTTATTAAATTTTAATAAGGATTTTTGAAGTTTATTTTTCTACATCATATTGAATATGACGTTGCCACATTATAAAAAATAATTTTCTTTATTTGGAAATTTTTAAAAAAAATCTGTAATATATATATATATATATATATATATATATATGTATGTATATATATATATATATTTATATATATATATATATATATATATATATGTATATATATACATATATATATATATATATATATACATATATATATATATATATATATATATATATATATATATATATATATATATACATATATATATATATATATCTGTAATATATATATATATATATATATGTATGTATATATATATATATATATATATATATATATATTTATATATATATATATATATATATACATATATATGTATGTATATGTATATAAGTTTTTCCATTTGTCTAGCAATTTCGTTAATTAAATTGTATATACTAAACTTCATTCATTGATATATATATATATATATATATATATATATATTTATATATATATATATATATATATATATATATATATGTATATATATATACATATATATATATATATATATATATATATATATATATACATACATATATATATATATATATATATATATATATATATATATCTGTAATATATATATATATATATATATATATATATATATGTATATATATATATAAATATATATATATATATTTATATATATATATATATATATATATATATATACATATATATGTATGTATATGTATATAAGTTTTTCCATTTGTCTAGCAATTTCGTTAATTAAATTGTATATACTAAACTTCATTCATTGATCTCTAACTTATTTAAATTTCAAGGTGTCCAGTTCAGCAATTTCCAAAATAATGGCCTTTTTAGTACCAAGCCACATTTTCATGAGATCACGGACAAAGCACCATTATAATATATTATACCATGCTATTTAACTATTATTTTATCCCCTCTCTTTTAACATATTTCATTGTATTACCTCATTTTAAATTTTAAACATACTGAACGTAAAACATAGATAGAATCTCCCGCTCAAAATCTCATTGTGAATCGTTTTTGCATATTGACACAGAGAAAAATTTCATTTTGAGGTTTTGAACATAAACATTTTGCAATATTTTGTTAAAATAAAAAAAAAAAATCCTAGTTTCTATGCATTTCCACAAGAAATAAAAAGTCATTGTGTTGCTTTGCATTGAAACAAAAACATTGAAGCCATTACATTGATCAATAAGACAATTTAACAAAATATATGTTTATTCAAGATTCACGACAAGATTTTTATAATAAATTAATTGGCAAACGGATTTTAATTATTGTTAATTATGACACCGATGCAATTAAAAATTTTAACAACTCAAATCAAAAGAAAAAACGGTAACTTAAAATAATATGGTAACTTAATTTTTATGGGAATGTCAGAATCCTTAAAATTGTCAGAAAATTATTTTAAATTTAATAGCTCACAGTGGCAGTACCTTGTTTTATTATACCATGTATATATATATATATATATATATATATATATATATATATATATCTTGAAGAATAGCACAGGTTAACTTCGGAGATGCGATAAATCGGGCAAGAGGGAAAAAAGTTCCTCTAAGAAGAACTAAACCAACCTCTAAAAAAAACAACATAATTTTAAATTTTTTTTTGTAATTTTGTTAAGCAAATGATATATTTTTATGTCAAAGAAGGTCCAACGCGTTAAACTTGGAGCCATAATAAAAAAAAAAATTTGGACCCCGCCCAATTTAGTGGGCGTTATTATATGCAAAAATAGTGCAAAAATTTAACACTATTTTACTTAAGCCCATGTTCCTTAAAAATAAAATTTTTAGTCACGGAGCTGAGACGTTACCTGGTATTACTATATATATATATATATATATATATATATATATATATATATATATATATATATACCTATATATATATATATATATATATATATATATATATATACCTATATATATATATATATATATATATATATATATATATATATATATATATATATATATTCTCGATTAGTGATGAAGTCTAAGATGGTCTAGCAATGCCCATACTTTCGTCTGTCGAAAACATGATGTTGTCTATTTTTGAACCCCGCCCTCTTTAGTGGGCGTTGACGTACGATATTATATAAAAGAAACTCTGTCCCACCAAGTTAAACATTTTAAATTTACTTATTAAATATTTGGAGGGTATTTAAGATTCGACCCGGTTGAATATAACGTTTTTACTTGTTTTAATTACAAAGCACTCCTTTTTATTTAAAAACTTGTAAAAATATCACTTTAGTAAACGAATATAATATGAAAAAGATGGGTGAAAACTTCAAATGCATTTTTCTCAGTTCACGATATTTTGAATTACCACGGTATTGTCCCAAAGGCTCGATATCACACTGTTCACGAAGAAGTCACACAAGTACATTATATTACAATATAATAATTTCAACTACACGAATAACACGTAATATAAAAAAGACTCAGTTGGAAAAATCGTCGTAGATGACATTATCTTTGAGGATGAATGCACGACATGTAGTCATGCACTTCAATGTCGTATGTTTTGTGTTCAGTTTAATTTTTCTGTATGACAATTTCATCGTTTTGTCTATATAAAAGTCTTATTGGGGACAATCTGAGCGAAAATGTTCCCCATTTTGCCTAAAAAAGTCCTTTACAATCACATATAAAACTATATCAATTATGTAGTCGTCGAAAATCTGGAAATTGTTGTTTATGTAGTCGTCAATGAAATTGTTAACAAACATGATATTGAAAAAACATTAACTACAAGCTGAACGACATTTTTCGCCGACGATTTGTATGGAGCTGTGTTCAGTATGCCTTCCACGACATACTATTTTCTTGTACCTCTCGTTAAACATGTCTTAAACACCTGGTCAAGTGGGAATTAAATATATGTACATATGTAAGTATATAAATAGCTTCTTAGCAACTTTTCAGAGTTCTGTTTTGTTAATAAGTGTATTGTTCTTTCTGGCGCTTTTCGAACACTTGTGATATAGCGCTTTTGGGATGCGTTTTTGCTTTGAAAATTTTGGCAGCGCACTATATATACATATTATCGCCTTATTAGCAATTGTTTTTACCATTTTTGATTTAAGTTTCAGTTTACAAAAATGTTTCTTTGTGCCTTGGTATAATGTTCTATATTCGTTAGTTATAGCATAAAGAAAGCCCTCTTTTATTAATGCGCAGTTAAACTATAAAAAAGTTATAAAAATCAAGATCGTAAAAATTACGGCATGAAATAGTCATAAAATGCAAACAACCCCCTAAAAAACCGAAATATGTGTTCATATAGAAGGGCACTACATCATTACTGTTGTATAAATAGATCTCATGTCGATGTATGTACATACATATATGTGAGCATGTGTACATAAATGCATATCTATGTGTATACATTAGGGCCACCCACTGTTGAATAAAGCAACATAGATCATGCATATAATTGGTCTCAGTCCCCAAAAGTAATCATATAGTTATGCTTTAGTAAGAAATATTGATGGATATTTCCAGCTTGTACAAAATGTTTACCTCCATATTCATAAAAATATAAAACGTATTTGAAATCGTTTTAAGAAAATTTTGTATGAAAAAATTTCATTAAAATACATTTCAAACTCATTTTAAATTTTATGAATACCGGCGTTAGTTTTCACCGCAGCTTATCGGTGTTGTGAAATATCTACTTTAACCGCCAAAATCTAACATCAACAGTGGAACAACGCTGCTTGATTATTTACGGCATAGAATTCTGACAAAATATTTTTCGTAAGAAAAACAGTACAAGCTCCAACTGCAATTTTTTCAGATGACTTTTACAGAGGCAATGTTTTAAAGACCACATACAACACACTGATACGGCTAGTGTGCTGGGCTATCAGTGTGGATCTGGTGGGTTTGATTCTCACTTTAGACTCTGGTTTGTTCACTACAACCAGTGAAGAAAGTCTTTGTTAATATTCTCGGTTAACTAAGTCATGATATAATTTGTTACATTTGTTGTAACATGTAATAAATAAATTATATAAATATTACCTTAACTTGGAATGTTTTCTGTATTAAATTAAGGAGAAAATTTTTATCCCACATTGGCCATAACAACATATTCGTTGCGATCTCTGCCAATAAAAGCAGTCGAACGGCCCAGCCGTTACTACAGATCAGCTGTAAAAAAGTTGCTTTAACCCATTTCGTCCCAGTGTTTGATTTTTCGAACAGTAAATTTTTAATCTTTTTTAATGAAAATTTTTAAAAATATTTTTAATAAAAATTTGTAAAAAAAATTTTAATAAAAACTTTTAAAAAAAATTTTAATGAAAATTAAAAAAATTATTTAAATTTAAAAAAAAAATTTTAGTGAAAATTTTAAAAAAAAAATTTTAATGTAAATTAAAAAAAAAATTTTTAACGAAAATTTTTAAAAAAATTTTTAGTGAAAATTTTTAATGAAAATAAAAAAAATTGTTTAATAAAAATTTTGGACATCTGATTCGTATCTTCTGGACCCAAATTACCATATAACTACGAAGTTTCATAAACTGATTAGAAAAAAGATCTCTGGGACGATATGGGTTAAACTAAAGATGTAGAAATATATGTATGTATATATAGTATATAATAAAAATTTAATATGAGAAGTCATTTACATTAATTTTTTCAAGTTATTACTTTTTAAAAACATTGGTTTAATAGTTGATATTCCTACTAGAATTTAAATAAATTCATTTATTAAATAAAAATAAAAAATAATAATTTGAAATTTCACAGATTTGAGCTTATAGCCTGGGGCCAAATTACCGCATTCGATACCGATCGAAATTTCAATACAACTTAAATAGAAATTTCGTTCGATATCGAATGCCGTAATTTGCCCCCTGTTGAAAAAATTAACATTCTGAAATGCAATTTCCATAAAGAAAGTTCACTAATAAAATAGAAATTCATACATAATTTTATAATATAACTTTTTTCGATTTTTATTTCACGATATCTTACCGATTTTGACGCCGTTAGTGGCGATCGAAACGGGTTTTTAATGTTAAGAGCAGATTAGATTGTGGAATCTATCGACAAAGTTAATTAAATTTAAAAACCCGAAAATAAAGTACATTCTTTTAATTTTTTCAAATTCTACCGGTCCGAGTGGGTTATAATTCACAAAGAATCTAATTTTAATAGAACTCTTTGCAACGCCCATAGCTTGTTTCCAACACTAATCGACCAGATATATATTAACCGATTTTGACCAAGTTAGCAATGATCGACGTGGTTTTTAAATGTCAAGAGCTGGTCAGTCTTCCAAACCGATCGGAGTTGTTTAATAAACTCTTCCGAAAAAACATTTTTTCTTAAATTTTTGGATATCTCTCGAAATCCACCACTCTGAACCGGTTCCAATTCACAGGAAATCTAAGTTCGAAAGACCCCTTTGAAACTCCAGTAGTTTGGTTCTAAATGGTTTAGCCGTTCAAAAAGATTATAAGCGGGTTACATACTTATACCCACACACATACACATATCTAGATTTTATTGACTTTCAAAAAGCCTTGGATGGCATTACTCAGTGAATTATTTGTCGTACACTGGATGTAAGTCACTAAGTAAGTGAGCGAAAAAATTAATATAAGCCTGAAGTTATAAAAGGATGCTCACTATTTATGTTGCTGTTCAACGTGGCGATAGACAATGTCCTAAAAACCCGAAGAGACATCATCTGAGGCCTGAATGGTCGCTTAGAGAAGTGTTGATATATCTAACTGCTGATCTAAAAGCACTTCGATAAGCAGCAAAAACTGAAAAATATGAAGAAGGGTGAAGAAGATAAAAACCGAATTGCTTAAGTACAAATCAAAAAGTGCATACCAGAACTACTACGAAAATTGGGGAAAAAAACCTGTGTCTGATATCTAAAAGGAACAATATATACATTCTTACTAATACATATAACACATTTGAAAGAAACTCTGTATGTCTGTCTATCATATTTTATAAATACATGTATTACGGGTTTACGCAAAGGTCAAATATATATAATAAGGAATATGTAATTAAATGCATAAAAGTATTCTTGTGATGGAGAGAATATAATATATACTTGTATGGTCCAAACAGTTCCTTGGAACATCTGAGTTCAAGAACATTTTAACATTTGGTCGATGGATATAAATCCTTACAGACTATTACAATTTACAAAAAATTTTATAAAATTAAGAATGTTTTAAACAGAATTTGGATTTGAAATAATATCAGTATTTAAAAGAAAATGTTTACATGTCTCCTAAACGGATCATCATCAGCATAATTAAATTGAAAAACGGGGAGATGTAATGGTACTAAAGTTTATGTTGCGAAGAAGGAAGTCAACATTCACTACTTTTTAAAGTAGGAAAATATCCAAATTACAAAGCTTAATGTGGCTTTGATTATTTATAGAGTAGTCAAAGCATGAGCGCAGTTTTTTAAAACACAAGCAGGGATGCCATCAGGCCCACTACTAGACGGTTAATGATTTTATACTATCTATAGATGCGAGAATTTGAGAAGCCTCAGTAGGAAAGAATGATATTGACTGCTGCCCCACAAACGAGAACGGGATTTACATTATGTATGGTATTGTTGATCAGAATAAGTCATGCAGACATGCTACTCATCAAATTACTATTGGATTCCATAATTATGTATTTCATTACTCTTTGGTAACCGGCAGATTTTCTTTTAGAATTTACAAAATTATAAAATAATTAAGCTTCACGTTTAAAATTCTTAATTTTTTCAAGATAATTTAAATACAGTTTCTTATTAAGAATATTGTATTCCACACAAAATACTGAATATCTACGACAATTCTGTTCCGGATTGCTTGTATTTCCTACAACGTTTCTTTTTTTAATTTTTTATCTTAGACAATTGGCGAGAATTTCAAGAAGGTCCAGAATGTACAAACACTGGATGTTTAGGGACACATTCAACAAAACAAGTTTGCATAGTAGAATAAAACGTCTGAATCATCAAATCAATTGAAGCTGGCCATTAAGAATAGATAATAATTCATACCAATTTATGTCATTCACTTAAACGGTACGCGTTTGTGTATCAGGCGGAAATTATCACCTAATTGGGAGTTAGGTGGCGCGTAAGAAAATTCTAATTGCGTTGGATAATCACGCGTTTAAATGCATTCAGGAATCGAGCGCATACACCAAACTACTACTAGAATTTTATAATTAAAGAACTTTTAAAAGTGAAGAAGTGTGCCTCTGTTAATGAGGTAACGCTAATTTATACATACAGGGTGTCTGGTGGCAAATTTATATTTTTAAATACGATTATTTCAAAAAGTATTAAATGGTGCGTAGAGAGCGCCACCGCTGGAATTATCGATTGTGCGGATTTGTCAGTCATGATGTCGCAGTGGTCGAGTGAGAATCACGCGTTCGTTGTGGAAACATTTTTTAAGAGTAATGATTCTTACTTAATTGATCAAAGTTTGGTATTCGGCAAATAAGTGATGATCCGAGTATAAATTTAATTCGTTTGTAGGTGCAGAGACTCCACGCAACTGCTTCGGCCATGAATTTCCCACGGCCTGCTTTCATTGGTTGAAAGCAGTTTACGTGAAAATCCATGACTTTCAATACGGAAAAGAGCGTCCTCACTGGGACTCCCAACAGCGACTATTCTCGAAATTTTAAAAATGGATCTGAAGTTCCATCCTTTTAAAATTCAAATCGTTCAAGAACTGAAAGAAAGTAACTTTGACTTACACAAAAATTTTTGCGAAAAGATGTTGGAGCGTTTTCGTACTGTAAATCCCATTTTTCGGAGCGACGGGGCTCATTTTCACTTAAACGGCCACGTCACCAAGCAAAACTGCCGTTACTGGTCTCCAAGACCAAACACGCTGTAGTAGTAGTAGTATTCTTTATTTCAAATATGTTTCTTCAAAATAAGATAACATACTTTGATTAAGAATATACGGCTGTGACTTTAATCGTTAGCCGACCCTGTATAAACACTCATATACATCGACTTCGATAACGAAGTAGCAGATGAGCTCACATAGCCTGGTTCATTTTGCTTACATGCATATTGGGCTCAAAGAACCCGTGGGCAAGACAGCTAACAAGGTTGTCTGGAATAACTGACAAAACTTAGGCTAATAAATAACCGATATGGACACTTTAGATGAAAATTCCAATGAATGATAATTTCAGAATTTACCAGGAATAAGCTGAGACAGCAGCATACATTGTGTGTGTAAGTAAGTCCAGTTTTGGCTAGTATTAGAAAGGAAGGACCGGTCAACATATATTAGTGGAACAGCTTAACCTGAATCAGATGTTAGAAGTTGCTGAAAAATCAACTGCTGAGACTCGTAAAGAGGTCGGTAACAACGTTACGGTTGTGGTCTGCTTCGATTTTCCTCCTACACATACATATATAAGAAAGTTTGCTTTTATGAGAACTATTTTTTAACTGAATATCTATACTAAAATTTATTAACAAATAAAAGTATTTCATGTATGGATTCCACTCATTCATGTAAACGAAGAAGTTGGTTATATATTGCTGCTTCTGATAAACGCTTAAAAGGCTTCGATTAGTTCTTTCTATGGAGCTAAAAACATCTTTAGAATACTTTTTAAATGATTCCAATATTATTATTATTGATTCTAATTTATATATTAAATACTGCAAATTTTAGTATATGTCATACAAAGGACAACCCTAATGTACATCCATGCATAATTTAAACTCAAGCATCTGCGTTGTGTTATTTAGTAGCTGGTGATTTTAGAGTTAGTGATGGGTGTAGTGATGATAACAATATGATGACTATTTGACTGATGATACTTGTAACTTAGGACTGACTGAATGTTGGTTTGTAGTTACACCCTTCGTTATTCAGACAGCCATCAATTCATCTTTTTGAAGGTTTTTATTGCGCTTTTTTAATGACAGTTTGTGTTAAGTATTATAAAAAAGGAGAAGCCGAAAGACTGTTGTTTCTTTATCTTACTCTAAGGTCTGCAATAAAACTTAGAGGTACAATACATGCATGTGAACTACTTAACAAAAGGATTTACATTTTGTTGTTTTTGTTTTCTTTATAATATTTTCACGCATTTTATATGAGTAAATCTTGACACATTTACTGCAAAACTATTACGTTTTGTTTTTTCTATTACTTTCCTGTTTTATTGGAGTAGAAGCTTTGATTCTTTTTTCAAATCATTTTAGGATGGACATTAAATAGTTCGTTGCTGCCACAGTATATTGGTTTTTATTACGTATATATATATTAGGGGGCGCCTTATATGTATGGGACAATTTTTTTTTTAACAGATTAGATCGTAACTCCACCCAAGAATGTTCTACGTATTAAAAAAATGCATTGTGTAAAATTATAAGCAGATTGTAATACAGGAAGGCGTGCCGCATCCGCCCACAAGTAGGCTATATATGCTAAATTCATATGAAATAAGTTAAGATGTTAATTTGCGGGTCATTTAATAAAACACTGGTAAATTTGATATAAACTATAATTAATTTATTCGACGTGAATCTTTTTCCGTTTACAAATTAATAATAATGAGGAAAAATGTTTAGCAATACTTTAAAAATATATATTATGATTTTAAGAATATCGTGATTTTAACAGCAAATGTAATATATCGTTTGTCAGCTTAGACAACTGAAAAATATTTGTTCAGTTAAGTCCGGCATCTTTTGAAGTTCAATAACGCCCAGTTGTGTAGTATCGCTTCAATTGCTAAACAAAACGGTGAATTCCCGAATAAAAGCAAACGCACTTCAGTTAAATAATATTTGTCTCGAATGGGCGTAAGTACATACATATACAAGTGAAAAAATAAGTGTTATTAAAAGATATAAAGCGATAAAACAATCAAGTTTGTAAAATAATATCAAAAATAAATATGAACACAAGACGACATTAGCAGTTGTACCTTCTCGGCTATGATGCCTGCCAAATAATCGCTGCCAAATTGCCTTCAAATGGTCAGGTTTTGCCTGTTTTATTTTACAATATGCGAAAAGTAAAACTAGACTTGCGTGCTAGTGCTTCCCTTGTAGTGAAAGAGGTAGAAGTTTTATGGAACAAAGCTTTTGACAAATGTGTCTCAAAAGTTGAAGGTTTGTATTTAGAATGGAGAAACTTGCAAAAAAGTTCGAAACGCCGGACATTACTCCAGGAAAAATGCGAAAAAGACTTCGTAAATAAATTTGATGATTTTTTTGATGTCGCACATGCCGATGCATTGGATATTATCACTTTGGCAGAAGATAAGCTTTTTTTTAACAAATCAAAGAAAACAGGGAAGACCTGGTGCAATGATAGGTTGTGACTGCAACTTGGCGAAAAAAGAAAAGGCAAAATCGCTTAGGGAAGAGAAAAAACAACGTTTCCACGAGAAACATACAGTCGTATTGCAAGGTAAATTTTGAAGGTGTAGTGCGATTTCAGTCATGTCTTCACTTGCAAGTCCTCAGTTTGAATCTATTATATTATTCTGCAATATTTCTTATAAGATTTTACAGATCAATGTGAAGCCGTCCAATGGCAACCAAGTGATGAAGAGACTATTGAAGATTGTAAAGTGCAACAAATTCCAGAGTCAGCATATGAAGTAGGTCCTAGTACTTCAAGAAAGAAACGAGGTAGACATAATTTTATCACACCAAAGCTTGTGTCAGTGTTAGATAGGTGTAAAGTAAGTGACCGTGACGCCGTTCGAATCCTTATAGCAACTGCGCTAGCATTGCAACATAACGTTAGCGATTTAATTATAAATTGCACTTCAATTCGCCGATCGCGTACAAAGTTTCGATTTGATGCAGGAAAAAGAATCCGCGAAAAATTTAAAAACAAAGAAATTAAGGCGGTGACTGTTCACTGGGATGGTAAAATGTTGCCATCATTGATGGGTAGTGAACACGTCGATCGTCTGCCTGTAGTTGTATCTTTTAATGGAACAGATCAGCTACTCGGCATCCCAGCGATAACTTCAGGTATATATATACGTATATATATGTATATATATATACGTATATATATGTATATATATACATATATATACATATATATATATATATATATATATATATATATATATATATATATATAGATATATACATATGTATATATATATATATAAATATGTATATGTATATATACATATATATATGTATATATATATATATATATATATATATATATATACAATTATATATATACAATTATTTGTATGTAGAAATACATATATATATATATATATATATATATATATACTTATATATATATATATATATATATATATATATATATGTTTATATATATATATATATATATATATATATATATGTACATATATAGATATATATATATATATATATATATATATAAACATTTGTACATATATAGATATATATATATATATATATATATATATATATCCCTTCGTCTGACGCATGAGTCTTTTACAGTCTATACTTAGTTATAGACTTGAAATTTCAGGTACCCTGCTACAATTTAGTTGGCTATAAGCTTTTAAAAAAAGAAATCTTGTTAAGGATATAGAAGGAAACTTATTTGAATATTTTGCTTCACACATCACATTTGTAACACATGAGATCTGGCCAGACCCTTATACACAAGGCAGCTTTACTAGGTACCCCATAACTACAACAATTAACAACACCAAAAACCACACGTATTTTGTTGCTAGAAATTAAGCGCCACGTTGTCAAAAAGAAATGTAATTTTCTTGAAAACAAAACAAAAAGGCAAAAACCAAAAGGCAGCTAAAACAAATAATATAAGCAAATTCACATGTTTTGAATTATATTTATTAAATCTTTACAATAAATAAATACATTTTTGATCTATATATGTACATAAAGAATTAGAGAATCTTAACTAAATGGTGGTATATACATAATTTTTAAGTGGGCTGTCGAAGCTGCCTTGGGCCATACATGATTTTCTTGTTTAAGATATATCGAGTTATGTAAAAGGAATTAAAATGCGTTCTCCAAAGAAGGTACTTATATTAAAACCAATTAATGTTTCGAAAAAATAAAGTGTTATAATATTCCAGTATGAATCTGGGAAGCCACTCAATATATTAGGGCTGCTCTGTGTAAACTTCAATTATATCTGAATGACTCAAATCGTTTGTGCACTGTAGAAGGTGTGTATCTAAGAGAACCTAAACATCGCAGTCGAGCACAAAAAGGTTCTTCGGAAATCAAAATTTTATTCTTATTTGGACTCTCCGCGATTATTAGGTAAGTATAAATATGCATTTAAGCTGCCTTGGTACGTAGCATTCATCTATTTAGTTTTTCTCAACAGGTATTCGGTAAGAAGACTGGACGAGACCGAGTTATAAGAGATTTTCGTAATTTGAAGAGGCGTTTGGCACAAACCCCTAAACCTACTACAGCAGCGGTGAGATCAGCGTTTGGAAAGTTGGGTTCAGAGGGTTCTAATCAAACACAAAATATTCAGGGAAACATAGTATGTAACAGATATACTCAATTTTAGTTTCACAATTTCAGTTTTTGGTTCTCTATTTTGCAGTGAGAAGATGAAGCTTTAGCTCGCTCAATTGCCTTGTCCATAATGGAATTGGATGAAGAAAACGATAGGAATAGACGTAATGATGCACAACGACGCACCAACCCTACCATACCAGTGCGCGGCCAGCAGCAAAATAGCAAAGGCAAATGCTCACGGTCAAATAGAAACAAGTAGACATAATTTGGAATATCTAGATTTCAAAACTTAACAATAGTTAATTAATAGTTTTGACCCTTGAAAACATTTCATATTTGTGTAACGTTATTTATTTATTGCGTAGTTTAATAAAAATAAAGAATATTTATAAGTAAAGTAAAAAATCGTTATTCTATTGCGTGCATTCCCCAGTGTTTCCATCTGCAGGTTCCGGCGATAGCGCTGTAGCGATGTAACGCTATTATTATTGCCTGAAGATTCCGACACTTCTGGCAGATTTTTAACTGGGCCATCAAAACTAACTTTCTTGTCCAATGTTTTCGCTGGTTTTCGTAGCAGCAGCTTGTGGTAAGTTACTGTTGTTATCTGTTGATGATATACTTATTTTGCGTTGGGCAGCAGAAAAGTTTATCATCGCATCGAATATTTTAGCATTTTGGCACTAGATAATATTATTGATACCAGTTCTAATAGTAGATAATATTATTGATACCAGTGCTTTTTCAGAAATGTTACAAGAGGCGCTGCTAAATTGTTAAGAGCATCTTTTATGAACTTTTCACAAACAAATTTCAATTGGCGATCAACTTCTTTGCGAGAATACAATAAATGTTCTCTAATTTGAGGCGTTTCATCTAATAAAAACTCCAAGAGAGCGTTGTGGCTTCCCATTGAGAACAATTGCTTGCGCTTCAGTAGTAGACCAAAAGCTGCAGTTTCTACTTTACTAAAGTCCACAGATGTTTCTTTTATTGTGAAATCCACTCTGAAACACACAAACAAACTTTTGACTGAGATATTTTTGATGCTGCTGCCGAAATTCAAAGTGATATATCACTCTTTTTGAAAACTTTTTAATATTTTGCTGCAATTTTTCACTAAAAAAAAATTTGTGTACCTTGTAGACAAACTTTTGACAATGAGTTGCTTTGTAAACAATAGACAGCTGCGCTAGTGAGGGTACCTGTTTAATCTGCCTTGGAATTTGGAATATATAAAATCGAAAAATGGAATACCGCTAATGTTGATAAAAAAACCAAAAGTTTAGGAAGACTTGACTGATAGTGAATTGTATGCATTCATGCAGTTGGTGTTTCCCACAACAATGTTCAAAAAGCTGAGATTTTGTGGCATTCAGCCAACTTTCCTATATTCAGAGCAGCGATGCCTTATCACCGCTTCATTGCACTAACACGATACATTCTTAGTGACGATGGTAGAACACGCGAACGTCTGTATTCCTAAGGAAAGCAATTCTCTTTTACAACGCAAATAAATGCGGAGTCGACTGCATGGATCAAATGGTTTCGTATTTTACAACAAAACGATCTACAAAAAATTGACTTTTACTTTCTTTAGCAATATGTTGGACATTATGGCACTGGCTGCCTATTGTATTTGCAAGGAAATTAATGGCTTGAAAAGAAACGATGCTTGACGAAATTTTCTATGTAAATTGTCAAACAAATGAGAAACATTCATATACTCAACCAATTTAACACTCGCTCAGCTATGGAATCAATTTAGGAAGACCAATAAATGTAGGAAGGAAGACAAATAAATATTGCAATCATTGCGCACAAGGAGAATACAAAATATACGGAAAAACAAGATGTTTTTGTTCTTTGTGTACAATCCCAGCATATATAAGCAACATTCTAACGCTGCAATTACACATGCAAGTAGTGGCATGCCATTGTTGTATACGTATTATCAACGAAAAATTATTCGAAGTAGTCGAATCTCATGCAATTTGCTTTTGTGTCTACACATGCCATTGTTAGTTCATTTTCAAAATAACGTCGAAGCGTAAAACACAATTCTACTAGGGATGAAAGCTTTTATTCCCTGTAAGCACATTTCGGTTAAGCCTAGGACGAAGTCTTGGTTTAACCAGGCATGTAAAGATGCGTTGCGATCCAGAGAGGCAGCATTCAGTACTTGGCGTAATAACAAAAATGCCTATACTGATTTGCTACGCAAGAAGGCAAGATCTTCGTGTGCCAAAGTGTTAAGACGCGAAAAGGCTTTATAGGAGCAGCGTATTCGCACTAGAATTCTCACTGCCCCCAGGGGTAGTAAGAGTTTTTGGTCATTCGTCAAACGTGTTAAGGAAAGTGCTAGTTCTTCAATTCCGACTCTTTTGAGGAATGACCACATATTTACTGACCCGGTTGATAAAGCTAATATATTGCCAGAAATATTTGCAAGTAACTCTCACTTGCCTGATAGCTCTCAACCACTCCCCGCGCTCGAGAGAGTATCCGTAACTATGCCTAAGACATTTTTTCGAGCGCGTGCAGTTAAAAGGGTTCTTGCGGAACTTAGCACAAGGAAGTCTCCTGGGCCGGATGGAATCCCTGCACTGGTCCTGAAGCAGTAGACGTTAGCACGTCCATTAGCCAAACTTTTCAGTACACTACACCACTCCGGTAAATTTCCAATGTGCTGGAAGGTTGCTAATATAACGCCAATCCCCAAAAAGGGAGTGGCTAATAACCCTGAAAATTACCGCCCGATTGCAATATGTTCTGCTATATCGAAGGTGATGGAAACTATGCATAACTTCCATCTTGTGAAATATCTGGAGTCCAACAGTTTACTAAACGACCGCCAGTATGGTTTCCGCAGAAGCCGCTCTACGGGTGACCTGTTGGCCCTCCTTTCGGAAAACTGGTCTAGTTCCATACACCGTTTTGGCGAAAGTAAAGTGGTGGCTCTAGATATTTCTAGGGCGTTCGATAGAGTGTGGCATGGAGCACTCCTGTCCAAACTTATTGCATTTGGTGTCGGAGACACCTTCTCTCGGTTTATATCGAGCTTTCTCAGGGATCGCTCTATACGAGTTGTTATAGATGGGATCTCATCCGATGAGTTCAGAGTCAACTCAGGGGTACCGCGGGGCTCCGTTCTTTCTCCTACTCTATTTCTAATTTTTCTTAACGATCTACTTTCCCAAACTTCCTGTCCTATTTACTCTTTCGCAGATGATAGCAGCCTTTCGCATTCCTATTCATTTAACTGCAGGCCGTCAACGTCTGAAATCGAGACGAGGAGGCAGTTTATGAATGACGTTCTGGATAGTGACCTCGCGAAGATTTCCGAATGGGGTTAGGCGAACAGGGTCGATTTTAATGCCCGTAAAACCCAGTGTTGTATGCTTACGCATCGACGTACGTATGACCATGCTGCTTCATCTGTTTCTACGGGTGGTGTATGTATTATCGAGTCAGGGGCTCTTGATGTTCTGGGCATGAAAGTGCAGTGTGATGTCAGATGGACGGAACATGTCTTTCAGGTCGCAAAAGAAGCATTTAAGTGCCTTGGCTTCTTAAGACGGTGCAAGAGATACTTCACCCCCTCTGATTTTCTTAATATTTACACTACTTACATCCGACCGAAGATGGAATACAACTCTCATGTTTGGGCCGGTGCTTTAAACTCTATTTTGAAGTTACTCGACCGCGTACAGGAGAGGGCGATAAATCTCATCGGAGACAGTAGGGTAGCCAACTCTATTGACTCTCTTGAGCATCGTCGCAATGTGGGGTGCGTATCGTTGTTCTATCGTTACTGTAATGGCAGGTGCTCTGGTGAAATTAGGGAACTTGTTCCTGAAACCCATTCTTTCATACGCTCAACGCGTTTTTCATCAAGAGCGCATGCGTTTGTGGTCGATTTTCCAACGAATCGCACTACGCATTACAGAGAAAATTCGTTTTTTGGCCGAACAGTCCGTATGTGGAACAAACTACCAGCAGAGGTCTTCCCCGCCACTTACAATTTGAGGAGGTTCAAATCGAATATCCACAGACACCACTCCCTTTATCCTCCTTCCCAAAATCTATTTTCCTACTTCCAGCGCAATGCACTGCATATGTAGGGGTTATCCCCTGAGTGCTGGTCCTACTCCTAAAAAAAAAAAACTTCAATTTGCAGTCATGCAGATTCGAACATAAGCCCGTTGAAAAAATTAACAATTTACATAAGAAAGTTCGACTAATAAAAATTCATACATCATTTAAAACATTGCGGGGGCACGCGCACTTGTTCATTGTAAATCGACAACTAAATTCAATTACGTGAACATAAATAACAAAGAAGCTTGAGCTATCAGCAGCCAATGGCTCTGGAAAAAGCGAAAGAGATACATGGAATATTGGGAATATTAATCGTCAGGGTTGGGCAATTTCGTACTAACCAAAAAGGTAATAACTTAAATATATGAATGTGGGAACTTCTCATATTCAATTTTCGTTAATAACATTGGTTAAATAATTGATATTCATACTAACTAGCATCACTTGCAAAAGTGGAAAAATTGAACAAAGAACGCTGATGAGATGGCGTAGCGGCCTCGAAATCACTACTAATCCGTTCTGCTGGTTTGATGATTATTGAAAGTATTCGTAATATTCCAATCTTAATATAAAAAATAATAAATAGAATTTTAACAAATTCATTTAGTAATAATATAATAAAAAATCATTTGCAGTCATGCAGATTCGAACTTAAGCCCAAAAAAATTAACAATTTACATTACAAAGTTCGACTAATAAAAATTCATACATAAGTTAAAGAAAAACTTAAAATTTTTAACAATTTTAGTTACTACATGTACTACAAAATACGGAAAGGGCCGAAAAAAAATTTTCAATTTCCCATCCCTGGCAAAGAAATTACTATTTTTTAGTTTTTAATAGACCATTGAGTCTTCCCAAAGAACGAAATAGGGTTAATTTACAAATATTAAAAAAAAAAATTGATTTTTGGTATAAATTTTTCGAAATCAGTACTGATCCGTTCTGCTGGTTTGATGATTATTGAAAATATTCTTAATATTCCAATCTTAATATAAAAAATAATAAATAGAATTTGAACAAATTCATTTATTAATAAAATAATAAAAAATCATTTGCAGTCATGCAGATTCGAACTTAAGCCCAAAAAAATTAACAATTTAGTTTTTCTTAAACAAAAACTTTTTATACGTCATGCAGATTTGCATTGGCCAAAAAAAAATTTAAATTCAAATTTTGCTTCCAGGGGTGGGATATTGAATATTTTTATACGTTAAAATAATCAAACAGGCAACTGATTTGGTTTTTTTTTTTGCTAACTAAAACTGTCTTATAATTTAGAAAGAACGGAATTGGTATCAAACATTAAAAAAAAACAATATTTCGAATCCAGGAATGGCCAAGTGCAATATTTTATGGATTTAATATCCAAAATGGTTAAAAATTTGAAATTTTTCTTAAATAAAACTTCTTTATACCTCATGAAGCGTTGCACTGATAAAAAAATTAAAATTTCGCTTCCAGGGTTGGGAAAATTAAAGTTTCTTTTGGTACATGCAATATTTTGTGGTACATGTAATAACCAAAATAGTTGCAGAATTTGAGTTTTTCTTAAACAAAACTACTTTATACCTCATGAAGATTTGCATTGATAAAAAATTAAAATTTCGCTTCCAGGGCTTGGAAATTGAAAATTTTTTCATACACAAAAGTAACCAAAAAGGCAATTGATGTTGTTTTTTTTGCTAGCTAAAACTATTTTATATCTTATTAAGAACAAAACTGGTATCAAAAATAAAAAAAAACAAAATTTCAAATCCAGGTTTGGACAACTGCAAAATGTTATAGTTCATGAAGGTAACCAAAATGGTTCAAAATTGTAAATTTTTCTTAAATTATAATACTTTATACCTCATGAAGAGTTGCATTGGTAACAAAAACAAAAAAATTAAAATGTCACTTCCAGGGTTGGGAAGTTGAAAGTTTTTTTGGTACATGTTATAGTGTAGTACATGAAAGTGGCCAAAATGGTTGCAAATTTTAAGTTTTTCTTAAATAAAACGACTTTATACCGAATGAAGACTAGCATTGGCAAAAAAAAAATTTCGATTCCAGAGCTGGGAAATTGAAATTTTTTTATACCTAAAAGTAACCAAAAAGGCAACTATCGTCGGTTTTTTACAAATTAAAACTATTTTTTAGTTCAGTAAAAACAAAATTGGTATCAAAAATTAAAAAATAATCAAAATATAGATTCCAGAGTTGGATAACTGCACTATTTTGTAGTATATGAAAGTGACCAATATGGTTACAAATATTAAGTTTTCCTTAAAGAAAACTATTTCATGCCTCATTAAAAAAGTTAACATATCGTTTCCAGGTTGGAAATTTAAATACGTTTTCTGCATAAAAGTAACCAAAAAGGCAATTGGCATTGTTGTTTTTGCTAATTAAAACTATTTTATAATTCAGGAATAACAAAATTGGTATCAAAGTCTTAAAAAATCAAAACTTCGACTCCAGGGTTGGACAAATGAAATATTTTATGGTACATGAAAGTGACCAAAAAGTTAAAATTTTAATTTTGTCAAGTAAAACTATGTTACACCACACTAAAAATTCGCTTCCAGATTTTGAAAATCGAAATATTTTTGGTACATAAAGGTACCCACATATATTCCAAATTTTGTGTTTTTAATGGGTTAAACCTATTTTTTAATTCAGAAACAATTAAATTAATATTAAAAATTCAGTTCCAGGGTTGGAAAATCGAAATTTTTTTGGTATATGAAAGTACCTACATAAATTTCCAATTTTGCTTTTATTTCAGTGAATTAAAAATATTTTATACTTCACTAAGAGTTAAATTGGTATTAAAAATTTTAAGAACTAAAAACTCAGTTCCAGAGTTGGATAATCGAAATTTTTTAGTACATTAAATTAGCCATATAAGTTCCTAATTTTGGTTTTTTGGGGATGAAATATTTTTTTTATGCTTCGGGAAGAGTTAAATCGCTATTAAAAACCAAAAAAATTAAAAAGACTATTCTACGGTTGGACAATTAGAGCTTTTTGGGATACATGAAAGGGATTTTTACTTTTTGTTTTTAAATTAAACACATTTAATACTTTTGAAAGACGTTCAGGGGTATTACAAATAAGAAGAGCCAAACATTTATCTTCCTAGCCGAAAAACTTAAACGTTTTCTAAATATAAAAGTAACCGATAACATCTTTTTGATTTATTAATTAAACCTACTTTCTGTTTGCCAATAAAGAGAGAAAGAAGAATTACATTTGTGTAGGGTATTTAAGATTCGGCACAGCCGAATATAGCACTTTTACTTGTTTCTATTTAATTAATTTTTTTTATTTGCGTTATGATATACATATAAAAAATGGTCTACCAATACATTCTTAGACTTAGGTTATCGGAAAATCGAAAGTAGAAAATGTGATTATTCCACCCATTCCCTTCACTCCCACCAACATGCCATTCAACTTCAAGCGTTTGCACTATCCGATTCGCCTTGCTTTTTCAATGGACAACCAGAAAATTAATATGTTCTTGATGAAGGGAGTAAAACAAAGATATTGTCTACACCGAAGCGCTTAAATAAAACGTTTATTATTTTATACCCTCCAAAAAAGAATTTGGAGGGTATATTCACTTTGTCATTCCGTTTGTAACGCATCGAAATATCCATCTCAGACCCCATAAAGTACATATATTCTTGATCAGTGATGAAATCTAAGACGAACTGAGCATGTCCGTCCGTCCGTCCGTGGAAATCACGATTCAGTCCAAACGAAAAGAGCTAGACTCTTGAAATTTGGCATATATATATTTTAAAGCTTAGAGCAGGTAAAGTTCGAAGATGGGCTAAATCGGGCAAGAGGAAAAAAAGTTCTCCAAAGAAGAACTAAACCAACCCAGAAAAAACAACATAAGTTTTAAAGTTTTTTGGTTATTTTGTTAAGCAAATGATATATTTTTGTGTCAAATACGGTCCAACGCCTTAAACTTGGAGCCATTAAATAAAATAAAAATATTTTTTGACCCCGCCCACTTCAGTGGGCGTTATTATAGGCAAAAATAGCATACAAATTTAACAAATTGTTTTACTTAAGTCTACATTCCTTAAAAATAACACTTTTAAGCTTTAATGACGAAGCTGAGACGAAACCTCGTACTATTCTGTCCTACCTCCTCCTTCCCCTTCGCCCCCTAAATGACCCTACCAAAAAAATTTTTTTTTTAAATTTTGTATATAATCATCCCAAACATTTATCTTTAGAGTTTTATGACTGCCGATTTCTGCCCTACCTCCCCCCCCCCCTCCCCTCTTCCTTTGCCCCCTAAATGACCCTGCAAAAAAAAAAAATTTTAAATTTTTTATATAATCATCCCAAGCATTTATCTTTAGAGTTCTATAACTGCCTGTTGCTGCCCTACCCCCTCCTCCCCCTTTGCCAGCTACATGACCCTATTAAAAATAAATACAAATTTTTTTTAATTTTGTGTATAATCATCCCAAGCATTTATTTTTAGAGTTTTATGTCTACCTGTTTCTGCCCTACCCCCTACCCCCTTTCCCCCTTTGTCCTCTAAATGGCCCCATCAAAAGAAAGAAATTTTAATTTTGTATATAATTATCCCAAGCATTTATTTTTAGAGTTTTATGACAAAGGTGAAATGTTTCCCCCCCAAGGCCTTTGCTAGAGCGGCCCCGCCAAAATACAGTTTTTATGCCCTCCAAAGGGAATTGTGATGAAGTCTAAGACGGTCTAGCAATGCCCATACGTTCGTCTGTGGAAAACATGATATTGTATATATTTGATCCCCGCCCCCTTTAGTGGGCGTTGACGTACGATATTATGTAAAGGAACTCTGTCCCACCAAGTTAAACATTTCAAATTCACTTACTAAATATTTGGAGGGTATTTAAGATTCGACCCGGTCGAATATAACGTTTTTACTTGTTTATGTATGTAATTGTAATTTTAAGTTATTATACAGAAATATACTTATGTAAATAAATACTGTTACTTACAAATGTTTATTTTATTTCATGACGATGTGCTTCGCTACCCCCGGCTGTAGCTAGTTACAAATAAAATAGTAATGCATTTTATAATAAAATTTTTTATTTGACATATTGTCACAATTCTATTATAAAAATGAAATTTATTTGTTGGGTGGTCAAGCAATGTCTATATGCATTTCATTGGTGCTTTACCAAATCATCAGTAGACTTTAACCACAGTCTTGAAAAATTAAAAACCCCTTATCTTATGCACATACTTCTGAAAACCATCTGAGAACTCACAATTTGTAAATTTTAAATTATTTTCAAAAATCACACCAGAATAAGCATAGTAGGCTTTGAAACTCATACAAAACTAACCCAACAAATAAATTATATTCGATAAGAATCTATTTTATTTTTTTCACCTTTATACAATTAGAAATCCATTGCATAACAAGAAAAGTATTTATAATGCAAAATGATATATAAAATCTAAGTTAAACTATTATGAAATTTTTATTTGATATATTGTCACAATTCTATTTTGAATGAAATTTACTTATAATCATATATGAATATGAGTGGCACGCTAAACTACAAAATTGAATGAAAATCTATAAAAAACTGTCCATACATTTTTAATACAGTAATTTCCGCTTAATTGATTTTCTTTATTTGACATATTGTCGCAATTCTATTATTATTTTCAAGACTGTGGTTAAAGTCTTCTGATGATTTAGTAAAGCACCAATGAAATGCATATAGACATTGCTTGACCAGCCAACAAATAAATTTCAGTTTTGTAATGCATTTTATATAAATTAATTTTTGTATGAAATAAAATGACTTATTTTTTAGTGTTTATAAGTACTTTGGTAGCTCAAAACATGTTAATACGAATACAATAAATAAAAATAATCACCCTTATTGTGTTTGGCGTATTACGCCTTCAAATTCGACAAATTGCAATAGCTTAATGACAAAAAGCTAGAATTTTCTTTTATTATTCACATTTAATTAAATAAACTGTTTTTTCGAATTAATTATATTGAAAAACTAAGTGGGTCTGGCTAGACTCATGCGTTAAGAATGTGAAAATCAAAACATGCGTCTGACGAAGGGATATATATATATATATATATATATATATATACATATTTATATATATATATATATATATATATATATATATATATATAAATATATATATATATATATATATATATATATATATGTATATATATATATATAAATATATATATATATATATATATATATATATATATATATATATATATATAGATATATATAAATATATATTTACATATATATCTTTATATATATATATATATATATATACATATATATATATATATATATATATATATATGTATATTTACATATGCATATGTATATGAGAGCGACTCACCAAAATAAGTGCTCGATGTACCCTCCTAAAAATGAACCTTGGACTTTTTAAGATGACATATTAAAAAGAAAATATTTTGACTCCAGCTTTGACCTCTCGACTGGACCATTTTTAAAAAAGGTCTATTTTTTCATGTTTTGTTAATTTGAGAATCTGTTCCCTTACCAACATAAAAAATATGTGTATCATAAGAAAGGTTTTTTTAAGGCGCGTCCAACTGTATATAAAATTTGTCCAAGGACGATCATCCATGTCCCTTTTTTAAGGATATTCTGTAAAAAATAACGGTTTTTGAATTTTTTGTTCGGTGTTGTTTGTAATAAAAATGCCAAATTAACATATTTTAATCTTTACTCGATTTAATTAAATACGAGTCTGAGCCTTTTTTGAAATTCGTGCTAGTTCGCGTTTTAACAAAAATGCAATGGGGTGGTAAACCTTCGTTTTAAATAGGGCAATATGGGAATCAAATTTTTTCTTTTGCAAAGTACATCATCTTCCTATGTAAATAATTTAGATTTTTGCAAATTAGATGCATTTTACACGGTGCTCTGGAATACATATAAATGCAATTTTGTGGTATCTTTAATATAATAGTGGATTTAGTTTCTAGATCATGTATGAATGAAAATAGGTCTAAAGAGAGAAAAAATAAACGATCCACGACTTTTTGGCGGCATATTTTTATTCGCAAATTAAAAAGTTATTATTAAGTTTTATTTATAATGACCAATCTGTATTGTTTATTACTTATTTTAATAGGGGTAAACCCTACGGGGTTTTTGTGGTCAACAATATTTATCATCAAATATGAATAAAAACTATATCATATTAATTTTTTACCCAACGTTTCGTTTGTATTTTGCAAACTTTTTCAGGGGTGTTATTTATTTGTTATATCTAGCTCAAAAATATATATAAAAAATATTGTAAAATAGTTTAAATGTTATGGTATATCACAGATCATTAACATACGATTTATGTTATTGTCAAATTATTTATTCTCAAAATTTATCATCAGAAAACTGGACTACACGATACAGATATGTATAATAAATATATAATTAAATAAATAATTTTGTACATAACAAACAAAATCAATGGTCCACTTAATACTACTATCACAAATCTTTAACTAATTTAAGTTATCGCTATGGAGTACTGGAGCTCTGTGTTATCCTTGTCTTCTTTATAGTTCATCGTCTTGTGTATTTTTTCCTGGATACGTAGACTCTCTATAGTGAAGCGTTTGTTTTTTATTTTCTCTTTATTTAAAAATAGCTGTATGACCCGGCTTCGCTCGGAAGCTATTTGCTAAAAAATCTGGAAGCTATCTATAGTAATCAGCGTTGCCGTTGAGATACTAAAGTATCACTTTTGACACTTTTTCATGTCAATGACACTTTTTATGACCCTTTTTTTAATTTATCCCTTTGTATAATTTTAACAAAATGTATGCCATTTTTTGAAAATGAATTAAAGTTCCAATATTCCCCACGAAAGTTCTCAGTACACTTATCTTTTTTATATTTGTGTTGAATACATAATCCGTAAATTAGTTTTGTGAGCGTACATATAAAACATTGCAACCGACTGTCATATTCCATGCATACCTATTTTTTTCATATAAAGTTTGACAATTGTGTAAAATGAAATGAGGATCAACTGTGAGTATGCTCTGATTTATGTACATATGTGTACTACATATACAGTAGTTTCCGCTTAATTGATTCCCGCTTTATTGCATTACCCGCTTAATTGAATCATAAAATAAAAACAATTTTTGTAAATAGCATACAAACATGCCGCTTAATTGACATTTAAAAATTGTCTTTTTGTTGAAAAAGTCAAACAGTCGATTTTTGGTTTTCGTGATGGCATATATTTACAAAATTATGTGGCAGCCCTTCAAATCATATGTTTTGTTTATTATGTACAAAGTTAAAAAAAACGCCAGTGAAATAAAATCTTATCAGAATTAGAAATGAGTTCCAGAAAACACACAAGTTTAAATCTAAAACAAAAATTAAGTGTTATTGCTGATGCAAAAACAGCTAGAAGAAATGAACTGTGTGCAAAATATAAGTGTTCAAAAGCCACCATAAACAGAATTTTAAACAATAAAGATTCGATTGTAGAGAAGTCAAAGACTACTGAATTGCCTATCAAAAGAGGCCGAACTGGAGCATGCGCAAATGTAGAAAGAGCACTTTTATTGTGGTTTAACCAAATGCGGGAATCTGATGCTATGATTTTGGAAAAAGCAAGCAAATTTGCTGTGGAGATGAAAATAGATTTCAATCCCACTTCTGGTTGGCTTCATCGTTGGCAGAAAAGAGAAGGCATAGTGTTGAAAAAAGTTCATGGAGAAGGTGCATCTGCTGATATCGATGCCGCAAATGTTTTTTTGACACAGTTTTACCTGATTTGCTTAACAAATATGAACCATCACATATATTTAATGCCGATGAAAGCGGTTTATTTTTCCGATCCTTGCCGAAATCAATATTAAGCAAAAAAGGAGATCAAACACGAGGCCTTAAAAGTTCAAAAGAACGTTTGACATTGCTCTTTATTTGCAACGCTACTGGCAACTATAAAAAAGTAATTGTTATTGGCAAATCCAAAAATCCGCGATGTTTCAAAAACAAAATTTTGCCTCTTAAATATTATTCACAAAACAAAGCCTGGATGACTCATGATGTATGGCGTAAAATTTTGGTTTCCCTTGATGCTGAAATGGAAAAACAAGGGCGCAAAATAATATTATTCGTGGATAATGCGTCTTCTCACAAGATATCAGTAGTTTTAACAAACATTAACTTGCAATTTTTACCAGCCAACACAACATCAATAGCGCAACCGCTAGATCAGGGTAGTATTCACTGTTTTAAATCCTACTACCGACAAAACCTTGTACGAAAACATATTGCTGCAATAGAAAGAGGAAAAACAATTGGTGATTTTCAAAAAAACTTTAACATTTTCAATGCCATGCATATCATAAAAAACTACTGGTGGCTGGTTAAACCGATTTTTATTACAAACTGTTTCAAAAAGGTAATTTGGCATCTGAATTATATACGTTTACATATACATATGTGTATCTAATTACTATTTACTCATACAAATTTCAGGCTAAGTTCTTTTCCATCACTGAGCATGCAGATTTAGACGACGATGTAGTAGAACTATTTACTGATGTTGTACAGCAACGCGAATTTGAAGATTACGTATCCTTGCTGTGGACAACTTACCGATGAGGAGATTATAAATGAAATTGACAAATTTTTTACGTCAGACTCTTCCGAAGATGAAAATGAAGAAGTTACTAACAATCCTCCCTCAAGTAAAGAAGTATTGAACTCTCTTAACATCCTTCGGGAAGTTTTTTACCAAACATTCTATTTTCACACTTGATAGCATGAAAAAGAATATAATCGAAAGCTGTTTTAAGCCACAAATTCAGACTGCAATGACAGACTTTTTTAAACTTATTTAGTCATGTTTTGATATAAATACAAACGTATTTAAATTTACATCAATACATACATATATTCTTACGTATATTCTAGTCAGTAAACACATTGATCTCTTTTTTAATGCAATGAATTAAATTTTAGTTATTTTTATACCCTCCAAAAAAGAATTTGGAGGGTATATTCACTTTGTCATTCCGTTTGTAACGCATCGAAATATCCATCTCAGACCCCATAAAGTATATATATTCTTGATCAGTGATGAAATCTAAGACGAACTGAGCATGTCCGTCCGTCCGTCTGTGGAAATCACGATTCAGTCCAAACGAAAAGAGCTAGACTTTTGAAATTTGGCATAAATATATTTTGAAGCTTAGAGCAGGTTAAGTTCGAAGATGGGCTAAATCGTTTTTTGGTTATTTTGTTAAGCAAATGATATATTTTTATGTCAAATATGGTCCAACTCCTTAAACTTGGAGCCATTAAATAAAATAAAAATATTTTTTGACCCTGCCCACTTTAGTGGGCGTTATTATAGGCAAAAATAACAAAAATTTAACAAATTGTTTTACTTAAACCTACATTCCTTAAAAATAACATTTTTAAGCTTTAATGACGAAGCTGAGACGAAACCTGGTACTTCTCTGCCCTACCCCCTCCTTCCCCTTCGCCCCCTAAATGACCCTACCAAAAAAAAAATTTTTTTTTAAATTTTGTATGTAATCATCCCAAGCATTTATCTTTAGAGTTTTATGACTGTGCCGATTTCTGCCCTACCCCCCCCTCTTCCTTTGCCCCCTAAATGACCCTACCAAAAAAAATTTTTTTTTTTAATTTTGTATGTAATCATCCTAAGCATTTATCTTTAGAGTTTTATGACTGCCTGTTGCTGCCCTACCCCCTCCTCCCCCTTTGCCCGCTAAATGACCCTATTAAAAATAAATAAATTTTTTTTTTTTAATTTTGTGTATAATCATCCCAAGCATTTATTTTTAAAGTTTTATGTCTACCTGTTTCTGCCCTACCTCTCTCCCCCTTTGCTTTCTAAATGACCCTATCAAAAAAAATAAATTTTAATTTTGTATATAATTATACCAAGCATTTATTTTTAGAGTTTTATGACAAAGGTGAAATGTTTCCCCCACAGCCCTTGCCAGAGCGACCCCGCCAAAATACAGTTTTTATACCCTCCAAAGAGAATTGGACCCCATAAAGTATATATATTCTTGATCAGTGATGAAGTCTAAGACGGTCTAGCAATGCTCATACGTTCGTCTGTTGAAAACATGATATTGTATATTTTTAACCCCGCCCCCTTTAGTGGGCGTTGACGTACGATATTTGTTCATGTAAATTATTTATTGTAATTTAATATTTTATTTATTTATGATTTAGTTGCTGATAAACAATGCTCAATGTGTTAAATTAGGTCAATATTATTTTCATTCGCTATGCACAAATAAATGTCAATAACCGTATGCACAATTATAAACATTTAAGTTAGCATTTTAGTTCCTGAAACAAATATAGGTCACTGTTAAACTAGCATTTTTAACACAATTTAATAGATAAGCAGTTTTTACTTTAATTAATTTGTATAAAAGAAAGTCAAATAAAGTTTACAATCGGAGTTTTTATTAAGACAGTAAACGAATTGTTTTATTAGAACTCTTCCTCCAGGTTAAAGTGCTTGAGAGGACATAAAAACCATATCATTTCTTCAGGCTACATGTGCTTGTAAGAAACCACAATTCAACACAAACATTTTGGTGACCCCGACGTGATCCTGTAACAAGTGCAGGACAGTAATCGATTGAATCCGCAACAGGACACTATTTAATCATGGCTTCGTTTGAAGAACTGGTCAACAGGCAAAAATTGACCGGAGAACGGATTGAAACAATAATCCGCAACTTTAAAAAGGACCCTTCATCGAGAAAGGAGTCCACTAGGTATTTCCAAGAACGGTTAAGAAGACTGGACGAGGAATGGTCGAACTTCGAGGTGACCGACAACCAAATCCGATTGCTGGAAGATTTACCGCTGGAACATAAATATTTTAGTGAGGACTACTACCAGGCAATAATGGACGTCGTGCATCAATACAAAGAGCTATTTGAACAAGGAATACTAAAAGTAGCTCCAGCTGAATCAAGGAAACAGCCCATCAGCCAGCAAATAACTAAGCATTGTGAGCCAACAGCCAGTTGCAATAATGAACTCGTTAAGAGTATGCGCCGACAAGCTGCCATGATGGCATCGCTAGAACGTTTATTAACTAATGGTTTCACAAATGAGGAAACCCAAGTTGCCCACAGACTATGGGCAAATATTGAAGAGCTACATTACAATATAGCGGGAATGAGTGACGATCCGGTGAGTCAGGGCTACAACATGGAGCGATACATTCAACTAGAAATGAAATTGCGAGAAACTATTAAAGATTTCACCAGCAATCCATCAAGTCCTTGCCATTCGGAAAATAACAATGGGCATCTAACTGTACCAATTCCAAAAATAACGCTACCGAAGTTTGATGGAAATTACTTGAAATGGAAAGAGTTTCATGACTTGTTTTCATCCTTGATAGTTATGCAGCCAATACCTAGTGTTCAAAAAATCTGGTATCTAAAAACACATGTGGTAGGAGAAGCTGCAAATCTAATCAAGCACTTCACGGCTACCGGAGAAAATTTCGACGCAGCTTGGGCCGTAGTAACCGATCGATATAACAACAAAAGACTACTAGTCAGTAAGCTAGTGCACGAACTGGTAGATGCTCCAGGTAAAACCACATCTGATAACTACAAGTTACTACATGACAGAACACAGGAGTGCCTTTTATCATTAAAAAATCTTCAAATAGATACGTCATCCTGGGACCCACTTCTGCTACATTTGCTATTAAGAAGGCTAGACCAAGCTACACGTCTTCGGTACGAACAATCTCTTTTGAACCTACGGGAAGTGCCAACTGTCAAAGAATTTCTACACTTTTTGGAAAGGCATTTCCAGTCAATGGAAGCAATAACGGAAAAGGGTAAGCATTTAACTACAACGACAAGGGTGTGCAATTCCATTACAGCAGAAGGCCAACACAGCGGTTCCTGTATCATATGTAAGAACACCGGGCACCCATTATTTTTATGTAAAAGGTTTCTCCAGCTATCACCATCAGCTCGCCTCCAACTCATTCAAAAACAAAACTATTGCGTTAACTATTTAAAACCTGGTCATAGCGCAAAAAATTGCATGCGAGGAAGTTGCATGAAATGTTCTAAAAAACACAACACTTTGTTGCATCTAGAGCATGTGGAACAGATCAACAAGTCATCAACAAAAGATATGGATCGCGTACCAACAGACAAAACCAGTTTACAGATGAATCAGGAAGCCACGTCGCTTGCTACATCTAAACATTGCAATTCTAACAGCTATGTACTTCTTAGTACGGCACTGATCAAAGTTAGAACGAATGAAAAAGAAATACAATGCAGAGCAATTCTCGATTCAGGATCACAGCTCAACCTGGTTAGCGAACGGTTAGTCAAACGTCTCGGAATTTCGCCCAAAGCAGCTTCAATCTCTATTAGCGGCATTGGATCAAGCAACACTAAAGTTCAACATCGAGTAAACATCGCTCTACATTCTCGAGTTGGCAACTTTTCTACTCGTTTGGAGGCAGCTGTTCTACCACACATAATTTCACCGCAACCATCTCAACTCATCAATATTGACCACTGGTCAATTCCCAAAAACATTCTACTAGCTGATCCAGAATTTCATCGACCAGAAAAAGTAGATGTGTTATTGGGTGCAGAGTTTTACCATCAACTATTAGCAAAAGGGCAGATTCAACTAGCAAAGGATTTACCCACTTTACAAAACACTGTACTTGGATGGGTTGTATCTGGAAAAATATGCGGATACAATTCACATACAAGTGCATGTGGAGTATGTACTAATCACGAGGACAACTTAGAAGAAGCCATTGCTCAACTCTGGGAAATTGAAACCATAAAAACAACTGATAAGGGAATGTCAACTTCAGAAAGACTATGCGAAGAACATTTTAATCAAACTCGTACAATCGAAAACACGGGGAGATATATGGTGAGATTACCATTTTGCAACAACCCTAACGTAATAGGCGACTCACACGGAATTGCATTCAAGCGATTTTTGGCACTAGAAAGACGACTAGCAAAAGTGCCAGCAATTAAATCCCAATATAAGGCCTTCATGAAAGAATATGAAGCATTGGGCCACATGACTCAAATAGATATTAATACTGAATCAATGCCAAGATATATTATCCCTCACCACTGCGTACTCAAGCCTGATAGCTTAACAACAAAATTACGTGTCGTCTTCGATGCTTCTACAAAAACGTCTGAGGGCATGTCTCTAAACGACTTAATGTACACAGGACCAACAGTTCAAACTGAACTATTTTCTACCTTACTTCGGTTCCGAATGCCACGTTTTGTTTTTACGACAGATATTGAAAAGATGTACAGACAAATACTAATACATCCTGAAGATAGAAGATTTCAAACCATTATATGGAGGGAGGATCCAACAATAGCAGTAAAATATTATCAGCTAAATACTGTTGCCTATGGTACACGAGCTGCCCCATATTTGGCAACAAAATGCTTGGAGACTATAGCTAAAAAAAACATGAGTAGATACCCATGGGGATCCCAATTTTTGCTTGAAAACTTTTACGTGGATGATGGGATCGGTGGAGATGATAACCTAAACACAGCCATAGCAATTCAGAGAGAGTTGAAGTATATACTTAGCCAGCATGGATTTAAGCTACAAAAGTGGACTGCAAATCATCCACAACTACTTCAAACAATTGGAGAAGCTCAACAAGAAGTTAATTTTGACTTCAACAGTGAAAATAATCACACAGTAAAAACCTTAGGTTTATCCTGGATGCCAAAATGTGATAAATTTTGTATTAAGGTAGTGCTCAACGAAATACAGGTAGTTACCAAGCGAACAGTTACTTCAGATTTAGCTAGACTATTTGATCCGTTAGGATTGCTGTCACCAATTGTAGTCTCTGCTAAAATGTTCATTCAAGAGCTTTGGCAAACAAAACTGGAATGGGATGATGTGTTACCAACAAGTCTTCATATGAGGTGGACAACATTCCGTAATGAATTGCAACATCTAAAGAATCTGGAAATTCCACGACACATCTTTGAAGGGAATATCTCCTCCAGGATACAAATTCATGCGTTTGCGGACGCTTCAGAAAAGGCTTATGGTGCAGCTATTTACGTAAGATCAATCCTCAAGAACAATCAGGTAATGGTGAGATTATTATGCGCAAAATCACGGGTAGCTCCATTAAAACGCCAAACCTTACCTCGTCTTGAACTTTGCGCAGCGCTGTTAAGCGCTCAATTAACCGCAAGAGTAAAGAAGGATTTAAAACTAGAGAGTGCACCCACATATCTATGGACTGACTCAGAAATAGTTTTAGCCTGGATCAACTCTGAATCGTCATCGTATCACACATTTGTATCTAACCGAATCTCTGTCATACAGGAAATCTCTATTGCAGAACAATGGAGACACGTTAGATCTAAAGAAAACCCGGCGGATATGATATCACGAGGACTCCCCCCATCAAAATTAGCAGCCAGTACTTTATGGTTCTACGGACCCATGTTTCTACACGGGAAAAAAGAAATTTGGCCAGCAGCATATTCCAAGGCTAGTGTTATAAGTGACAATACCAACATGGAACTTAGAAAAATTGCTGCAGTCACCACATCAACTAATGTACCAAGTGACACGTCAAGCATAGTTTATAACGTACAGCACAATGGGTCCTTTAGAACGCTACAACGGGTGGTAGGTTACATGCTCAGATTCATCAATAACGCAAGAAGACGCACACGAAAATACGAGTTAGCGCTGTCAGTTCAAGAATTAGAACAGGCTCTAGTAGTGATCGTCCGTGGAATGCAAAGTTCAGATTTTGAAGAAGATTTAAAAAACTTAAGAAAATATAAGGAGGTCAGTAGAAATAGTCCATACAAGAATCTTACTCCGTTTATTGATACCAACAGCATTATAAGGGTAGGAGGACGACTAGAGTCATCATCACTTCCATATGATGCCAAGCATCCAATGCTGATTCCTTACAATGACCCTATTTCAAAATTGCTCATGCAAGAGGTGCACAAACAAAATCGGCACTGTGGTCCGCAAGCACTCTTAGCACATGTGAGGCAAAGATTTTGGCCAGTTAAGGGAAAATCAGCAGCTCGATCAATTGTACAACATTGTGTAAAATGTACCAGAGCCAAACCACAATTGCTTACTCAAATCATGGGTAACTTGCCATCTACTCGAGTCACTCCAGCTGGAGCATTCATAAATTCCGGTGTAGATTTTTGTGGACCTGTCTGGATTCATCATAAAATAAGAGGTAAACGTCCTCACAAGGCCTACGTAGCTGTGTTTTGTTGTTTTGCAACTAAAGCGGTTCACTTGGAATTGGTAAGCGATTTAACAACAGACGCATTTTTAGGTGCATTAAGGCGGTTTATAAGCAGGCGAGGCCATTGTAAAAATTTGTATTGTGACAACGGAACAAATTTCGTTGGTGCAAGAAATCAGCTGAAGGAACTTTCCGATACAATTCACACAGGCTCAGCTCAAAGCAAAATAAATAAAGAGTGTACATCCAGAGGAATCACGTTTCACTTCATACCACCTAGAGCACCTCACTTCGGGGGTTTATGGGAAGCCGCAGTTAAATCGGCAAAACATCATCTAATTAGAAGTACTGCTACTGCATCTTTGACGTATGAAGAACTTGATACTGTAATCATAGAAATCGAAGGTATCCTTAATTCTCGTCCAATAAGTCCAATGTCAGACAATCCAAATGACTTAACGGCACTAACCCCTGGTCATTTTCTCATTGGAGAGCCACTGAATGCTCAAGTCGACGTAAGTGCGGCGGAACACAAGACAAGTCTGTTGACAAGATGGAAACTGGTAACACACTTAAAGGGCGAATTTTGGAGACGATGGTCACAAGAATACTTGTGTGAACTCCAATATCGACATAAGTGGAAGACACAGAATAATAATATTAAAACTGGAGACATGGTCATAGTAAAGGAAGATAACACAACACCACTAAACTGGCCATTAGGAAGAGTCATAAAGGTGCATCATGGAGATGATGGAATTGTTCGAGTAGTTGATGTTAAAACATCGACTGGAGTTTGCAAAAGAGCTATTGCGCGCCTAGCACCATTACCAGTAGACAATGTAGAATGTGGTGAAGCGCTTCACCACCAAGACTCTCATGATCCAAGTAGCTCGCAACAAAATAAAACATCTGAAGGACATAAGGAAGAGTGGATTACGACGCAACAAGAAAAAGTGGAAACTCCTAAAAAAAGAAGGAGGGTTTCTCTAACCCATAATATCGTCACTATAATGATGGCTCTTATCCTAATACCAATGGTATTAGGAGCACAAATACATAACAAAAGATTTGGAAATCAGTTGGGCATACATTTTGAAGGAATCGGATCGGCAGCAATTTCGTCCACAGAATGGCAATTAGTGATCTATTATGATTTAAAAGAATTTTGGTCTGAAGCAGCGGTATTCGCGCAAGGTACAAAGACGCTAGATCATTTGTGTAAAGAAATGCTAGAAAAAGCAACATGTGCAAATCTAGTAAAATATTTTGAGCACACTGAAGCAGAACTAACTTTAGACAGCACGTTACTCTCAGGAAGAATACACAAAAGAGCAGCTCTTGACGTGGTTGGGAATATTGCAAATTCTCTGTTTGGGGTATTAGATTCCGAATACGCAAAGGAAATGGCACATAAGATTTCACAAATTAAGGAAAACGAAGCGCATTTGTTGAACCTGCTAAAAAATCAGACATCAGTCATAGATTCAACAATCAACATCATGAAAGCCGACCAGGAAGCAGTGAAGAAAAAGTTTGACCAAATCGATCTACAAATAGCAGAGGTGCACAATATGATACGGGACAATAGAGAAGAATATCATCAAAAAAAAATTTACCGTATTTTTTCATCACTATGTATTCAATTAAGTATTACGGCAGCAAATCTGCAGCGCACACAATCGTTAATACTTGACATTCTGACAAACACTCACCATGGCATAATAAGTCCATTCTTATTAACTCCTCACCAGTTACAGCAGGAAGCAGAAAAAATTAAATTCCATTTACCCGAATCGCTAGAACTACCTGTGAAAAGCGAAGATACGTTACAATTGTACAAACTAATGAGAATAAAGGGTGGACTCACAAAAAACACAGCAGTGTTTAGTATTACGTTACCATTAGTTGAATGCGACCGCTTTCAAATATTCAATATTATTCCAGTACCAAATTGGATCAACAATACTCTTGTTGCGGTAAAGCCTTGTGCAGCCCTTCTAATCATTAACATTGCTCGAAGGCAATATTTTACCATAAGTAACACTGAGTTCGAATTATGCTCACTGCTTGCAGACGACACGTATTTATGCTCTCCGAATCAAGTAAGACATGACCAGGGCTCCTCAACATGTTCCTGTGAAATGAATTTGTTTTACAACAATACTCGACCAGATTGTCCTGTACAGCAAATTGAAGATACTCTAGCCTGGATCCCTCTCCACCACAAGAACAAATGGATCTACGCAGTTCTGGGCACATCTCATGCAACAGCAGTGTGCAAACAGGAAATTACACAGCTAACACTTGAAGGATCTGGGTTGCTGATTCTGGAACCAGACTGCATTCTCAAATACAGATTCAGGACGATGCATGGACAACAAATTGTTGCTAGCTCACTGAAGACATCATACACTAGTTTTTGGGAACTAACCGAACAGAACCAGCAAGAACATTTGCAACCATTACTAAACAAAATACAAACAAGCGAGTATCAGTCGCAAGTTAAAAATTTGACAATTCTACAAAGCTCATTGGCCGCACAAGAAATAATGAACTTACCAAACAAAATTGAAGTTCATAATTACCATCACATGGCAGTTGGCTACACAGCATTGGTCATCACAATATGCATTTCAATCTATCTACTTATCAAGCGAAAATTCAAATCACGACTGAATAACTCAACTCCAATTCCAGCGCCTCGTCTACAGCAAGCAGAAACTGACTTCACTGTACACATATAAGAACCAATCCAGCCTCTCATCTGATGACAGTGAATGCCAGCTCAGCATATTAATAATATAATTCTTATCTAAGTTTTTTCTTGTTTGTTTCTATTTTTGAGCTTCTCTCAACGCGGGGAGCATGTTCATGTAAATTATTTATTGTAATTTAATATTTTATTTATTTATGATTTAGTTGCTGATAAACAATGCTCAATGTGTTAAATTAGGTCAATATTATTTTCATTCGCTATGCACAAATAAATGTCAATAACCGTATGCACAATTATAAACATTTAAGTTAGCATTTTAGTTCCTGAAACAAATATAGGTCACTGTTAAACTAGCATTTTTAACACAATTTAATAGATAAGCAGTTTTTACTTTAATTAATTTGTATAAAAGAAAGTCAAATAAAGTTTACAATCGGAGTTTTTATTAAGACAGTAAACGAATTGTTTTATTAGAACTCTTCCTCCAGGTTAAAGTGCTTGAGAGGACATAAAAACCATATCATTTCTTCAGGCTACATGTGCTTGTAAGAAACCACAATTCAACACAAACAATATTATATAAAGGAACTCTGTCCCACCAAGTTAAACATTTTAAATTCACTTACTAAATGTTTGGAGGGTATTTAAGATTCGACCCGGTCGAATATAACGTTTTTACTTGTTATTTACTTATTTTGTTTTCTGTTGTTAAGTGCTTTCACATATTTAGTGTAAACACATTTGTTTTGTTCTTAATAAATGAATTAAAATATTTGAACAAAAACAATGCAAAACAAAACATATTATTTATTATACATACATACATATATGTAAGTATATAAATATTTTACTGCTTTATTGATCCCACTGCGCAATTATGCGGAGTTCTTTTAATTGAGCCAGGAATCAAATAAAAGAGTATCGGTTTAATCATATGCCCGGTTAATTGCAACAAAACCTGTGCATTTTTAGAAAATCAATTAAGCGGAAATTACTGTATTAAAAATGTATGGGCTGTTTTTTATAGATCTCCATTCAATTTTGTAGTTTAGCGTGCCACTCATATTCATATATGATTATAAGTAAATTTCATTCAAAATAGAATTGTGACAATATGTCAAATAAAAATTTCATAACAGTTTAATTTAGGTTTTATTTTTCATTTTGCCTTACAAATACTTTTCGTGTTATCCAATGGATTTCTAATTGTATAAAGGTGTAGAAAAATAAAATGGATTCATATCGAATATAATTGAGGAGCTCCATAACCATAGGCTAACATAGACACGACACCTAGTAGACAGAGGTGTTAAATTTTTCAAATACAGAGATGTGCGTTACTGGGAAGTCAAGAGAGGGACAACAAATTTCTTTGTTTGCTATCTCTTTTATTACTTCTAAGTAATTTGACATTTCATTTTTATTTACATAAAAATGAAATTTCTGGGCAGGAATATTGGCGCAAATTATTCATTTTGCGCCAAATTTATTGCTCAAAGTTGGTAATTTATGGATGAAATATCATCTACAGATTCATCCGCTAATTACCAATATAGTGCGAATATAAACAAAAGCACAGAAGAGCAATAAAAAGAGTTACAAAATAGTGGTACCAGCAACAAAATGTAAGTAAAAATTGTTCATATTAATTTCTATAAAACTTATAATTCTAATATCTTCCAGGAGCCGTAAGTGCGTAATGGGATGCAAGGTAGGACAGAGGCTACACCTATTCTCGAAAGAACCGACCAGGTGAGTCAATTGTGTATATTTTATAAAAAAAATTTACAGAAGAATGCATTACAAAATTTGTATCATTCGTTTCATCAGGAGCCGGACTAGTGTTTAAGGTGAATATCCCATTACAATTGATGTTCACCTTCGTAAAGCAGCAAAGCAAAATCCACCAGAAAGACTGGCACCATGAACGCAAAACCCACCAAAAAGATACCAGGAACCAAAACAAAACCACCCAAAGCTTAACGTGCTACAGAAGCGAAACCGAAAAAGATGACCCTTACAAAAAACCATCAGCGAAAATGACCCCATGAAACAAGTGAATTGCTTTCGCTTCAATTTAAACTGTTTTTCGGCAATCGAAATTAAAAAAAAAGCCCTTCTAAGGGCTACAATATATTTTAAAAGAGCTCAATTTACAAACAACCTGAAACTAAACAATTCACAATATAAAATTTTTTATTATTTGTAGACACAAAATCGGCTATCTCTCTTTGAAATTAATTTTGTAGCCCTGAAAAGGGCTGTTTGTGTTTTCTCTCCGGGTTTTTGTTAAAATTATCATTCATTGGCATTTACTTGGGACTGGTATATACAGTTACGCCTTTAGTATCTTCACTGACAGCATGCTTAGCCAATTCACCGGGCAACATCAGTAGACGGACAGCAAATTGAATTTCACGACTGATAATTGTTGAACGCTTGTAGTGAGATAAACGTGATGCTTCGGCAGCAATGCGCTCAAAAATACCATTCATAAAGCTATTCATGACCTTTGATGAGATGCCAGTATCCGAATGTACTTGTTTCAAAACTTTGTAAATGTAGATGGCATAACTTGGCTGCTTTACCACTGATCTTAGATTTGCCAATGATTTTTCAGAATTACACGTTCACTTCAAATGCATATGACATTCTATGTACTTTACCACACAATAACCAAAGCACTTGTATATTTACTCTTAGTAAGTGTAATGCAAATTAACCATGATATTAAATATTGAAGTCATCTGAATCATAGCCACCACGTATAGATTTTCTGGGACGATTGGTACACCTTTTACCACTTTGTTATTCTCCATTCAAGCATGTCGGTTGAGAAATCATCACAATTGGCACATCACTAAAGATGACTTCAAAGAACTATTTTTCATCAGCAAATTCTTTATAGGTACCGTGACTCTGAAAGAGTTATACAAATTTTGATAAACATTTTTATAAAAATTATAATAAACACAGTGAAATACTTACATTTTTATACACGTTTGCTTTTCCAAATTCAGCCCTTTTAGTTCTCCAATATGCAGTTCAATAACTGCGTTTAGATTAACTTAAATTGTACCCCTGATTTGGAATTAATTTGTTGTTTCATAAGTTCATTAAGCAGCCTATCCGCCCATTAGGATGCACTAAAGACTAATGTGTTTGTTCACATATTTCTTATTCCTAATCACCATTGAGATCCTTTGTTGTGCCTGCAACTTCTATAAGTTGGCCACATTTTATATTTCCAACCTGAGTAAGTGGTGGTCATTGCAACGATGTTGTTTGATTTAGGTATTTCATTCAACTTTATTAAAAATAAAAGTAATATCTGTAGATGCACATGTGTGAATTCCAATTCATTACAAATCTGGGCACGTTTTTATGTTGATTCCTTAACATCATTGACCGCCACCCACTATTTAGATCTTTGAAAATCGTTGTTTACTGTTTAGAAACAGTTTAATATATTTTTAAAAACACTTAACACTTATTTGTATGAATTATTTCACATTTTTTCCCTAAAAGAAAATATTTGTTTTGTTTTCAACCGCAATTGTTTACTTAAAATTGTAAAACGTGTGTTCAAACATAGTATGTATAGCCATTTCTTCTAACATACGAAAAACAGCAAAGTGTTTATCTTTTGTACTCGTCTTGACTTCCCAGTAAGAAAATCTGATACGGGCAAAATTGAACTGTCACTTTTGGGTGTTCTGTGCGTATTCTGTGTCCATAACAAAACGCAATAATTACATCATAAGGTTTTTTTGGAAAAACGACAAAATGTAATTTAAGTAAGTTGCACATAATTTAAAAAAAAAAACAATTATTGAGGTATTATTGTCTACAAAAAATAATATTAATCTCAAATTAATTATTTTATCTGACAGTTTGTTTCAAAGTTATTTAGATAACAAATTTGGAATTATTGCGTTTTGATCCGAATAATAGAAATTATTTCGTTTTGATTTGAACTGTATGGAAACTATTGCATTTTGATCTGAAATAGGACTCGAATTTGTATATTTTGTTTTGAATAAATTTGTATTATATCATTTTGTTAAAATTGCAACCACTTGTAGAAAAATTAAAACACTTTTTTATGTCAAACACGTTTATTAAATTAAATTTATTTTATCCAAATTCATACATTTCATAAAGAAAATACAAAAAATTATTATGTTACACTTTCATTTTAACGTCATTCTCCAAGCAGTCACATAAAGTTGAGTTGACTTCATTATAGCCACTATTTCCCTGCTGATTGGAAAATATATTTACATAATACTCTAACTCCGAAATTTGTGACCACCCTTGGCCGTAATGTTTTTCTAGTAGTTTTAGAACATCTGCTTTTTTTCCAAACTGATTGCAACTCCAAGAGGAATATTATGAAGCGACTTTGGGGGTATTTTGCCCCGTTTAAGATAACTGATAAACTTTTCGTTTGCTTCAGCTTTGTAGGCATCAAAAGTTTTGACTACACATTGCTTCCGTTCACTTGAGGCGAGTTTAAAATAAATTCTCTTCATATCTTGTATGCCTTTTATGGGACGATAATATTCCGCCAACATTTTTAAATCTTTAAGGTCCCAATCCTTTCCTAATATCTTAACTCGTCCATGTAAGGAATAAATTTGATGATAATCTTCTTTTATAAATACAGTAGTATTCTTTCTCAAGTCTTTTTCAACACGCCCAAAAACTCGATCCGCTGGTAAAAAACTATGACCACGGACAGGAAAATATAATTCTACTTGTTTTAGATCTTTTGGTGCATTATTTAACATCCAATGCATTAAAGTGTGAATGACATGCATATTTTTGTTTTGTCCACCACAACCGTCGCAAAATAGTCGTAAAGTATCTACATCCGACAAACTGAGCGTACCGAAATGTGCCAATAAAGCTGAACCAATGCAAATAGCTCCTCGACCAGCTTGATCTTCCGTCCAGGTATAAAACACCGGATCTCCAGATGTCATGTCAACAACACATAGCGTATAGTAACCTATTTGCCTCAAGTAAAAAGCGACTTGAATTGGAGTTCGTGGTAATGGTTGGACTTGTTGCATGTCGAAACAAAGGCTAACAGATCTAGGAGGCTCATTCCTGGTAAATTCATAGAAAGCGTTGGCTCTCAACTTGTGAATCCTTTGTTGAGTTATAAGTTGCTGTTTCAAAACTAAGTTTGTTTCCATTTTGATTTTTTGTTTGTTTAATATGCATTGGCCGCACACATCTGTCGCTGGGGAAGAGAACCCTATATTAAGAGTGTTAAAAATATTCCAGAAATATGTTTTTTTAACTTTCAGTGAGATATCTACTGAGTCGTTATAAATTTCCCATAACTTATTTATATTAAGTTCTGGTGATAAATAGCATCTTTGGGATTTATTTCTATTATAATGGCTCTCTTTGGCTGGAAGATTTTTCAAGAATTTTAGTACACTCTCTTTCTTAGGCTTAAATTTAGCTGAATGCCTATCTCCACCTCGGTTCTCTTTAGGAATATCACCTTTAAAAATAGTTGTTGCAATATTACTCACTCTTCGGCCTGTAATCGAAAGTGCTTTCAAAAAAAATTACTGACATACTCTTTTTGAATTATTAGTGTTTCAAAAAATATTTGCATGATAATTTTTGTTTCTTTAATGATGTTTTTTTGTTACGCTTGATTACATAAGGAACTATCAAATGCGTTAGATACACATCTTGTGTAATTTTATTTTTGTTTTTATAAAAAAGCTCACGATTAAGTATAATTAAACGATTGTTAAACAGATCACATTTGTAGACACTTTTCTCTTTGTGTTTGCAAAATTTCTTAAAGGTCAAAGCTAACGGATCCTTATCAAAATACCTAGAAAGAATATTTGCTTTAGATAAAAAATAAACTTTAAAACAATTACTTTTCATGACGGCTTTCTCGTCTTGTATTTTTTCTCTGTACAGGACCACTCTTTCTTTTCCCGACGTTTATACACCCTACTGTTGCTTCTGCCATAAATATATTCACTTTTTTATAAATATTTAAATCTACTCGTACAAATTACTTTATGCGCAATGAACTTC
Source organism: Linnaemya tessellans (assembly GCA_951800035.1). Lineage (NCBI taxonomy): Eukaryota > Metazoa > Arthropoda > Insecta > Diptera > Tachinidae > Linnaemya > Linnaemya tessellans. The sequence goes on along the minus strand of OX637535.1, from coordinate 87,996,055 downwards.
CCAAAAGTAAAAAGTATTAACTAAAGAAAAATTCCAAACATTTTTTTTTGGTCATTTCCATATACCATAAAATATTTCATTTGTACACCTCTGGAGTTGAAATTTTGATTTTTTTTAAGATTTTAACACCAATTTTGTTCTTCCTGAATTATAAAACAGTTTTAATTAGCAAAAAAATCAACGTCAATTGCCTATTTGGTTACATTTTTGCGGAATAAATATTTCAATTTCCCATTCCTGGAAACAAAATTTTAATTTTTTTTACCAATGTAACTCTTAATGAGGCATAAAATAGTTTTATTCAAGAAAAACTTAATATTTGTAATAATTTTTGTCACTTTCATGTACTACAAAATATTGCAGTTATCCAACTCTGGAATCTAAATTTTTATTTTTTTTAACTTGTTATACCAATTTTGTTTTTCCTGAACAAAAAAATAGTTTTAATTAGTAAAAAACCGACGTTAGTTGCCTTTTTGGTTTCGTTTATGTATAAAAAAATTTAAATTTCCCAGCCCTAGAAGCAAAATTTTATATTTTTTTTTACCAATCCTAGTCTTCATTAGGTATGAAGTCATTTTATTTAAGAAAAATTTAAAATCTGCAACCATTTTGGTCACTTTCATGTACTACAATATATTCCACGTACCAAAAAAACTTTGAAATTCACAACCCTGGAAGTGAAATTTTCATTTGGTTTAGTTTTTTTACCAATGCAACTCTTCAAGAGGTATAAAGTAGTATTATTTAAGACAAAATTAAAATTTTCAACCATTTTGGTTACCTTCATGAACCATAAAATATTGCACCTGTCCAACCCTGGATTCGAAATTTTGATTTTGTTTTTAATTTTTGATACCAATTTTTTTCTTTCTAAAATATAAAATAGTTTTAGTTAGAAACAAAAAGCAACGTCAATTGCCTTTTTGGTTACTTTTAAGTATAAAAAAATTTCAATTTCCCAACCCTGGAAGCGAAATTTAAATTTTTATAAATGCAAATCTGCATGAGGTAGTTTTGTTTAAAAAAAACTCAAATTTTGTAACCAGTTTGGTTATTACATGTACTACAAAATATTGCATGTACAAAAAAAAACTTTCATTTTCCCTACCCTGGAAGCGAACTTTTATTTTTTTTTTGTTTTTTTATCAGTTTTTTTTAAAGAAAAATTTCAACGTTTTAACTATTTTGATCACTTTTATGTACTATTATATATTGCACTTGTCCATCCCTGGATTCAATACCAGGTTTAACAGACAATGAAACAGTGATGTCAGCCTCATACACAATTGTGGAAGCAAAACTCACATGTACGCTTACGCTCTTTTATTTTGAGAGCGTAATATATAATTGTTTACTGAAAAACACTCTCATTCAGTGGGAAGTATCGCAAGTCCTGTTTTGAGGCCTCTAAACAGAAATAATATATATATAAATGAAATTTATTTGTTAATATATATATATATATATATATATATATATATATATATATAAATATATATATATATATATATATATATATATATATATATATATATATATATATATATATATATATATATATATATATATATACAATACATATAAGAGGTTTGAAATAAGTTGGATCCACTGTATGTAAGTACAGTGAAAACTCCCATAAGCGGACAGCCACCGTCGACCAAAATTTGTCCGTTGTTGGGAGGTGTCCGCTTATGGGAGTTTGATAAAAAAAGGGACAAAAAAATAATTTTTATTGTTTATTTAGAGCATTAACACAAAATTCAATACATATCTAATTAACAAAAAAGGTTTATCGAAAAAAAAAAATTAATAAATTAAGATAATAATGTCTTATTAAAAAATTCATTGTAAAGGCTGGTTGTCGCATACAGCTGAAACTGAAACTAAAACTGAAACTGAATTTTTTTAAGTTTCAGTTCTTACTTTTTCAGTTCTAAAACAGCAACTGAATGTTGCGTGGGTTGCAACATACAGCTGAAACTGAATCAAAGCAAATGTAATTTGTCGGCTTTGTTTACGTTTTTTTTTTCAACTATTTATACGCGCTATTTAAATTTTACAAAAAAATGCATGGTGAATATTCATTCAAACAAAATAAAGTGATAGTTTTCAAATTTGACATGTCAAAAATTACATTTCAGTCGGACAGCGACTGAAAATAAGTCAAAAGTACTTTTTTTCAGTTCGGTTGCTAATGTACTGAATTCAGTTCCTGTCAACAGCAACTGAAAAATCGGATTCAGCTGCTAAATTCAGTTGCTATTAAGTTTCAGTCGCAAACGTATGGAATTCAGTTTGAGTTTCAGTTTCAGCTGTATGCGACAACCAGCCTTAAGAGTTGTTTTAAAGGCACTAAAAGGAACATAAATTATACGCATTTGTACTTATTTTGAAATAAAAAAGTCTTTTATAGTTTTTTGTTTTATATTTGCTTGCTTTTCTGTGGCTAAACGAGTTTGAAGGTGATTTTCTCAATCCAATTTTCTTCATCTAAAGGTTCTTCTAGCTCCACTTCACTTTCACTATTCGCTAATTCAATGACAATGTTATCATCTTCTGTCATAATATTTTCGTCAATGGTAACGTACTCTTCAGCATTGCCTAATCCACAGCCTTGTATCAATGATTGCAACTCTATTAGTGGGATATCATCTTCGTCATCAAAATCCCGTGAACTGTATGCATTTTCATCGAATCCGGCTTTACGGAAGCAGTTTTGAATTGTTTCGGTGGTCACCTTATTCCACGCAGATGAGATGAAAAATATAGATTCAAGGATATTTATTTTTTTTGCTACATCTGTATTTTCATCAAAAGCTGTTATCATATCCTTTACTATAAAACTTCGGTAGTAGAATTTGAAACTACGAACGATGCCTTGGTCCAGGGGCTGGCAAATTGATGTTGTGTTTGGAGATAACCAGATAACTTTAATGTTTTCGAGTTCAACATCTCGGGGATGAGGAGCTGCATTATCCTAAAAAAGAGCTATTTTTCGTTTTTCTTTCCCCATTTTATGGTCCAATTGAAGTAGCCATTCAGTCATAATCTCTCTATTCATCCATGCCTTTTTATTTGATTTCCAAATGACTGGTAAATAAGTTTTGAACGCTCTTGGTCGAGCGGCTTTTCCTATAACCAATGGGACTTCCTTTTCTTCTACCATATTTGCACAAAAAAGCACAGTCAACCTTTCTTTAGAAAGCTTACCACCTGTACATTTCTGATTTTTAAAAGAGAGCGTCTTGTTCGGTAGAGCTTGAAAAAAAAATACTGCTTTCATCCGCATTGTACACTTTTTTTGGTTCGTAGTCACGAAGGATCAGTTTCAATCTTTCGCTGAACTGATTAATGTCTTATTCCGACATCGCTGCTGCTTCTCCGCAAATGAATTTAAAACTGATATTATGCCTTTTTCGCCACTTTTGAAGCCACCCATTCGATGCTACAAAGTTCGTTATGCCCAATTTTATTGCGCATTCTTTTGCCTTCTCTTGAATAACAGGTCCAGATAGAGGCATATTTTGGGCACGAACTTTCGAAAACCATTCAAGACACATTTTGTCAAGTTTCAGGTTGTTCGAATGGAGTCTAAAAATTTTTTGATTGGAATTACTGCCAGACTGCCATTGGGAAAGCAAATTTTCTGTGTGTTTTAAAATTTTTGCTGCTTGTGTTTTGCCGATGTCAAACCTAAAACAAAAATGTAATGAAACTGCAATTTCATTTTATTATATGTAATTACTGTGCACTTACTTTGATGCTATTGCTCGAATTGGTAATTTATCTTTTTGTGAGGTTTCTATAATTTCAATATTTTCTTTAAGCGTCAAACATTTTTTTTATGGCATTGCAACAAAATTAATCAAAACAATACTTTTTTTTACTTTAATTCACAATATAATAAGCTTAGTAAGTATGTATGTAGTTGCCATATGCATATTTTTAAGTGAGAAAAGTCTGTATTTACACGTAGCCTTTTTATAGCGTCTTGTGTTCTATTTTAAAAAAGTGCAATTGTTAATATTTTGTTTTATGTTGAATTATTTTTGTCCTCTTTTCAGAGGTTTTTTGACCAAATAATGCACAATTTTGCTGTCCGCGTCCGTTCAAGGGAGGGTCCGTTCTTGGGAGGGAAATTTGCTCTGAAAAATCAATTTGGTGCAACGTTATTCGAAAATTGTCCGCATATGGGAGGTGTCCGCTTAAGAGAGTGTCCGCTATTGGGAGTTTTCACTGTACATCTTTTCGAAAATTTCTTAAAGTAGCTTTTAAATTAATTCATAAGTAAGACTTTTTGTAAAAACTGTTTCTCTTGTATATAAACTAACCAAATGTTCAGCTTAAAAATGGAGAAATATTTTAAAATTAAATATCTGAGCACTTGGCAATTTTCGAAACTCTTTTTACAACTTATAAAATTAGAAGATATTATTGGTAAATAAAAGGATGCTCTTAGAAAAGGCCACTAGTTAGGCCTCGCAACCGCACATTTCTCCCGCTGGGAATGTAAGAGATAAGAGTGATCTCACCAACACAATCACTTTTGACATCACTGTTCTAGAGTGTGTTTGGTTAATGCTGTTGTTTTTTTTTTCTTTCAAATATCATTGCTATGCTCTCTCATTCTCGTCTCTAAAGTTCTTTTTGTTGTTCCAATGTATATTAAGTTGCAGTTTTGTTTATCATGCCCTTTACATTTAATTCAGTGATGTCAAATACGTTAGTGTTGGTAAGATCACTCTTATCTCTTACATTCCCAGCGGGAGAAATGTGCGGTTGCGACGCCTAACTAATGGCCTTTTCTAAGAGTATCCTTTTATTTACCGATAATATCTTCTAAATTTATATTGCAGTTTCGTAACAACAAAACATTTTTTAGGTTTGCAAATGTATTTCAAATCGGAAAATATATGTTCGGAAAGGTATGTTGAAGGGAAAAGCGACAAACATTTAAAGGAATTTTTTTTAATACAGGATATAGCGACCCGTATAAATTTTTCCAGAACTCAATAGTATTTTCCCTATCTGGAGGATTAAATTCGCTCCTAAGTATGATTAGTTGTTAAGCTGAGCAATTGGTTAGTTTATATACAAGAGAAACAATTTTTACAAAAAGCCTTACTTATGGATTCATTTAAAAGATGTACCTACATACAGTGGCTCTAACTTATTTCAAACCTCATATATATTGTATATATATATATATATATATATATATATATATATATATATATGTAAATATATTATTTCTGTTTAGAGGCCTCAAAACAGGACTTGCGATACTTCCCGCTGAATGAGAGTGTTTCTCAGTAAACAATTATATTTTACGCTCTCAAAATAAAAGAGCGTAAGTGTACATGTGAATTTTGTTTCCACAATTGTGTATGAAAGTGGTCACATACCTGATTTTAACAATGTTAAGATATTAGATAAAGAAGAAAAGGGGAAAAAAAGTCTGCTGTCGTCTAAGTGTTTGGAGCCTTAAGCTCCACGACAGCAGACTTCACGACTTCAAATGAAGTTGGCTTCAAATGCTGCCGTGTAGTCAGCTACATAATTATTTTGAAGGCAGCAGCAACACTATATATAATCAGCTGATAAATAAATTTAAAATTTCGATAAATATTACAAAGTTGTGTTTAAAAAAAATGAGTGAAGAAAATTTAGTGAGTTTTATCACAGCTATTGCTAAAATAGCTCATACTACAGCTGAAGTATATGAAGTCCATAAGTTGCAAAATAAAAGTAATCGAAGATGGTGGGTTCGCCCAGTAAATATTACCCGGGATGAAGAAGGCTTCTGCAAAACTTGTGTACTCCAACTAAAAGAAAAAGATGAAGAACACTTTTTCAAGGCAACTCGGATGAATGTAGGTAGTTTCAATTTATTATTGGGACTATTAAAGGAAAAAATGGAACGATTTTCCAACAGAAAAGCCATTGATGCCGAAACACGCTTGTCTGTAACTATCATGTAGGTAAAATCAGTTTCTTCCTGATGTTGTATTATACTCAAAATAATTCTAGATACTTTTTTTTTTTTTTTTTTTTTTTAGGAGTAGGACCAGCACTCAGGGGATGTCCCCTATATATGCAATGCATTGCGCTGGAACTGAAAACGAGGGGATAGTATTGAGGGGACAGATTAGGAAAGATGAGAAGATACAGTTATTTTTTATTTTTTGTAGCTATTTCAACCTTTTACTTCGCCGGCTAATTTTTGCTACAGGGCCGACGAAGGTGGGTGCTGTTACTCTGCTTTTTAGTACATGATTGGGTCAGTCGCTGCCAGTAATTGTCCAGTGACCAGTACTATGCCTTCATCACTGAAAACAGGCTGGCAACAACTAACACAACCACGCACTAATGCTGATCAGAAGAATTCAACACAATATTTCATGACTCAGCGGGGGCTCGAACTCAGGACTCTCCGCTTCATAGTCTCGTGTTCTACTACTTCAGCCAACAGCACCCAAGGATGTAGCATCCAAATTCTTGCTTGGGCTTATAAGCTGGGGATTTCAACTGTTCGCAAAATAATTTATGAAACCTGTGATCCAATTTGGCATGAGCTTCACAGTGTGTACTTGTCACCTCCAAACGTTTGTGAATTTAAAACAATAGCGGACAAGTTTTATGTAAAAACTGGAATGCCAAACTGCTTAGGAGCTATTGATGGGAAGCACGTGCGCATAGTTTGCCCAAATAAAAGCGGTTCATTATATTATAACTACAAAAAAACTTTTAGCATAATATTAATGGCAGCTTGTGATGCAAATTTCGTTTTCACATACGTAGATGTGGGTGCTCTAGGAAACCAGAGCGATGGTGGCGTATTTGCTCGAAGTAACTTTGGAAACAAATTATGGAATGGCTCTTTAGAATTCCCCCAAAGTTCAAATTTGCCTGGATCTATTACTAGTTTTCCCTATTACTTTGTCGGCGATAACGCATTTCCGTTAAAACCAAATTTAATGCGACCATTTCCCGGAAATAACTTGCCACGAGATAAAGATCAATTCAACACAATGTTATCTAAAGCTCGAGTGCATATTGAAAATGCTTTTGGCATATTAGCCAACAGATGGAGGGTGTTACACACAACGATACATATGTGTTCAAAAAATGTAGACGAAATTGTCTTAGCGACCGTATTACTCCATAACTTTTTAATGTTACAAAATTACAGAAATTACTTTACTATTGAGCTTGCTGACCACTCACTTGACAACAGAGAAATCCAGGGTCAGTGGAGAAATGAACTATATTCTTTGTCATCATACCAACTTACAGCATCCAACCGCTCATCCACAACTGCATTTCAACTGCGAAATACATTAAAAGATTTCTTGCAAACTAACCCTATATGAAGTAAAAAATTTTTCTAATAAAACTTTTTTAATATATAGTACAAACAAGAAAATTTTTTTCTTTTAATTTTCAAAAAAATTTTATTACTTCATTTGTTTCAATACCATGAAATATTTAAAAAAGAAACTAACAATATTCAGTAGTAATGAAGAAAAAAATAATGTACAGGTACATATAGTTATGTGCATGTCAGCCAACGATATGTATGTATGTATATATAAGCAATATGATATTCATACATAGCTGAGATCAACAAGTATCACATAAAGAAATAAATGACTATCAGGTAAAAATGTATATAAATATATATAGGTGAGATCTACATAAAAAGATTTAAATTTAAATCTCTGTTGAATAAAATTTTTCAATTTCTGAAAAAACCAAATTTGAAACTTTACTTTCAATTTGGTTAACTAAGTTCGGCGGCATTTCGGCTTCCCTTATTTTTGCAGCTAAGCCCAAAAAATGTTTTGAGGTAGTCTTCTTTTCTTGTAGCTGCAAAAGCCCCGCAAGTGTCAGAAATACTTGATGCGGCCAAATCAAGAAATTCCTGAAATTTTGCGCTGTCTTTTTTCTGAAATACATACATTTGTATAATTACATAATGAAGCCAAATTAGCCTAAAAGAAATAGAAACGGTTGTTCAATTCAGAAGCCTAGTTGTTTTGTTCATAGTTGTACATGAAGACAATTTCAAACAAAATTTCTGTCATCAAAAGTAAATGGCTTTGAAAATGTTTTTCATATACAATGACAAACGATGCAACTAGGTTTGCGAATTAAACATGTATGTACATATGAACCTTTTTTTCTCGTGGACTTGGGGTTGAGTATTCCACATCAGGAAGTTGCAATAAATCGTTTGAGTCCGTGTCAATAAACTCTTCTGCTTGCTCGAGTACATCACTGTAGATATTTCCAACAGTGCTAAAATGTAGAAGAAAATACTAGTTACATATATATATATGTACATACATACATGTATGTATTTATGGCACTGACAGGGCATTACTTACCGCCTAGAACTTGTAAAATTGTCTAAAAATGACATGGCGTCGAAGTACTTCCACTTCTTTTTGGGAATGCCACCACCACTGCCAGAAGCGACTTGTTCCATTCTCTTACACCGCTTGTAAGAGTCACGTAGCACTTTCCATCTTTTTTTACAGTCCAATTCTATTCGACAAGTAAATAAATCTAAATTTAAAAAGATATGCATACATACCTATATAAATATATCTTAACATTCAACTTTACAATTGCCGACACTTCCCTCCATTCATACTCTTTCCTCTTTAAATTTTTATAGTCGAAGTGGCCCAAATCAAATAAAATTGTACGGTTGCGCACTTCCTCAATTAACACTTCATCCACATCCATGCTATTCTACTGGAATATATATCGGTGCTGTTGGCTGAAGTAGTAGAACACGAGACTATGAAGCAGAGGGTCGTGAGTTCGAGCCCCCGCTGAGTCATGAAATATTGTGTTTAATTCTTCTGATCAGCATTAGTGCGTGGTTGTGTTAGTTGTTGCCAGCCTGTTTCAATGATGAAGGCATAGTCACTGGTCACTGAACATAATTGGCAGCGACTGACACTATCATGTACTAAAAAGCAGAGTAACAGCACCCACCTTCGTCGGCCCTGTAGCAAAAATTAGCCGGCGAAGTAAAAGGTTGAAATAGCTACAAAAACAACTGTCTATCTTCTCATCTTTCCTAATCTGTCCCCTCAATACTATCCCCCCGTTTTCAGTTCCAGCGCAATGCATAGCATATATAGGGGTCATCCCCTGAGTGCTGGTCCAAGACAAAAAAAAAAAAAAAAAAAAAAAAATAAGTAACAAAAATATACTTACCATCTTAAATCAGCTCCAATCAAAACAATAATGTCCAATTTAACATGAACAGCTGAGTATTTTTGCAGTACAAATTTCAGGGGTGCCAGATATATATTTTACATAAATAAAATTAAAGTTACTGACTCAAAACGTACTAATATCACGTAAAAATGTAAAAACACATCAATTTATTTCATAATTTTAATTTTGTAATGTTATTTTCTTTTAAATATTACGAAAAATTTTAAGCTCTTATTTCTTCCAATTTATATTTATAGTGGCAGCACTGCATTTGCTCTTTGCTGCTCACGAAAATAGAAATTAGTCTAAGTTGGCAGCAGCAGCAAATGCTGTTGTGCAGTCCTGCTGCTGTGCTGCCCTCAAAATAGTCATTTTCATTTATACACATGAATTTTATTTTTGACATATTGCTGCTTGCTGTCTGCTGTCGTCTATGTGTTTAGTGCTTAAGAGTTAATTGTCTTTAAGCTACTGGTACGATTACTAGTATAGCAAGCAATACTTCAAAAGTAGATTGAACATATACAGAAAAGTACTAGTACTTCAAGTAGTTCATTTGTAGATTGATTTGACTTGTAGAATTTCATATTACTTTTTGATCATGTTTTAAAGCGAGTTGCTAATTCGCATTTTCATTTATTTTATTTTTAATTGTTACAATTTTTAAACAAATTCAAATGTGAAACAAAGAATAGTATTAGACGACTTTGCCACCTGCATATCAGTTTATTTATTTGATAATTTATGTAAGTAAGCCGCAGTTTTCTTGTGTGTTAAAAAAATTACATTTTAAAAATAAATAAAATTAAAAGCTAATTTTAAAGTCTTTTAAACGTGTTTTTTTTTTGTTAATATTTATGTTCATATGTAAAATCAACGATCTCTTCTAAAATAATAAAAAGTGATATATGTATTGTATTTATGTTCATTAGTGTTTGGATTGAATGTGCCCTGAAGGAACTTTCCATTTCCTCTTATAAACTAAGAATTGGTGAACCAAAAATTGCTTGTGAAGACAAAGACTTAACAAATTTCATTGGGCTTAAAAAACCAATAAATTTAGGAATTTTTTATATATAAACCAGTTCTTAATGAAGAACTGATTGTCCTAGTATCCGACTAGAAGAAATTATACTAGTACTAATAGTACTAGTATCCCCCTAGTTTCCATCTAGTACCAATGGTAATAGTAATTTTCCAAACACACTCAATGTTAATTTGAGCATTAACATGGTATAGGAAAGTTCACAGTTGGGAACTAGTACTGGTGATTTTTGTACTAGTGCAATACTAATTTGATACTAGTTCGATCTCCTGCAGGGATATAAATCCAACAGAACTCTCAGACACATTTACACAAAATCAAGAGTAGAGAAACAAAAAATTGATAATGTTGTTTATGAAATTAAATGTGAGGGAAATCAAAAGGAAAAATGTGATTGGTACAACGAAGAGAAAATTGGGTACAAGAATTAAAGAGCATGAATCGGACATCAAGAAAGGAAAAGGAAAAACAGCACTTGCACAGAATGCAAAAGAGAACAATCATAAAATAAATTTCAACAATCTTAAAATTTTAAATAAAGAGAAAATAACAAACAAACGCTTCACTACAGATGCATTGGTAAAAAAACTAAAACAAATGAAAATTTCACTTCCAGGGTTGCGAATTTCAAAGTTTTTTTGGTACGTGGAATATATTGTAGTACATGAATGTGACCAAAATGGTTGCAAATTTTAAGTTTTTCTTAAATAAAATGACTTCATACCTAATGAAGACTAGGATTGGTAAAAAAATATAAAATTTCGCTTCCAGGGCTGGGAAATTTAAATTTTTTTATACATAAAAGTAACCAAAAAGGCAACTAACGTCGGTTTTAAACTAATTAAAAATATTTTTTAGTTCAGGAAAAACAAAATTGGTATAAAACAATAAAAAAAAATAAAAATTTAGATTCCAGAGTTGGATAACTGCAATATTATGTAGTACATGAAAGTGACAAAAATTATTACATATATTAAGATTTTCTTAAATAAAACTATTTTATGCCTCATTAAGAGTTGCATTGAAATATTTATTCCGCATAAAAGTAACCAAATAGGCAATTGACGTTGTTTTTTTTTGCAAATTAAAACTGTTTTATAATTCAGGAAGAACAAAATTGGTATTAAAATCTTAAAAAAATCAAAATTTCAACTCCAGGGTTGGACAAATGAAATATTTTATGGTACATGGATATTACCAAAAAGCTTAAAAATTTCAATTTTTTTTCAAGTAAAACTATATTACACCTCACTAAGAATTGCATTGGTAAAAAATAAAAATTTCGTTGGAAAATCGAAATATTTTTGGTACATAAAAGTAACCACATATATTCCAAATTTCGTTTTTTTTTCAGTGAATTAAACATATTTTATACTTCGCTAAGAATTAAATTGGTATTAACAATTTTTTAATTAAAATTCGGTTCCAGGGTTGGAAAATCGAAGTTTTTTGGTACATATATTTGGTACCCACATAAATTCCCAATTTTGTTTTTTTTTGCAGTGAATTAAACATATTTTATACTTCTCTAAGAATTAAATTGGTATTAAAAATTTTTAAATTAAAAATTCGGTTCCAGGGTTGAGAAATCGAAATTTTTGGTACATAAAAGTAACCATATAAGTTCCCAATTTTGGTTTTTTTCAGTCAATTAAACATATTTTATGTTTCGCTAAGAATTAAATTGGTATTAACAATTTTTAAATTAAAATTCGGTTCCAGGGTTGGAAAATCGACATTTTCTGATTCATTGAAGTAACCACATAATTTGCTATTTTTGATTTTTATGATGAATTATACCTACTTATATATCAGAAAGAAATAAATTGGTATTAAAAACCAAAAAAATCTAAAAGACGATTCTACGGTTGGACAATTATAACTTTTTGGTGTAAATGAAACGGATTTTTTCTTTTTGTTTTTAAATTAAACATATATAATATTTTTGAAAGACGTTCAGAGGTATTAAAAGTAAGAATAGCCAAACATTTAGCTTCCTAACCAAAAAATTTAAACGTTGTTTTAAATATAAAAGTAACTGATAACATCATTTTGTTTTTTATTTAATTATTTTTTAACTAAAGCTACTTTCTGTTTTAGCAACAAAGAAGAATTACATCTGTGAAGGGTATTTAAGATTCTGCACAGCCGAATATAGCACTTTTACCTGTTTTTTATTCGATTCGAAATTTTCAGGAGATGGTTTGTATGGAAAAAAATTATAATATTGTCCGGAAAACTCAGAAAATTCATTTATTCATTTTCTGGTTGCTTTTGTTGTTGTAAACACAAATAAATTATTCACGACTGGACATGTTCGTTCGGCTGGTTTGACGAAGCAATATGGTTGTAAGTTGTTCATTTTTGTTCTTAATTTTACTGTTTGTATATAAAATTTATATTATAAATTAGATTCTATACGTGCAAACACACTTATACATTCTTAGCATACCCTAAAAAACGCGTACATCAAATCAAAAGACACAAAACAGTAAGAAAATAAATTAAAAGACCAAATAAAGAGAGCCACATCTTCAACTTCGGCCAAACCGAAAATTGTTCTAACATGTCAACAGTCATACATGTATTTTTTTGTTTGAAGATTTTTTTAAATCATTACTATCAGGGCTGCCGTTGAAAATTTCGAAAAAGTGTTATAAAAAAGGGTATTTAAGAAAAAAGGGTATTTTAAAGTGAAAAAGGGTCAAGTTTTTTTAAACAAAAATATAACATTTATCTATTTCCATTAAAAAAAAAAGCATAAACGAATTTCAACAATGAATTTTATTTGTTGGTGGTCAATGTCTATATGCATTTCATTGGTGCTTTACCAAATCATCAGTAGATTTTAACCAGAGTTTTGAAAAGTTGAAAACCCCTTATCTTATGCACATACTTCAGAAAACCATCTGAGAATTCACAATTTGTAAATAACAAATTATTTTCAAAAATCACACCAGAATGAGCATAGTAGGCTTTGAAACTCATACAAAACTAACCCAACAAATAAATTATATTCGATATGAATCCATTTTATTTTTCTACACCTTTATACAATTAGAAATCCATTGGATAACACGAAAAGTATTTGTAAGGCAAAATGAAAAATAAAACCTAAATTAAACTGTTATGAAATTTTTATTTGACATATTGTCACAATTCTATTTTGAATGAAATTTACTTATAATCATATATGAATATGAGTGGCACGCTAAACTACAAAATTGAATGGAGATCTATTAATAACAGCCCATACATTTTTAATACAGTAATCTCAGCTTAATTGATTTTCTAAAAATGCACAGGTTTTGTTGCAATTAACCGGGCATATGATTAAACCGATACTCTTTTATTTGATTCCTGGCTCAATTAAAAGAACTCCGCATTATTGCGCAGTGGGATCAATAAAGCAGTAAAATATTTATGTACTTACGTATATGTATGTATAATAAATAATATGTTTTGTTTTGCATTGTTTTTGTTCAAATATTTTAATTCATTTATAAAGAACAAAACAAATGTGTTTACACTAAATATGTGAAAGCACTTAACAACAGAAAACAAAATAAGTAAATAACAAGTAAAAACGTTATATTCGACCGGGTCGAATCTTAAATACCCTCCAAATATTTAGTAAGTGAATTTAATATGTTTAACTTGGTGGGACAGAGTTCCTTTATATAATATCGTACGTCAACGCCCACTAAAGGGGCGGGGTTAAAAATATACAATATCATGTTTTTAACAGACGAACGTATGAGCATTGCTAGACCGTCTTAGACTTCATCACTGATCAAGAATATATATACTTTATGGGGTCCAATTCTCTTTGGAGGGTATAAAAACTGTATTTTGGCGGGGTCGCTCTGGCAAGGGCTGTGGGGGAAACATTTCACCTTTGTCATAAAACTCTAAAAATAAATGTTAGGGATAATTATATACAAAATTAAAATTTATTTTTTTTGATAGGGTCATTTAGAAGGCAAAGGGGGAGAGGGGGTAGGGCAGAAACAGGTAGACATAAAACTTTAAAAATAAATGCTTGGGATGATTATACACAAAATTAAAAAAAAAAATTTTATTTATTTTTAATAGGGTCATTTAGCGGGCAAAGGGGGAGGAGGGGGTAGGGCAGCAACAGGCAGACATAAAACTCTAAAGATAAATGCTTAGGATGATTACATACAAAATTAAAAAAAAAAATTTTTTTTGGTAGGGTCATTTAGGGGGCAAAGGAAGAGGGGGGGAGGGTAGGGCAGAAATCGGCACAGTCATAAAACTCTAAAGATAAATGCTTGGGATGATTACATACAAAATTTAAAAAAATTTTTTTTTTTTGGTAGGGTCATTTAGGGGCGAAGGGGAAGGAGGGGGTAGGGCAGAGAAGTACCAGGTTTCGTCTCAGCTTCGTCATTAAAGCTTAAAAATGTTATTTTTAAGGAATGTAGGTTTAAGTAAAACAATTTGTTAAATTTTTGTTATTTTTGCCTATAATAACGCCCACTAAAGTGGGCAGGGTCAAAAAATATTTCTATTTTATTTAATGGCTCCAAGTTTAAGGAGTTGGACCATATTTGACATAAAAATATATCATTTGCTTAACAAAATAACCAAAAAACGATTTAGCCCATCTTCGAACTTAACCTGCTCTAAGCTTCAAAATATATTTATGCCAAATTTCAAAAGTCTAGCTCTTTTCGTTTGGACTGAATCGTGATTTCCACAGACGGACGGACGGACATGCTCAGTTCGTCTTAGATTTCATCACTGATCAAGAATATATATACTTTATGGGGTCTGAGATGGATATTTCGATGCGTTACAAACGGAATGACAAAGTGAATATACTCTCCAAATTCTTTTTTGGAGGGTATAAAAATAACTAAAATTTAATTCATTGCATTAAAAAAGAGATCAATGTGTTTACTGACTAGAATATACGTAAGAATATATGTATGTATTGATGTAAATTTAAATACGTTTGTATTTATTTCAGAACATGACTAAATAGGTTTAAAAAAGTCTGTCATTGCAGTCTGAATTTGTGGCTTAAAACAGCTTTCGATTATACTCTTTTTCATGTTATCAAGTGTGAAAATAGAATGTTTGGTAAAAAAAATCCCGAAGGATGTTAAGAGAGTTCAATACTTCTTTACTTGAGGGAGGATTGTTAGTAACTTCTTCATTTTCATCTTCGGAAGAGTCTGACGTAAAAAATTTGTCAATTTCATTTATAATCTCCTCATCGGTAAGTTGTCCACAGCAAGGATACGTAATCTTCAAATTCGCGTTGCTGTACAACATCAGTAAATAGTTCTACTACATCGTCGTCTAAATCTGCATGCTCAGTGATGGAAAGGAACTTAGCCTGAAATTTGTACGAGTAAATAGTAATTAGATACACATAGGTATATGTAAACGTATATAATTCAGATGCCAAATTACCTTTTTGAAACAGTTTGTAATAAAAATCGGTTTAACCAGCCACCAGCAGTTTTTTATGATATGCATGGCATTGAAAATGTTAAAGTTTTTTTGAAAATCACCAATTGTTTTTCCTCTTTCTATTGCAGCAATATGTTTTCGTACAAGGTTTTGTCGGTAGTAGGATTTAAAACAGTGAATACTACCCTGATCTAGCGGTTGCGCTATTGATGTTGTGTTGGCTGGTAAAAATTGCAAGTTAATGTTTGTTAAAACTACTGATATCTTGTGAGAAGACGCATTATCCACGAATAATATTATTTTGCGCCCTTGTTTTTCCATTTCAGCATCAAGGGAAACCAAAATTTCACTCCATACATCTTGAGTCATCCAGGCTTTGTTTTGTGAATAATATTTAAGAGGCAAAATTTTGTTTTTGAAACATCGCGGATTTTTAGATTTGCCAATAACAATTACTTTTTTATAGTTGCCTGTAGCGTTGCAAATAAAGAGCAATGTCAAACGTTCTTTTGAACTTTTAAGGCCTCGTGTTTGATCTCCTTTTTTGCTTAATGTTGATTTCGGCAAGGATCGGAAAAATAAACCGCTTTCATCGGCATTAAATATATGTGATGGTTCATATTTGTTAAGCAAATCAGGTAAAACTGTGTCAAAAAAACATTTGCGGCATCGATATCAGCAGATGCACCTTCTCCATGAACTTTTTTCAACACTATGCCTTCTCTTTTCTGCCAACGATGAAGCCAACCAGAAGTGGGATTGAAATCTATTTTCATCTCCACAGCAAATTTGCTTGCTTTTTCCAAAATCATAGCACCAGATTCCCGCATTTGGTTAAACCACAATAAAAGTGCTCTTTCTACATTTGCGCATGCTCCAGTTCGGCCTCTTTTGATAGACAATTCAGTAGTCTTTGACTTCTCTACAATCGAATCTTTATTGTTTAAAATTCTGTTTATGGTGGCTTTTGAACACTTATATTTTGCACACAGTTCATTTCTTCTAGCTGTTTTTGCATCAGCAATAACACTTAATTTTTGTTTTAGATTTAAACTTGTGTGTTTTCTGGAACTCATTTCTAATTCTGATAAGATTTTAATTCACTGGCGTTTTTTTTAACTTGTACATAATAAACAAAACATATGATTTGAAGGGCTGCCACATAATTTTGTAAATATATGCCATCACGAAAACCAAAAGTCGACTCTTTGACTTTTTCAACAAAAAGACAATTTTTAAATGTCAATTAAGCGGCATGTTTGTATGCTATTTACAAAAATAGTTTTTATTTTATGATTCAATTAAGCGGGTAATGCAATAAAGCGGGAATCAATTAAGCGGAAACTACTGTATATGTATATAAGAGCTTTTCGCTGAAAAACCTTAAGCCGAAACACATATGTACATAAATCAGGGCATACTCACAGTTGATCCTCATTTCATTTTACACAATTGTCAAACTTTATATGAAAAAAATAGGTATGCATGGAATATGACAGTCGGTTGCAATGTTTTATATGTACGCTCACAAAACTAATTTACGGATTATGTATTCAACACAAATATAAAAAAGATAAGTGTACTGAGAACTTTCGTGGGGAATATTGGAACTTTAATTCATTTTCAAAAAGTGGCATACATTTTGTTAAAATTATGCAAAGGGATAAATTAAAAAAAGGGTCATAAAAAGTGTCATTGACATGAAAAATTGTCAAAAGTGATACTTTAGTATCTCAACGCTTCCAGATTTTTTAGCAAATAGCTTCCGAGCGAAGCCGGGTCAGCTATTTTACAGCAGTTTACAGCTATTTTTAAATAAAGAGAAAATAAAAAACAAACGCTTCACTATAGAGAGTCTACGTATCCAGGAAAAACTACACAAGACGATGAACTATAAAGAAGACAAGGATAACACAGAGCTCCAGTACTCCATAGCGATAACTTAAATTAGTTAAAGATTTGTGATAGTAGTATTAAGTGGACCATTGATTTTGTTTGTTATGTACAAAATTATTTATTTAATTATATATTTATTATACATATCTGTATCGTGTAGTCCAGTTTTCTGATGATAAATTTTGAGAATAAATAATTTGACAATAACATAAATCGTAAGTTAATGATCTGTGATATACCATAACATTTAAAATATTTCACAATATATTTTATATATGTATATTTTTGTGCTATATACAACAAATAAATAACACCCCTGAAGAAGTTTCCAAAAAACAAACGAAACGTTGCGTAAAAAATAAATATTATATATGTACTTTTTATTCATATTTGATGATAAATATTGTTGGCCACAAAAAGCCCGTAGGGTTTACCCCTATTAAAATAAGTAATATAAAGTTATTAAATATTATTGTTAATACATATTTATAAAATTGTCCTTAAAAACATAAACGACTTGAGAATTTATTTTAGATTTAAAATCCTCTTAAAGTGTTAATTTTCTGTATTTTGGAATTGTAAAACAATATGGTTTAAGTCTTATTCCAAATGAATTTTTAAAATTTTTTTTTAAATTAATTTTGATTTTATTTTAATAAAATAAAGTAAAATAAGTGTTAGCAGATTCTTTACTAACATTTGTAATATATTATTTTTTGAGTGTACTATGTATTTAGAAAATTTTTTAACATTTTCTTTCGAATTTCGAAACATAAAAGAAAGTCCCAAAAAGTTGTTTTCAAAAATTAAGATAAAAAAGAATTACTTGACTTAAACATTTAAAGTATACTAAACATTTCTATTTTGTTATGAAATTTTTATTTGACACATTGTTGTCACAATACTATTTTAAATGAAATTTATTTGTTGGTGGTCAAGCAAAAAATATTATTATTATTAACGAAATAAAAAAAAATTCATTCTATTTATTTTGTATTTATTTTTTTGGACTGTAACATATTTAAAAGAACATTTTATACAGATCATTTAATACCCATTTATTGCGATTTTAAAAAGCGTTACGGCAAATCCTTTCGTCATTCTATTTTAGTATATTGCTTGCGCTCGCAATATTGCCCGGACGATTTTTATCGATTACCGATACTTTAGATTGAATGGCAACGTGTACAAAACGATCAGTGCTTTGTGAATGGCAAGGAAATTCTTAAATAAATTCGTTAATAATAATAATATTTTTTGTATTTTATTTTTTTTACCTATAATATTAATAATTTCATCAGAATTTTGAAGTTCCAACAAGTATTCTTGTGAATAAAACTGTATACAAGGTGCCTCTATACCAGTTTCAAATTGAATCCAATTTATTATGTTTTTGAGCGATTCACAATTAAAATTTATTTTAGGCACAGTAAATTGTGGAATTTGTTGGATGGTACGTTCACGTGATTGAAAAATTATGTCGTAGGCTTCACGTCTCATGCCCTTGCTCTCATCTGTAATCATTGACAAAATTATATTTTCCGGATGGGCGAAAAATCCATTTATTTGCACTGATCTTTGGACTATGACTTGCATGTGTTCTGGTAATTGTCGTATCCATTTAATATACCTTAATAAATGTCGGCTACCACTGATAGCTTGAGGCTGACTTTTTACCAGAAACCAAAAAGGAGCGTATACCTTCATAGCGAAAACGGCAATATTTTTTAAATTTTCCGAATGCACTGTTTCCGTAACATAGATGCTGTTTTCAACCAGCGCGAAAAATGGAGTGGGCCAGGCTTCAGACTAGTCAAAGTGTCATCGCACACTCCTCAATCAACTGCATGGACCATATCATACAGATACTTCTGATCGCCTCGTAAACTCCATCCATCAATATTTTCGGGCATTGCGCCCATCTCAATCGGTTGGATATTGCCAGCGATCTAAAAGAGACAGTAATATAAAAGCGATTTTCGAATAATACATACTAATATAACAAAAGAATGAAAACAGTTTACCAGAATGTCTTCGCAATTCACCAGTGTTTTTCCCTGGCCAGTTTTGAGACCCAGATGCGTTTCCCAACAGTTTTTTAACAGCGCTGTGAAGTGCAGTTCTATAAAATGAAACAAACACATTAACCACTGCAATGGTCGTTTCAATTGACGTTCTAATGAGCAAATTGCGCCATTAAATTGACCAGTATTGCAGCTCGTTCCATCGCAATTAATAGCGACCAGATATTCCAACGACATCCCCTCAGCTTTCAAGTAATTTATAATACCCATTGCAATTCCAATTCCTCTTTCTTATTCAGGTGTGAAGTATCCAATATAAGAAGAATTTAGTTCTTTTACAATGATAATGTGCCCTTCTATCACTTTGATATTTCTGGGTTCCCCATTAGCAATTTTTGCTTTAATGTTCTTTCTCTTTTGCCATAAAAAGAAATGCATTTAAGCAAATCATTGCATTTGGTTGAATTTAAAGCTTTGAGTCTAGCTTTACCACGTTCACGACGAATTTTATGCTGGTCAAGTATAATGTCTTGAATGGTCAAGTATAATAATTGAATGGTGGTTGCCAGTAATGCTCCAAGGCGATTTGACACCCCAGCACGATCGAACGTAGCACTAAATGTTGGCAAAGATATTTCTTTTACTGTACGATGTTCTTTTGGTATTTAATTTTCTTCACACGATGATGACTCAAGGTCATCTTGTCTTTCTCCTTCACTGCATGTACTGTCAGTTTCCATTAAACAGTCAGCACCACTTGAACTAGAGTCTGCATACGGTTCATCATCTAGCGACAACAATCTTTCTCCTGACTGATCTACATAAAATTTTCAAACACTCAATGACATTACTTTTTCGACCGGACATTCACACGGCACTTGACGCATTTGCACGAAGAGATTAAGAAAAGCTCGTTCCACTCATCTTCCTTAAAATACAATCGATTTTTTACGTTATCGCGATATCGTTTTGTCAAACATACCATTTTTTTACGTATTGAAGGTCTGTTTATTATAGGGATATGTGCACTTTGCCATACTTTTGCAATGTCATTAATTTCACAGCTGTAAAATTTGGAAACACCGAATCTGCGTTTTTGTTTCGAGCGCGAGTTAGCATCTCTTATTTTAAGATAGTAATAACAAATCCATAAATTCAAATATAACTAAGATAGTAATAAAAGATGATAACAAATCCATAAACTCAAATGTAACTATTCTAATAACTCAAAACATGTTTTACTGATAAAAAAGGTACTAGTAACCTAAACAAAGAAAAACATATTTTGAGTTAGAACAAAGAAACATTAACCATAATTATTATTATAAATAGATGCTAAGAAAAATACGATAGTTAGTCTTAAGAATATATTTAATAAAGAAACGCACATTTCGGTGCAGAAAAAAATATATTTTTTACTCATTTCCTATAATTGGAAATTAACTGGGGGCTCAAGCCGGTCTAAACTCTTGACCACAGCCAAATATTCTTGATATTGAAGATATTTAAATAAAAATTCCAAGGCTTTGAAGAAAAGCAAACCAATCTCTGAAAAAGTGAGAAATTACCACGCTGGACCAACGTCAGAAACGGCAGAAAATATTCAATTCCCTACGATCTATGGGAAAAGACAACGACACAATGAATAAAGCTATCGCAGCTTTACGAGCACAAATAGAGGTACTCACACAAACTCTACAGAATACTCAATTGAAGGTAAATACACTGGAGGCGGAACGATCTCCCCACACAATCATTACGCAGGAACAACATAGTGACTTCACACCAAATATAACTGATGCAAGTCAGATAAATTTAAAAACATTCGAAGCCATACCGTGCTTCAGTGGGGATAAAAACCAACACAGATCCTGGCGGAAAAGGGCATGGACATTCATGGAAAATATCAAACAATTTTCCAACCACCCAAATTACTACACAGCATTCACGATACTGCATTCAAAAAATGTTGGAAAAGCAGCAGACATCCTCATCAACCACAATACCAAGATGAACTTTTATTCTATAATTAACAGGCTTGACTACACTTACGCAGATCAACGACCATTATACGTACTTCTCGAGGAAATGAAGAAACATAAACAGGGAATACAAACACACTCAGAATTCCACAGCAAAATCAGCAAAGCACTGAACCTCGCACTTTCGAAGATAGAGATGTCAGGTGATAAGGGATCTGCATCCATGGCGGAATATGCAAATCAGGAAGCAGTCCGTACATTCATCACAGGACTCAACAGCAAATATACAAGCGGTACATTATATAGCCATCATCCAAAGGACCTAGAAACTGCATTTGCAATCGCAAGCACTATATACCATGACAACGCAAATATGCAGTTCGACACACTGGCTGCAACACAACTATACAACCAAAAACCAAACTTTGGTCCACAACGATACGAAGATAGAAGGAGGTACAATCCCAATGTACAAGCTCAATTTAATCATCAACCACGGCAGGAACCCATGGAAATGGATAGTTCGCAACAATTTAGACGTTCAACACAATATTCTCCACAGCTGCAATACAACCCATTCAGAAGGGAGCAACAACCAACAAAAAGGGATAGAATGCCTTCATCAAAAAATTATAATCCGAACAAAGTTCAACGAGTAAACCAGACGAGAGATGAAGATATACAATCACTTGTACCACACACCGAAGATACTTACGAAACCGGCAGCGCTTTTTTAGGCGAATAAACGGATTGCCATGTCTACAGAGGCACTGCCAAACAACAGGTAAATCCGTTAATATATTAATCGACACAGGTGCGACAAACAATTATATTACTTCTAAGTGCAACATAGGAAAATCTATTCCAATAAAACCAGTTAAGGTAAAAACGCTTCACGGATACTCTTTAACGAAAGCAAAAAAAATTATTACACTATTAGGCCATAATTTAGTATTTTTCGAAACTGAAGCCTTAGAAGAGTTCGATATGCTTCTCGGGGAACATGGTCTCAGAGCCATAAAAGCAGAAATTAACTTATTTGAGTATAAAATCACGTATAAATTTAAAAGAAAAGAAGAAATTAGCGAACAAAAAGTGAATTACACAGTCAATAATGACAAATATAAAAATGAAATTGAAAATATAATGAGAATAAATGACAAAACCAACAAAATTCTGCCCTTTACAACCACTGTACAAGCTACAATTAGGACAAAATCAGAAGATCCTATTTGGGTGAAACAGTACCCGTATCCAATAGCAGACAATGAATTTATAAATAAAGAAATTCAAACATTATTGGACAACCAAATAATACAACCTAGCAAAAGCCCATACAACTCTCCAGTATGGACCGTTGCAAAAAAAGGCACAGATGAGGAAGGGAAACCAAAAAAACGTATGGTAATAGATTTTCAAAAGCTTAATGCTCAGACTATAACTGACAGGTACCCTATCCGAGGTGTAGCAATGACTATTCAAAATTTATGTAAAGCAAAAGTCTTTACAACACTAGACTTAGAGTCAGGATTTCACCAAATCTTGATAAAAAAATCAGACAGAGAAAAGACTGCATTCAGTGTGAATGGAGCAAAATACGAATTTCTTAGAATGCCATTCGGCTTAAAGAACGCACCTTCTATATATCAGCGATGTATAGATGATATTCTGCGTCCATATATTGGTAAGTTCGCTTACGTTTGTATCGACGACGTGCTTATATATTCTTCTTCGCCTGAAGAACACATGGAGCAC
Organism: Linnaemya tessellans; assembly: GCA_951800035.1. Classification (NCBI taxonomy): domain Eukaryota; kingdom Metazoa; phylum Arthropoda; class Insecta; order Diptera; family Tachinidae; genus Linnaemya; species Linnaemya tessellans. The sequence continues at coordinate 87,972,668 of OX637535.1, read as the reverse complement.
ATTCGAATAATAATAAACGCATTACACAATGCAAATATGAACATTTCTGACGAGAAATCACATTTTTTCCAAGACTCAGTAGAATATCTTGGTCACGTAATCAAACACAATAAAATAACTGTAGATCCTAGTAAGATCCAAACAATAAAGGATTATCCAATACCTAAAAATTTAAAAGAATTAAGGTAATTTTTAGGACTAGCTAGTTATTATAGGAAATTTGTACAAAATTTCGCTTCAATAGTGAAACCTCTTACTACATTCTTACGCGGAGACAATGGCGGTGTAAACAAAAAGCAAAGCACAAAAGTATTAATTAATCTAGATAAACCAGCACTCGAAGCGATAGAGAAAATTAAAGATATGTTACAAGCACAAGTCGAATTATTTCAACCAGATTTCAACAAGCCCTTCGAACTAACGACTGATTTCATTTATATCTAGAACCCTTAACCAAACCGAACAAAACTATAGCACAAAGGAAAAAGAGCTTCTTGCGATCGTTTGGTCACTTCAAAAAATATGAAATTACTTTTACGGTATAGCAGACTTAACCATTTACACGGACCACCAGTCACTCATTTTTTTCTATATCTGATAAAAATCCCAACACAAAATTGAAACGATGGAAAAATTTCATCGAAGAATATGGCGCTAAATTAGTATATAAACCAGGAAATCAAAACGTCGTCGCTGACGCATTGTCACGTCAACAGATTAATAATACTTCGAGTTGTTCACAACATTCAGCACAAAGTTCGCCAATCGAAAAATTGAAACGCGTGAAACAACCATTAAATGCATTTAAGAATCAAATAATTATTCACTATAACACAGATAACTTAGTGCAAATATTTTCACAAAATATTTTCTCATATGCGCGACACACACTTTTCTATTCAACCAAGGACGAATTATTAGACAGATTAAAACAAATAATAAACCCAAAAGTAACAAATGCTATAAAAATAGAGGAAGAAGCTCTATTCCACGTCGAAGATAATATCATTTCTTCTTTTCCAAATGTAAAAATTGTAGTAGCTCAGAAAATGACAGAAGATATAGAAAACATAGATAGACAAAAAGAAATCGTAGTACTAGCACATAGACGAGCACACAGAAATTACAAAAATAACGCTCAAGAAATACAGACAACGTATTTTTGGCCAACCATACGCACCATGTGTAAAAAAGAAGCACAAGACTGTGAAATCTGTCTTACAAACAAATACGAAAGAAGACCAAATAAACAACCAATTGGAGCAACACCGATTCCAAATCACGTGGGAGAACACATACACTCAGTCATTGGAGAGAAACCCGAGGACGTGTTTTTTAACCGGGGAGCACATCCTGATATTAAAGAAAAAATCGAAATAAACCAACAGAAAATACTTCTATATCACAACAAAAATCGTAACAACATCACATACCAAGCAGGGGACGTTATATACTCCAAGACGCACCGACGCAATAAAAACGTAAGGAAATACTCAAAACACATTGTAAAGGAAGATAAAGGTAACACAATAATTACAAACAAAAATATTGTTATACATAAGGATAATATACGAGTACAAACATAACTATTTTCAAAAATAACTATTTTTGAAAATAGTTTGTAATTTACAAGTTGTGAATTCTCAGATGGTTTTCGGAAGTATATGCATAAGATAAGAGGTTTTTAACTTTTCAAAACTGTGGTTAAAGTCTACTGACGATTTGGTAAAGCACCAATGAAATGCATATAGACATTGCTTAACCACCAACAAATAAATTTCATTTATATATAGTAGTATTGTGACAACAATGTGTCAAATAAAAAGATTTCATTACAGTTTAATTTATATTTTATTTTTCATTTTGCCTTATAAATACTTTTCTTGTTATTCAATGGATTTCTGATTGTATAAAGGTGTAGAAAAATAAAATAGATTCATATCGAACATACTTTATTTGTTGGTTTAGTTTTCTATGAGTTGCAAGCCTATGTTCTTGTTCTGTTGTTATTTTTGAAAATAGTTTGTAATTTACAAGTTGTGAATTCTCAGATGGTTTTCGGAAGTATATGCATAAGATAAGAAGTTTTTAACTTTTCAAAACTGTGGTTAAAGTCTACTGACGATTTGGTAAAGCACCAATGAAATGCATATAGACATTGCTTAACCACCAACAAATAAATTTCATTTATATATAGTAGTATTGTGACAACAATGTGTCAAATTTTTGGTAAAGCACCAATGAAATGCATATAGACATTGCTTAACCACCAACAAATAAATTTCATTTTAATATTATTATATATATCCGCCGCATTCGGTAACAGACTAATAGACTTAAAAGACAAAAAATGTATAATGATAGAGACTGACCCTGTATACGTTTTTCAGGACACAGCGGTATTATACCATATGACAAACCTTTCTAGAATCTTCAGAACTAAACGTTCACTTAATTTTCTAGGATCAGCCCTCAAACTTATTACAGGAACACCTGACCACGATGACCTAATCGAAATCAAGACAGGATTGAATATGCTAATAGAAAATAATAATAAACAAAAGAAAATAAACTCTGAATTTGAAAAAATATTAGAAAGAATTAGCCCCGAATCTATTTCAGAACATTTAATACTTACCGAAGTATACAACGAACTACATTCTATCGCTACAATGATTAATTTCGCAAAAGACGGAAACTTTTATTCCGGAACTTTAAATTTAAAAGATATTCAACAAATAGTGTCTAATGAAGCGTTAGATCTACCTATAATAAATATATTAGAATATGCCGATATTAATGTTTTTATTTTCATCACACAATTGTAAACACCTATAAATACCCATTATTAAAAACGAAATGTAAGCTATTTAATTTTGTATTCACTAGCATTTAAGCACGGAAAACTATTACTAGACTCTAGAATAGCAAAATGCAATAATAAATTTACAAGTATCGAAAAATGTAAAAATTATCTAGGAAACTTTATATGCAAAATTAAGAAACCGGACAACTGTACTATTAATGTATTAGAAAACAGGCCAGCCAAATGCGAAGTAATACATGAAAATAACGCACCGCTACAAGTACTCGAAAGTGAAAACATCATTACAGATTACGAACACACCTGGAATAACGTAAAAATAAATGGACCTAAACTAATACAATTCAATTACTCAACAAATCTAGATGGAAAACAATACTACAACCACCAACAAGCACTCAAAGATGCCATACATAACCAACACGACGAACAATTACAAATAATTCGCATCTTAGAATCTAATGGTAATTACAAATTTAACAATATCCAAGAAATATCAACCTTCCTGATACCCATCGAAGAACATCCAGTCAAATACACATTTTATTTCATATTGGGACTATGTACATTAGCATTACTAACTTATGGTATGATTAAATTCTGCGAATGCTACAGGATAAAGAAAATAGAAACACAAAGGAAAAAAATCGACGAACTATATGAAATAGAACTTCTCAAGCTCCGACAGAGACAATATACAGTTTAAAACGAGGACGTTTTTTTAAGAAGGAGGAGAGTTAACATCTCTTATTTTAAGATAGTAATAACAAATCCATAAATTCAAATATAACTAAGATAGTAATAAGAGATGATAACAAATCCATAAACTCAAATGTAACTATTCTAAGCTAGAGATAAGACAAACATCATAAATACAACTATTGTAACGATAAGAAACACATTTCCTCTTTTCTAACTTAATACAAATAACTCAAAACATGTTTTACTGATAAAAAAGGTACTAGTAACCTAAACAAAGAAAAACATATTTTGAGTTAGAACAAAGAAACATTAAACATAATTATTATTATAAATAGATGCTAAGAAAAATACGATAGTTAGTCTTAAGAATATATTTAATAAAGAAACGCACATTTCGGTGCAGAAAAAAATATATTTTTTACTCATTTCCTATAATTGGAAATTAACTCGCGCAAAAATAATAAATGCTGTATCACATCGCGATTTGTCGGTAATCTATTTCGGATTAATTCAACTAACGCGAAAGGCATTTTAATCATGCCACAATGAACAATTATTTCAATCAATTTTTTTTAGCTAAAACCCAGAGATATTGGGAACTGATAAACTTAAATTTACAATTTTGTTTTTATGCATAAAATTATTCATACAGCATACTTTGATTTTATATTTATGCAAAAATCTAAATTATTTACATACAGTGAAACTTCGATATACCGAATTTCAAGGCGATATGAAAATACATCGTTATAGCCATTGCTTCGTTATAAATATAGTCAGCAAAGACTTGATATTAGAGTTGTACGGCCCCTGAATGAATTAATTCAATTGAATCATTCATTCAACTGAGCGAGGTGAATCTTTCACTTTACTGAGCGTTTTTAGCTCTTTTCTTTCACTTCTTTCAGTTGTTTCATTGAATCTATTTCATTCAGTAGCTCTTTTCTTTCATTTGTTTCAGTAGCTCTTTTCTTTCAATTGTTTCAGTAGCTCTTTTCTTTCATTTGTTTCAGTAGCTCTTTTCTTTCATTTGTTTCAGTAGCTCTTTTCTTTCATTTGTTTCAGTAGCTCTTTTCTTTCACTTCTTTCAGTTGATTCAGTGATTCAGTTGTTTCAATTGCGTCATTGAATCTGTCTCTTTCAGTAGCTCTTTTCAATGCTGGTATGTCAAAATCTATATGAAAAAAAGGAATTAATTCACTCAATGCAGATACACACATGGTGTGGCGCTTTATATTATTAGAGCTGCCAGATGAAAATTTTTCAACAGCACTGCCATGATACATATTTCAGTACTTATTAACTTGGTGCGTATATAAAATATAAACATATACATAAATCAACTGAGAAAAATCTCCAAAATACAACGTTAAATAGAAAATATTACTTTATTAAAATAGGTTCGAAAGCAAAATATTTAAAATCACTTAAATATTTATCTAGTTATTACTTATGTTCAATAAATGTGTTTTATATTACATATTAAGGCAAAAATAAAAAGGCATAAGTGGTTGTTGTATTAGCTAGTCTGATTCTTTCATTTTCTTTCATGACATTTTCATTTCATGAATTATGGCTGAGCTAAGGAATCAACTGAGCTAGTGAATGAAATGAATGAATTAATTCAGTAAAGTGAGCGGAGCGGAAAAGAGCGCTCACTCAAAAGACCTGTTTTGTACAACTCTACTTGATATAATGAAATTTGAAGAAATACGAAAAAAATTCGTTATAACTATATTTTTTTTTACAATTTGGGGTAGCAGTGAAATCAACGACAGAGGTGAGCATATCCTTGATTTCATAAACCTTAATAAATTAACCATATGTAACTCCGGTTCCTCTCCGACCTTCATCTTTCCGAGTTCGGATAGGTTTAGCGGGTGGGAAGAGGTTCTGGACATCACTCTTGTAAATGATAGATTTAGACCTTTGATTGATAGATGGAGGGTATCCAATAAAAGATCCTTCTCGGATCACTGTTGGATATTCTTCGAAGTCGCGTCATTAGGCAATGAAAAGCAATGCTTCAGGAACCCGAGGAGAACAGACTGGGATAGGTTTAATGGGATCCTGAAGCAAAAACTAAGAAGAGTCCCAGAGATCGAGAATACGATTGATGGACTTGAACACAATGTGGGGGCGTTTAATAAGGCTATAACGAAAGCCTTTGAAGTATCCTGCCCCCTAACAAAGACTAAGAAAAGTTACCCTCCGTGGTGGAGCTCGGAACTCTCAAAGTTACGTAAGGAGGCACGCAGGGCCTTCAATTTATGCTATGAGAAGAAAGCATGGCAGCCTTATCGGGATAAGTTAGCAACGTATAAAAAAGCTATAAAGGTCGCCAAAAGAAGCTCATGGAGAAATTTCTGTGAGTCAATAGATAGAACTAGGAATTCCGCAAGGCTTAGTAGGGCTCTGACCATGAACCGCACATGTCCAACCTTCGTTAAGAGGGGGGATGGGTCATGGACAGATTCCTCCGCGGAATCCCTAAGTATTCTTTTCAACACCCACTTTCCAGGCTGTACTGACACGGCCATAGGAATCCTCCCATTTAGTGGGATTCAACACACTGTCAATAGAGATTTAATATCCCCAGAGAGAATCTCTTGGGCTATTGACAGCTTCGCACCGTTTAAATCGCCGGGTCCGGACGGCATCATTCCAAAGATGCTACAGAGTGCGAAGGGCTCTGTTATTCCCTGGCTTTATAGGTTCTTTGAACTCTGTCTTACACTCAATTACGTTCCGACCAGCTGGAGGAAAGTAAAAGTGGTTTTCATTCCCAAGATTGGAAAAAGGAGTCACGAGGACCCAAAAGACTTCAGACCAATCAGCCTTTCATCTTTCTTAGTTAAGACGCTAGAAAGATTACTAGACACCCATATTAGGCATCGACTTGAAGGATCGCTTATTCTCTCAGATAGTCAGCATGCCTACCTGAAGGGACGCTCCACGGAAACAGCTCTGCATGAGGTGGTGGGAGTCGTGGAGAGATCCCTAGAAAACAAGCAGTATACCTTGGCTGCCTTCTTAGACATAGAAGGCGCTTTCAACAATGTATCAGTGGCAGCCATCCAACAGTCTCTCCGGGATGCAGACGTTGAGGAATACATCAGCAACTGGATCATTACTATGTTGAAGGCAAGAAATGTCACTGCAGCGTTAGGTAATAGCGAAATGTCAAGATGGGCATGTAGAGGAACACCACAGGGTGGGGTGATTTCTCCGCTGCTCTGGCTTCTCGTTGTTAACACGATTCTTCTCAGACTAGATGCTGTAGGAGTTAAAGTTGTGGCTTACGCGGACGATGTAGTAATAATGGTATCAGGGATGTTCACGGACGTGATTAGCGATATCATGTCCAACGCCTTGGGTATGCTCAGTAGATGGGCTGCAGGATGCGGTCTAGGAGTAAACCCTAGCAAAACGGAACTGGTACTATTCACTACAAAGACCAAAACCCAAAGCTTTAAACTTCCTCGGCTGAATAATCTGGAACTGTCCCTTTCGGACACGGCAAAATACCTAGGAGTTATCCTGGACACGAAGCTATCGTGGAAACCAAATATACACCATAGAATAAAAAAGGCAACAGTTGCCTACTACTCCTGTAGGAGAATGTTTGGCTCCAGATGGGGCCTAAAACCCACAATGCTTAAGTGGATGTACACAGCAATTGTACGCCCTATACTGACTTACGGGTCGTTAGTATGGTGGCCCGCCACAAGTAAAAAATATGTAGTAGATCAACTATACAGGATACAGAGATCTGCTTCCATCGGGATTACTGGTTGTCTACGTACTAGTCCTTCAGAGGCGCTGAATGCTATACTAAACCTAATTCCGATTGACCTTTATGTACTCCGGGCATCCTCAAGCAGTGCGGCAAGACTAGCGGCATCAGGGAGGTGGAGGTCAAGGGACTATGGCCACGCAAGAATCCTTGGCCGGCTACCACCGACACTGAGGAAGCCCACCGACTATATAGTACCTCACTTAGACTTTAACACTTCATTCAAAGTCCTCTTACCATCCAGGCGGGAGTGGAGAAGGGGTAACTGAGAAAGGGAATTCAACTTCAGAGTGTATACTGACGGATCAAGGATGATCTGTGGTGTAGGCGCAGGGGTCTTCTCGAGGGACCTTGGAATAAAACTCTCGCTCCGTCTCCCAGATGAATCCAGCGTATTTCAGGCTGAGATACTGGCTATAAGGGAGGCGGCGAGGCTGTTAATTGATAGGGGTGTTCAGGGTAGAGTCGGTATCTTTGTCGATAGCCAGGCGGCACTCCTATCTCTCAGGTCGTTCACTACGTCGTCTACTCTGGTAGCCCAATGCAAAGAGCTGCTATCCAGACTGGGGGGTCAGATAGACGCTACCCTCATCTGGGTACCCGCTCACAGCAGTTTCTTTGGAAACGAACAGGCAGATGAGCTAGCTAAGGCTGGATCTGCTAAGGACGTCTCCACTGCCGTATCGGTGGACATGCCGTTTGGCACCCTAAGGAGCACCATTCAGAGCCATTTCCGGCAGAAAGCGGCGGACAGGTGGCGTAAGCTGAACACGTGCAGGGTGGCTAGAAGCATGTGGCCATGTTATAACGACAATAGAACGGCACAATTGATTAACAGGAATCGCAGGGACATCTCAAGGCTCGTAGCGGTTGTGACGGGGCACTGGGTAATAGGCAGACATGCAGGCAGGTTAGGTCTCTACCATAATGCATTCTGTAGGAGCTGCCGGGATCAGAGCAAGGAGGAGACAGTTTATCACTTCCTTTGCGAATGCCCGGCCTTGCACAACACGAGACACAAATTCTTAGGCAATAGTATCATAGGCAACCTCGCGGAGTTATCAGGTATAGGTCTGGGGGACCTTATTAGATACCTCAATGCGACGGGGTGGATCTAGTAACCATCCGTACCCGAGATCAGGATACGGCTTCCATAGGTAGTCACTGACGAGTGGAGTGGTTTTTCAAAACGGGATCTCAGAGATCCTACTTGAATGCTTGCGTGTAGCGGGCAGCCACGTATACCAACCAACCAACCATATTTTTTTTTATTCAAATATTATATAACATGAGAAAGCTAATAAAAGCTTATACTTCATGAGATAAATAAAAAACATTTGGCTATAATATTACTCTTACTTCGTTGTATAGAGTCTTTTGAACGAGTACTTCTTTGTATAGAGGCTTTTGTATGAGTACTTCATTGTATAGAGACTTTAGAAATGCGCTTGTAAATATATTTAGACTTCGCTGTTTTTATAACGGGACTTTACTATTTAGAATTTATTCTGATTTTGTTATATTGAGGCGTTTTATTTATTTATTTATCTACAAAATTATTAACATAATACATTATAAGTACAAATTAAAGTGATAAAGGTACTAACAACAGAGGTTTTCGAACTGAAATTTAAGCAATTTTTAATTTATATCAAATTATAAATCTTACAATGATCTAAGAGGTTTCAGACTCTTTTGATATTTCAAGGATTTATGCATTTTAAAAGTTCTGGTAGACAAATTTCATTTAAAAGTGAAAATTAAGCTGTTTTAAGAAATTGACAATTGAAGATTAACTGCTGTATTCACAAAAATTAATGTGTACTTCAAGTGTGCTTTAAAGTAAAAATTTCATGGAAAATTTATTTTAAAGTGTTGATCAAGTCTACTTTATTTTTTGTGAATACTGCTGTAAATGATTTATATTAAGAAGCGAATTAGATTGACAAAAGTGTCAAGTATTTTCTGCTGAGTTTGTAAAAATGAATTGATGAGTTAAAAGTGTGTGTCCTAATCTCAATCTTGTATATTTCTGTATATCTAGCCGCGACGACTCGTGCGGGTATAGCGCAGGTGTTCCGAGTGGATTGAAAGTTTTGTAATGGTGTTGGTAGGACGACCAGTCTGTAGCATTTATTATTCGGATACTTGAGTTTATTGTCCTCTTGATATCATCTTCGTTTAAAGATTGGAATGTAAATATTGGAGCATTGGCAGCGAATTTAGCAGCCTCATCTGCTAGTGACTTTCCTTCTATACCGACGTGACTAGGCACCCACATTAATTTGAACTTGGAATGCAAATTGATTAATAAATCTCTAATTTTTGAGACTATTTGAGTCTTATTATTTATATTTTTAACTTCGGTTATTGTGAATTTGGAGTCAGAGCATATGATGAATTTGCCAGGAATACTTTTATAATTATTGAGCGTATAAAGAATTGCTGTAGATTCAGCTGTGTTAGAATTATCGTCAATAATCGCAAATGAAGTTGAATTTGTTGTTTTGGATCCATCCGTGTATAGTAGTTTCCACTTTGAGCTATTGTATGAAGCTGAAATACTTCTAAAAAGTGTCACATAATTATTGTGATTTGTAATTTCTTTTGGTAGTGAAACACGAGTTTTTTAATTTCCAATGAGGTGTCGTTGGGGTGTAGGCTTTTTGAGGTGACACTTCAATTTCCATATCAGCAGCTTTACTAAGAGCGATGCGTACTGAAGAAGGAAAACGTAGTGGTAATTGACAGGAAATATCTTGGACACGTCCTAGAAGTTGTTGTTCAGTTGGGGCATTTGAAGGAATATTTCGTTATAGAGAGGGTTTTTTGCTCAGAATTTTTTCGTTATAGCTATAGTGTATTTTTATATAAAAAACTTTGCAATAAAGCGGTTTTCTGAAAACATACGTTATATTAAGTTTTTCTTTATAACGAAGTTCATTATATCGAAGTTTAACTGTACAAAGATGATGTACTTTGCAAAAGAAAAAATTTTATACCCATATTGCCCCATTTAAAACGAAGGTTTACCACCCCATTGAATTTTTGTCAAAACGCGAACTAGCACGAATTTCAAAAAAAGCTGGGACCCGTATTTAATTAAATCGAGTATAGATTAAAATATGTTAATTTGGCATTTTTATTACAGACAACCTCGAACAAAAGACTCACAAACCTTTCTTATAATACACATATTGTTTATGTTGGTAAGGGAACAGATTCTCAAACTAACAAAACATGAAAAAATAGACATTTTTTTCAAAATGGTCCAGCTCATGAGAGGTCAAAGCTGGAGCCGAAATATTTTAGATGTCATCATAAAATATACCAATGTTCATTTTGAGGGGGTTACACTTTGCACGAAATCGCTTCCATACAACTTGAGTCGCTCTAATGTATATATATATATATATATATATATATATATATATATATATATATATATATTTATTTATTTTTGGGACGTAATGATAGCAATTATCAATAGTGCTCCACAACAACTTCACTAGCACCACCCTGGAACAGCCTTGACATTTCGTCAGGGTGGGTATTATTATCAGTATTATTCCTAAGTCCTCCTTAGTTCTTAGGTAAGCAGGTTCGGAACTGATGCGAACATCGTTAGTTACTAACGAAATTTAAGAGGTATTGATTCTCCTACGAATCTGTTCTAATCTGCGAAGTTCTATTAGAACTAGCTGTACAAAATTACACACGCTGGTTCAATTTAATAAGGATTCCAGCATGACCGGTATTATATTCCCCGGGCTGATCGTACGCCCCAATCCTTCTCTTAAATACGACCGCCAGTTGTTGAATCGTGTGCAGACAAAGACGACATGCTCAGCATCTTCAACTACATTCCCACTGCAATGTGGACAGAACGGGGAATCGTCGTGCTTGAAACGAAATATGTATGACCTAAAGCACCCATGTTCAGACAAGAACTGTGTTAGGTAATAGTTTAAATCACCATGTTTCCTAGTCAGCCATACTCTGACGTCGGGTATTAATGCATAACTCCATCTTCCCTTTCCTGTGGTTGATCAGCGTTCCTGCCACTTTCGTAAACATAAGTCCGAGTTATCCCTATTTATGATTTCTAAATCGATTGGAACTATACCTGCAATGATAAAAGCCGCTTCGTCCGACACTGTTCGAAATGCACTACATACTCTCAAAGCAGCTAACCTATACACAGGGGATACCAACCCCACATATATGGAGTATCTAAGTGAATCTGACCATACTGGGTGTGCATATAGGATAATGCTCCTTACTATTCCAGCGATCAGTTTCCTCTAAATATATTTTGGCCCTCTTGTATTTGGCATAATCTGAGATGCTATATATCGCAAGTGCTCACGAAAAGATAGACGTGTCAATCATCACGCCCAGATACTTCAGAAATGCCTTCGATTCTATGCAACAGGTGCCAACATTCAGGGTAATAGTTTCCCTAGCCTTAAGGCTACTAATCAAAACCACTTCGGTTTTATGACCAGCTAGAGTTAATCCCATTAAAGTGATCCAGAACTGTAGTAATTGTACGCCGGCATTTGCAATGGTTTCTGCCTCTAATAATTCTTTGGCCTCGCACACTAACGCTACGTCGTCTGCGAATCCCACTATCCACTCTTTCAGGTAAACTCAATCTTAGTACTACATCGTACATTACGTTCCACAACAATGGTCCAAGTATAGATCCTTGGGTGATCTACAATTCCCTCCAGGATTGGTCCTTCACTCCGCTGCAACGGGCTTAGGCATTTAAGTTTCTTTGTGACCAGCTTCTATGCAAGACACCAAGGATCATTATTTAACTCATCACAAATATTAATAAAGCACTGCCGTTTGCCCCTACGAATTGCCATTTTTAAGGCCCCCTCTTATCCCTACCATGCCATACTTTTTGGTGTGCACTATTCTCCAACCTACCTCGAGTTTTTGTATATTGCCTTCTGGCACGTATACACTCAGCCCTAGCAATATCATTATTCCACCAATAAAACGGTGATCCAGTTTACACGGTTTATGATGGTTTCACTGGCAAACGTAATGTCAATAACTGATCTACAATTTCCTCTTCTGAAGGTTTCCTCATCTCCAGAATTCAAGAGTACAACACTCAGCACAGAAAGGGCTTCCAATAGAATTCTTCCCCTTGCATTTGTCGAAAGGCAACCCCATTCAACACGCATTGAAATCTCCTGCTATTATAACAGGACCCCTGGCGGCAGCGTCCATCACTATGTTGTCTACAATAACACGAAAGTACTCAATAGAATACTTAGGAGGAACATAGAAGCTGTACAAACATATGCCGGAAACAGTGGCCCGCGTGTACCCGAATTGTGGTGCTGACTTCTCCCTCAATGTTAAGGTATATAACATATATATATATATATATATATATATATATATATATATATATATATATATATATATTATTTTGTCTTCGTGGTTTTCCTTGGAACTCTTATATAAGATTACCATCTAACGAGAGACGCCTAGGACATATTAAGCTCCCAACCTTAGGGAGCCGTCGGCAAATGCTAAATGTTACCTTTCCGCTGAAATTAATAAACGGCTGCGTCACATCACAATTTCTCCTGAGCAAAATAAACTTGAATATACCCAATCGTACAACAAGGCATTATAGCTTCTTGAGAATTAAATTTTACACTACAAACTATAGAAACTTCGATCCCTTTCGGAGAATTTGCAATGATTTTAATAGAGTTTACCCTTGTATCGATATCAACAAAAGTATTGATGTCGTAATCAATGATATAATTTTACATCGTAACTCTTTATAAAATTGATAATAAATAAATGTTTAATTTGTTAAATCGACATTTGTTAAAACCATACTTTTTGTTTTTGTTGTAATTTGTCTTGTTACTATTGTAAAACAAAGCTTTATCGATTCCATTTATATATGTATGTACTTATCATTTCTGAAACATTGTTATATATTAATTGTATCAGTCTGTAAGGATTAATCCATAGACTAAATAAATAAAATATATATAAATATATATATATATATATATATATATATATATATATTTGTATAGATATATATGTATGTAAATATATATATATATATATATATATATATATATATATATATATTGTTACGTTTTTAGACCTTTTCGTAAAAACGCTTTTTATTTATCCTTCAAGGATTCGTTTAATTGCATCAAATTAATAACACAGACAATTACTTTTAGAAATATAATGCGGCAACACTTTATTTACTATTTAATTAACACGAGTATTTGTACTACTAAACACTTAGCGATGTAAACACGTCTAGATTTAAAATCTCACTGATCCTGCTGTTCACTGGTAGCGACTTTATATAGCAAAATGACGTCGTCTGGTAACTTCGCGAAGCATCTGGTCATGGTTGTTGTTGGTTGTGCTTTACTTAACATGTAGCTATATACGTGTGTTTGTATATATGACAATGCTGTCTTGTGTTTTGTTTATTGTAACTATGTGTGGTTGTATGTATGAGTGCTCTGTGTGTTGTGTAGTTTTGTTTCTTCTTGTGCTATGTGGGCATGTTGCTGTGTATATTTGTGTGTATGTTGCTGTGTATATTGATGTACATGTTTAGTTTTTATTAGCAGCGAATACTTGCGTACAAGATCATTAAGAATAACATCATCATCTCTTAGCATTGATGTTGCTAGGTTTTTCGTTATTGTTGTTTACACTTATTATTGCACAGCCTCGAATGATCTTGTATATTCTCAACGATGTATCCGGAATATTCCATTTCCGTTAATTCAAATATTATCTGCATGGTGTTGACCAGGGTTGTAACATTTTGACATCTAGATATGAGTTTGATAGTGCTGCCAAGTACATATAGCCATATTGTCGTTATATTTAAATCTACTTTTGAACTTTGTAACACTGCCGCCCACTTAAGCCTGTTCGACCCGAATAGGCATACAATCACCTCTTCCATAGTGCGCTAATCGTTCGAGATGTACCATCTTCATTTTCGACCTTGGGTTATAGCATTTCTGTTTCCGGTACACGACGTCATTCCCTCTCTTAATCACTTTATACGGGCCATCCCAGTGAGTCTGTAATTTTGGGGACAATCCTTTCTTCCGTTGGGTTTTATAAAGTAGAACCAATTGTCTAGCCTTCATGTTGTCACTGACCATCTGGATTCTGTTATGCATCTTACTCCGATTGTTGCTGCGATTACGATAATTATTGCCATAATAACCACGATTGTTGTAACTGTCACCACTGTAATTGCTTATATTACGATTATTGTAGTTGCCGCGTCCTCTATAAACTCCGCGCCTTGTAGATGACACACCAAATGTTTCACCATTCAATATCCGTTCCTGGCGCCAATCATAATTCTTATTCTTTGTACGAACTCGTGTAGTTCTACCGGAAATATTATCAAAGAATGTTTTGGTCTTATCGTAGCCTACAGTAATTTCTTTTTCTCTTGGTTCATGTTCACCAGCTCCAGTTTCATTGCCGGACTCATCCTTTTTATCAGTTTCTCCATTCATCTGTTCTGATTTTGGTTCATCGCTCACCTTATGTTTTGGTAGTCGTGACCGAAGTTCTTCGAACTTAGTATTTGCTTGTTCACAATCGAAATCTTGCTCAAACTTAATGGGATTACCTAAAGGCTTCTGACTCACACTGGGACCATTAGCTGATCTATAGGCCATTATGTTACGCATATTAGAACGTGGTCCCATTCCATAATTGCTCATATTGTTGCCACGACTTGTATTCCAATTGCGCCGATTAGGGTTACCGTCCTGATAATTGCGTTGGTTGTAATGATTCATGCTATAATTTTCCATCATACGACTGGAACAATAATTACCGCTGTTGCGTTGCTGATTGTCTCCACGTTGATTTGGATGGTTCTGCCGCTTACGACCAGCATCGCACGATTGACCACCACCGCCATGGTTAGACTTATTCTGATGATTCTTATGATGTTGCTGCTGTGGTTCTAAGTTCACTCGTTTGCTGTTTCTTGGTGGCGAAACAGATCTACCTCTTTTTCTTCGTGCTTTGCAGCTGCGCTGAAAATGACCGATTTTTCCGCAGTTAAAGCACTTAGGCTTTTCTTTGGTAGCACTTTCCGCCAACAGTTGTCGCATTGCCTCCTTAAAACTAGCAACTAGGCTGTTATCTTCCTCAGACAAAACCTCCATATTCTGCACCTTACATATCTGTGGATTACAAACCATCCTTGCAGTCTCCTGAGCCAGAGCAAATGAAACTGTCTCAGCGAAAGTGGATTTCTGCGTTGCGAACACAGCCAGTTTAACATCAGAGTCGCGAATGCCGTTAACGAACACCTCAGTTTTAAAGTGGTCCAGGAACGGGTGACTCTCGCCTGGATATGTGAGCTGCACTAAACGCTCGATTTCCATTGCGAAATCTTGTAGAGACTCGTTAGGCTTTTGAACTCTACATCGCAATTCCATTCTGTATAAATCGCGCTTGTGCTCACCACCATACTTGCGCTGCAATGCTGCTATTATTTCATTATAGTTGCTTCTGCTGCTTACTGGCACGGTCTCAAGAACCTCTGCGGCTGTACCCTTTAAGGACAAAATCAACTCTATGGCCTTTTCTTCAGCATCCCATCCATTTCTACTAGCGACCGTCTCGAACTGGAATCTAAAGATGCTCAATGGTACGCTGCCGTCAAAGCATGGCGCTTTTATTCGCGCAGAAACCTCCGCAACTGCTCGTACTGGCCCGCCACTACACTCAAGGTTATGCACTTTGTCCTCTAGAGCATGCAATTTTTCTTCGAACTCTTTTGCATGCTGTTCCAGGCCACCGCTTTCTAAATGTTGGACTCTATCTGCCAGCTCTGAGAATTTATTCTCAATAGAATCCACCCTCCTATTAATGGCCTCAGAAACCTCTACCAGAGTCTCGTTCGTGGCTCTATTTGACTCCTGTATTTCTGCTACAAGTTTTTCAGTGCTGATCCTTGATGCTTCATGCATCTGCTGAGAGTTCTGTTTAATTTCAGTTATTTCGGCTACAAGCTTTTCAGTGCTGATCCTTGATGCTTCCTGCATCTGCTGAGAGTTCTGTTTTATCTGGATCATCATAGCAGCGAACATTGAATTTATGTCCATGCTGCTGGTCGTAGCAGGAACACATACCTCTACATCGTCTTTGTCCTCAAACTCGTATGTCCCGATGTCCATGCCGCGATTCTTAAACTCATCTATCAGCCTCTTCTGCAGTTCAGCCTTGTTACCTGCTGTTGGCAATTCCCGCTTACTAAGCTCCTTTTTTAGCTGTTCAACTTTTAGCTCATCAAATTTCATAATTATTTTTTTTTTAATGTCCTTTTTTTTTTCTTAAATTGCAATGTCCTTTTTAATTATTTTTGCAATCCCACTTCTGACACCAATTGTTACGTTTTTAGACCTTTTCGTAAAAACGCTTTTTATTTATCCTTCAAGGATTCGTTTAATTGCATCAAATTAATAACACAGACAATTACTTTTAGAAATATAATGCGGCAACACTTTATTTACTATTTAATTAACACGAGTATTTGTACTACTAAACACTTAGCGATGTAAACACGTCTAGATTTAAAATCTCACTGATCCTGCTGTTCACTGGTAGCGACTTTATATAGCAAAATGACGTCGTCTGGTAACTTCGCGAAGCATCTGGTCATGGTTGTTGTTGGTTGTGCTTTACTTAACATGTAGCTATATACGTGTGTTTGTATATATGACAATGCTGTCTTGTGTTTTGTTTATTGTAACTATGTGTGGTTGTATGTATGAGTGCTCTGTGTGTTGTGTAGTTTTGTTTCTTCTTGTGCTATGTGGGCATGTTGCTGTGTATATTTGTGTGTATGTTGCTGTGTATATTGATGTACATGTTTAGTTTTTATTAGCAGCGAATACTTGCGTACAAGATCATTAAGAATAACATCATCATCTCTTAGCATTGATGTTGCTAGGTTTTTCGTTATTGTTGTTTACACTTATTATTGCACAGCCTCGAATGATCTTGTATATTCTCAACGATGTATCCGGAATATTCCATTTCCGTTAATTCAAATATTATCTGCATGGTGTTGACCAGGGTTGTAACATTTTGACATCTAGATATGAGTTTGATAGTGCTGCCAAGTACATATAGCCATATTGTCGTTATATTTAAATCTACTTTTGAACTTTGTAACAATATATATATATATACCCTGAAGGAAACGTGGATATATATATTAGGTAACCCATATCAATATTTTTGTCAACAATTATGGTGTCTTTTTTGGTGACATTGTCAACAAATATTTTTTTTTTTTGCTTATGTTTTTGATAGGTAGAGAAAATTGTTGACGGTTAAAGCAAACGACAACTGCTCTTGTTGACGTCGGATATACCATCAATAGTAAGTCGGAACAATCTTACTATTGACATTTTCGCCATATGGTCCCATAAGAACTACCTAGTCAGTATTGACGCAGTCTACTGATAGATTTCGTAGGACAAGCATGTGTTAAATGTCAAAAGTATATAGCATTAATTGGGGTATAATTTGTCAGTAGTACTGGTGACATCTTCATTAGAGAATCAGTATAATTTTACTATTGACATTTCCTGCAGGGTATATACATATATACATATATATATACATATATATATATATATATATATATATACATATATATATATATATATATATATATATAGATATATATATATATATATATATATATATACATATATATATATATATATATATATATATATATATATATATATATATATATATATTGTTACTAAGTTCAAAAGTAGATTTAAATATAACGACAATGTGGCTATATGTACTTGGCAGCACTACCAACTCAAGTTGTCAAAATGTTACAACCCTGGTCAACACAATGCAGATAATAACCGATTCCGGATACATCGTCGAGAATATACAAGATCGTTCGAGGCTGTGCAATAATAAGTGTAAATAACAACAACGAAAAACCTAGCAACATCAATGATAAGAGATGATGATGTTATTCTTAATGATCTTGTACGCAAGTATTCGCTGCTAATAAAAGCTAAACATGTACACAAATATACACAGTAATTACACACATAGCACAAGAAGAAACAAAACTACGCAACACACAGAACACTCATACATACAACCACACATAGTTACAATAAACAAAACGCACGGCAGCATTGTCATATATAAGCTAACAATAAATATATTCAGTTCCATCAAATCAACATTTAGGTTAATAAACTTGCACGCGCCAAAATAAAACGCTTGCGATGCAACATAAGAAATATGCAATTGCTATTGCAATACTTCCGCTTAATTAGCTGTCCCAATAAAAAATGTAGAACATTGTTGAGGTAGCATTTGGTTAACATAGCAATAGTTATTATTAAATAAAATATTGTAATTAAAGTTTAGTAATTATTCAACTCTATATAAATAAAGTACACTTCAGACCTTCGGTCTGAAGACATTTTTTAACGTCAAAAATAATATAATTTTTGTTTAATTGCCGCCCGAGCAGGGACCTCGCGGTAACACAAATTCTTTAAATAACAAAAGCCCCTTAAACCGGTAGAAACTGAAAAAAAATGTAAATCGTCCTACAAGATAGCACGTCGCCTATCCGCGTGGTCCCCAAATTCAATCCTTATCCAGGTAGCAGAAACAAAAGGGCCCCTTAGTAACTGCAAATAGGAACAGACGAAAATTAGCTGAGGAATTCAGCAGCCGCTGCTACAAACACAAAAGAAGGATGCAACTAATATTATTATTACTATCCTTCCCACTGCTACAAGCAGAAATTCAAATTCTTAACTATACCGATTCGCACATGGTTACGATAGGGAATGGTTATGGGAAAATACAGGACGGAACATTGAAATTTATTCACCAAATAGATATTGATTCATACAAAGACTTCTTGGAAAAGACAAAAAAATACATTGAGTCAAATATAACCGAAACTAATCCCTTGCATCCAACATTACATTATGAATTACATCAGACAATAGACTTATTGGAAACACTTAAGGGCTACATCCCCAATAGACAGCCCAGATCAATTGATACTATAGGAAATATCTGGAAATTTATCTCCGGATCTCCTGGTCACGACGATGCAGAATATATTTATAAGACCCTAGATGAGCTAACCAGTAATAATAATAAACAAGTAATAATTAATACAGATTTCTGTAATCAAATCAAAAATATTACAAATTTAATTAATGAAGTTTCGAATTCCATACTGAAAGATAGCTATTTTTTGAATGAAAATATAGCAATATTATCAAATAAGATAAGATTAGCTAAAGAAGGAATAATAAATATTAAATATGCCATACAATGGGCCAAAAATAATGTAATAAACTCATTCTTATTAAATAAAAATGAAATGAATATATCAATTAATCAACTAAAATAGGAACATAAGCCTTTTAACAATATTGAAGAGGCATTAGAATTAGCAAAGATTAATATATTAACTAATAATTCAAATATTTTGTATGTAATTAAAATTCCTATAACAAATCCAATTCTTTATAAAAGCATGGTTGTAAAACCAATTATAAAAAATAATACTATCATTAATGTAAATTTTAAAAAAATACTTTTAAATGAAAAGGAAATTTATGCAATAAATGGAAAATGTAGAGCTTATAATAAAATTAAAATTTGTAACAAAAACCATTTATTAGATTTAAGCCAAGATAACTGCACAAAAAACATTATATTTAGTCAACAATCCTCATGCATAAAAAGCAATGTTCATCACATACCTCGCATTGAAGAAATTTCAGACGGAATCCTATTCCTAAATGATGTTAATAAAATCATTTCAACAGATACAATGAAGTATAAGTTAAAAGGTACATTCCTAATCAAGTTCGATAACACAACAATAGCAGTGGATGATAAAATATATCAAAACCTAGAAGCAAACCAAATGATGCCTATTCCGGCCATGCTACAAGAAACACCAATAGAAGAAAAAAGCCTGAACTTATTATCCTTGGAATCATTACAGGAAGTACATTTCAGTAATATCAAAGAGATACGCAATATTAGGAAAGAGGCATGGGTTAGAAACATCGCTATATTTATCATCTTTCTGTTCACAGCAATGCTGTCATATTTGCCATTAACATTTTTACGAAAAAAACCTTCAACAACAATAGTACTACAGTCGTCAAATATTCCCCAGGTACCAAAGGATCAAATGGAAATACCTATCACAAGACTTGCCCTATTTTTAGTCTATCGAGGGCGATCGAATTTAAGGATGGAGGAGTTAACAATAAATATATTCAGTTCCATCAAATCAACATTTAGGTTAATAAACTTGCACGCGCCAAAATAAAGCGCTATTCAAATAGAAAGCTTTTGAATTGTTTAAAAAAAATTATTTTTTATTTTCAACTTTATTGAAGCACCTTGCAACTTAGACTACTTTCTTTCATTTTCGTTCATTATTATTTTACTTCTTGTTGACATGAATTTCTGTTAGTTTAGCTTAAAGTGTGTTTTACAATTTTTTTGTTTACTTATGCTAAATTTATTTTATTTTAAAATTACCCTGAATTGAAACGGAAATACAATGAATGCAGTTTTGGCAATATTTATTAAAATTTACTGTGTTAAATTGGGGCCGTTGCAATTCTTGGAATTGCGACCGAAAAATAGTATGGACTTATAATTAAGCTTTAATTTTCTAACAGGAAATGATATTTGCTTTATGTTTTTATACTTTGTATTTTTGCTATGAAATCATCAATAGGGTCATTCTTTAAGTATGTGAATGTATTGGGATTTGTATATATAACTTCTCCCTCCTTTAGATCAAAATTCTCCTGAATTTTGTTATATAGTTTTATTTTTATATATCTATGTTATACACAAAAAATACAACATAAAATTATTATCAAAATAGTTATTAGTAAATTGCATCCGTATATTACTTTATTATGGGTTTTCAAGTTAGAAATGTTTTTAAAATTTATTTCATTTTTTTCATCTAATTGTTCGAACGTGAGTTTTTCTGTAAAATTCTTTATATCATTGTATTGCAATCTCATAATATTTTTTTCAAAATTTTCAACTATTAATTTTTATTGAACAATTGCTAAACTGAATTACATAATTTCCATTTAAAATAGTGTTATTATCTTTATTACATGTATTGGTTACGAATAAATTTATTGCGTTTTTAATTAAGATTTTTGTTTCATCTAATGCTATGATTTCTAATTCTTTATTTGTTATTACTTTAAATTTTTTGTTAATATACAATGAGTGCTGGGTTTTAATTGTCTAAAATGTTTATTCGCTTCAAATTGCATAGTTTTATTTCCATACGTAAAAATTTCCTCTATTCTGGATTCTATTTCTTTTTGATTTTCATTTGGTAATGGTACAATTTTTCTTATTTTTACTTGTATGAACAATTTTGGTATTTTAATGCATAATATTAAATAAGTATTATTAAAAGTTGCTATTCCTAATTGCAGGTATTTTAGTTTATTAAAGTCAATATTATATTTTTCAATTTCATGATTTGTCAAAATATTTGGATGAACTAATCCGTATTTGGCTGAGACTACGTTGTCTTGAATTTGTTCTATTTTACTTTTTATTAATTGAATTTTAGTCATTTGTTGTAGGTACATGTCTTGTTGATGTTCTTCGTCTACAATTTTACTTATAGAATTAAAACTTTTTTTAATTTCCTTCCTATCATTTTTTACAATATTTCTTATTTGATTTATCGCTAGATTAAAGTGATTGTTTATCTGTACCTGTTCGTCTATTGCCTTGTCAGTCTGTGATAAATGTTTTTGTATTGTCTGTCTGTCTTCGTCGTCCATTGTTCCAATTGTCCATTTAGCTACAGTACCTATCGCATTTACAAGTCCTCGTTTATGTATTTTTTCCGTTGGAATTAACGTTAACAATTTATTTCTTGCTTCCAATAATTCGGCCTGTAATATATCTTTATTGGTTGTTTTCGCTAATATAATATTGTCCATCATTTCGTTTATAATGTTTTCTAGTTGTTTAATATCAATTACGTGTAATACCATGTCACCGTCCTTGACTATTTCCTGGTCTCTTATTTGTATGTCAACAAACCCTGTTTGGTCCACAAGTTCAGTTTGTGCCATTTTGCTGTCACTCGGTTGCATCGCCGTTAGTAGAACCAGTATCATAATTAATGTCTGAAAATTTTAATGGTTTTTTAATGTTGATAGGGTGAACATTTTTTAATTTTTCTTTCCTATATCTTGGCTGTTCTTTGTGCCTAACTGCCTTATAATTTTTAATAAATCCTTCAGGCCTTTTTTCCTCATAATTTTCCCTATTTTCATTCAGTTTATTTATAATTTTATGTTTTGCTGTTTCTAAGTTCTTCTTTACTATTCCGAGCAACGTTGCCGTTTTTGGTTATTTCTAACCAAAATTGGTTATTTTTTATCGCAATGTGTACATCTGTAAATTTTTTCTGTTGTGGTTATTTTTTTTTACTGAAAATATTTACTATGTGAATTAACAAAAATTTTTATTTTTTCTAATTAAAAAAGTAAAAAGTCCAATCAGCAAATTTTTTGCATTGGCAACACCCATTAAATTACTTTAATACAACATAATCAACTGTGAGTGTAAAAAATTACAGTGCAGTGTAATAAAAGAATTTAGTTGCATATGTGGTTTTGCTTGGTTTTGTATGTGCTCAAAGTAAATGTAGTGAATTTTGTGATTTAAAAAAATATTAAATTAATGAAATGGAAAGGTAATTATTTACATAAAAGATAATATAGCATTTATTGCGATACAAGTGTTTTATGAAAATACTTTTAAATCTAGATTTTTATTGAAGAAGCCTGCTGCAGCCAACAACAAAATAGATGATTTGTCATCAGAAAATGAAGATGAAAGCAGGTAAAAAATACATTTGTTTTATCTTATAGATTAAAATCTGATACACATTTTTAAATGCAGTGAATTCAAAAATAGTCCTAGGAGGAAATTTCGGGCTGCCTGGCTGGAAGAATTTGCTTGGTTGCGAAATAGAAATGGATGTAGCTATTGTAACGTTTGTGAGAAAAAGTTAAATAATCATGTGAGTTACCTAAGGAAACATGCCTCACGTTCAAAATTTAGAAAGGAAAAAGAATCAGGCAAAAATAGAGAATTTTATGGGTGTTGAAAGTAATAATATTTCCAAACAAGTGCATCAAGCACAACTAACACTATGTTTTTAATATGCCACAACTTACCATTTATTTTAATGGATTACCTACCCAAATTACTAGTAGAGTGTTGTCCCGATTCAAACATAGCGAAGGGTGTAAAGTGTGGTAGAACAAAAGCCGGTCAACATACGGAAACTTTAGGAAAAAAAGCTAAAGATGAAAATTAGCGGAATTAAAAAAATCAAAATTCTCTTTGATTGTGGATGAAACCACAGATATATCTACAAAAAAGTCGCTTGTTTTGGTGGTTCGGTATGTCGATAGAGTTTCCAAAATGATTTGCGATAGATTTTTAAGCCTTATAGAGGTTTTTAACTCCGACGCCCAGACGTTGTACGACACAATTAAAGATTTTTTTACCAAACATGACATTCCGTTACAAAACATTATTGGATTAGCAACCGATGGAGCAAGTGTTATGGCTGGGAAAATCAATGGTATGCAAGCGAAATTTAAAAATTCTATTGATTTATTTTATATTAAATGTACTTGTCACTCACTGCATCTCTGTTCAGCATACGCTTGTAAAAAGCTTCCAATACAAATCGAAACTCTTTGCCGGAACATCTATAATTTCTTCGCGCATAGTTCAAAACGTATAAACGAATTCAAAGAGTTTCAGGACTACTGTAGGCTACAATCACATAAAATTTTGGGCATTTCTGTTACCCGCTGGCCGTCTTTGGAAAATGTTGTTAATCGCATAATTGAGCAATGGTCTGCTTTACAGCTTTATTTTATATCGTTTTACTTAGAAGTGAGTGGTATAAGAGCTTGCGAATTGGGCGAGCTAATGGCCGATCCCAGTTTAAAGGTATATTTTCTATTTTTATCATACATTTTGAGCATTATTAATGGGTTAAATAAAGAATTTCAATCTGAAGCAGTACGTCTCCCATATCTATATACATATATCTATATACACAATTTGAAACACACTTTAAACTCATTTTAAGTAACTTTTGTAAAAACAACTATGTTAAAAGTTTAAATTCTTTGGAAAATATAAACATATTTAATGAAGTAAATTACTTGAATATTGAAGATATTTTCATTGGTCATAAAGCTGAGCTATTTTTAGAATCAAGTAATATAACAAACTGAAAAAAATATGAAATTAAGAAAAATATTCAGTTATTTTATATAGAACTCTTAACGCAATTTTTAAAACGTTTTGATTTTGGGAGGACTGATATAAAAAATTTAGAAATTATTACTCCAAAAAAAGTTCTTAGCAATTTAGATGTTCCATTAGAACCATTACTGTTGTCCTTTCGAAATTTAACAGGGGACAATGAGGAAAAACTCTTAACCCAGTGGAGACTGCTCCGATTTTCCCACATCGAGTTAGAAACTGACACTGATATTGTAAAATTTTGGGATAAAATTTCAACATACAAAAATGGCCTAAACGAAAATTGTTTTAAAGAACTTGTAAATTTCGTACAAAATTTATTGACATTACCACATAGTTCCGCTGCAGCTGAACGAATATTTTCTCAGCTTAGTTTGATAAAAACAAAATTTTGGAATAATTTAGATTTTAAGACAATTAATAATATATTGCAAGCAAAAGAATTGTGCAAAAATCAACAAGATGCCCATTTTGTTTGGTCTGCCAAAGATAAATTTTAAAACTCAAGCTGTGACATTTTTGATCTCCATATTTATTGTAATAAAATTACATGTTTTTTAGTATTTAAGAGAGTAACATTCTAGTTCCTTATTTTATTGTTAATGAAAAAATTGTTCTTTTTATTATATACTTGCAAAACCTAATGTGAAGTATTGGAAATTTGAATTTTACAAATTGTAGCATATGCTTATGTTTCTTTGCATTACTTTTTGCGAAATATGTTCCTTAGTTTTTAAAAAAAAATAATTTTTAGTAATAAAGTTGTATTGTAAAATACGTTGTTATATGTTTATTTGTTACCTTAAAGTAAAAATTATAATTAAAATTAAAAAAATAAATAAATAGTACATGAATTTAAATTTGGTTACTTTTTTTTTTAAATTGGTGATTTTTTTCATAAATGTTGGTTACAAAATTTTTTTTTTCGTGGCAACACTGATTCCGAGGTCCATTTTATTTTCATGCACTTCGTTTGGTGTACATTTTATTGTCGAATGGAATCTGTTGTTATAGTTTCGAATTGCCTTCTGAATTAGTTGTTTCACTGACAGCCCTTTTGCTATCTTGTATAATATCCTAAACTTTTCCGCTATTGTACTATGAAACCTTTCGATATCTGAATTGCCTGTATGACTATTAGGTTTTGTCAAGTGAAGCTCTATATTCTCTTTGTCTAAAAATTCTTTTATCCTTGCTGTTTTAAATTCATTGTCTGCAATCATTTTCCTTGGTTTCCCTAATTTAGCAAAATGATCTTCTAATTGTTCAATAATAGTAATATGATTAATGTCGTTCAACGCATAGGATGGGCCGAATTTTGAAAATTTATCTATAACTGTTAGAAAGTGATATCTTTTCATGACGTACGTATCTACGTGTATAATTTCATTTTTATTTGTTGGTGTCTCTGTAAAATTTAATTTTGGCTTGATTGGTTTTTTATCATAATTTATTTCTTGACAAATTTCACATTGATTTATAACTATTTGGATCAATTCCATTAATTTTGGATAATAGATCTTATTTTTGATCTGGTTGTACGTTTCAAGGATACCTGAATGCATACTCATTTTATAATGATATCTGTTTGACTGCCTCCACTTCAGTTTCAACGTCATGTGCCCGCATAGTGCACTTAGTGAAATTAACTTGATTTTCGTTTGAATACATACTTATTAATTTTTCCTGTACTATATTATGGTTATGTTCAGATAGTTCCGAAAATATTCCTACTTTCCCTTTTGATATGTATCTCCTAAAAATTTCTCCCATTTGATCAAAATCACTTTCAGCAATATATATAATCCTTTTCTCATGTATTTCCTTAAATTCTTCTATTTTGTTATTTGTCAGAATTATTTGTGTTTTATACTTGTTCACAATTTCCTCTTTTATAAAAATATGATCGCCCAATTCTTCATCGGCTGAATGTACTGTTGCCATTGTGACGTCGTCTTCTAAAGTGTTAACTAAAAAAAATTTAAGATGCTGTTATTCTCAACTTTGGTATCTTTACCGCCCGCTTTTACCGAAATAGTGTCCTCGCTATTTTTTATTCTGCTCAAAAAATCCGCTACTTTGTTTTCTCTTCCTTTCAAGTATTCGATCTCAAATTGATATTCACCTAATTTTAATAGCCATCGCTGGTGTCTGGGTGACATATCCTTTCCTCTGTATTTGGAATGCAAATACTTAATTGGCTGGTGATCAGTAAGAATTTTGAATTTTCTGCCGTAAATGTAGGGCCTAAAATAGTTGACACTCCACATTATTGCTAGGAATTCTTTGTCCGTTTCAGATCCCCCGGGGGTGCCGTTGGGGAGCTTGGCTATGATGTCAGGCCTCGCTCCAGCACAGATCCGGGGAAAGGGTTATGCAGTTTTTACAGACGGTGCTTTTGCTGATAACCCATAAAACTCATATGTTACCTGCCCAATCCCTGAAGTTGCAGTGCAACGGGAGGGCATATAAGAAATTAAAAAGTAATAGGTATACCTCCCCAGAAAGTACACCGCCTAGTACGATCCCTGTGTGTAGGAGTTTCCTACGCTCTGAAGCATATCCGAAAATGGGTCGAGTAGAAATTTGGCTGAGGTTACTCCTATGTAGTCTGTTATAAGAAAGTAGGTTAAGGATGCCTGGTACCGTAAGAGGGCCGAAGTCAATAGAGAGTTGGAAACCTTGACTGGTTTGCTCTCGGGGGTTATACGGTTTTTGCAGACACTGCTTTTGCTGATAGCCCATAAAACTAATATGTACTCTGCCCAATCCCTGAAGTTGCAGTGCAACGGGAGGGCATATAAGAATATAAAAAGTAGTAGGTGCATCTTTTGCTGAAAAGTATATCGTTCTAGTACGATCACTGTAGTAGGAGCCGCAACCACTCCGAAACACATCCGAAAAGACGCATTGAAATTTGGTAAAGGATTGTTCCTATGTGATTCTGTGTAAGAAAGGAGGTTAAGGACGCCTGGTACCGTAAGAGGGCCGAAGTCAATAGAGAGTTCAAAACCTTGATTGGTTTGCTCTCGGGGGTTACACAATTTTCTCAAACAGAACTTTTGTTGGTAACCCATAGAACTTATAAGTACCTGCGCGTTACCGAATGGGACGTTGGGGACAGGTCTCAGTAGGAAACATGCTGGCTACTGTAAGAAGAATTAAAGTAGTAGGGGAGTGCCTTGCCTCTACGTAAGTTTGAAATAAGAAAGGAGGTCCAAAGTCGCCTCGATCTAATTAAGAGTTCAAAAGTCAATAGAAAATTGAAACCTATAATGGTTGGCTTTCGAGGGGTTATTCTGTTTTTCAAGCATAACTTTTGCAGGTAGCCCCGTAAAACTCATATGTTACTGCCCAATCTCTAAACAGTGGAACGGATGTGCATATAAGAATCTAAAAGAAGTAGGTCCGCCTACGAGCTTGAGTAAGAATTGGCAGGTGAACAGGCACCTGGGTATGGTAGAAAAGATACCGAAGTCGATAGAAAGTTTATAGAACCTACACTGGTTTGACTTTTGAGGCCTTACCAGTAGTCAGAACTGGTACCACGGGATCCAGTACAAGCCTCGCAGTTTACTGCGGCTGGATATTGGTGAGGTCTCCCTCGGGAGTACACGTGGTGGCTGTGGTCACCAATTTGGTGGAAGGTTTGTCAGATAAGGATTGATGTTCAATCCATGTGGTTGGACTTCGGTCCGGCTGATAGTAGCAGAACCTATATGTTGTTGTGAATCAACAAATATAAGATCATCTAGATAGGATCGGCACTTTTAAGCAAGGTGTTAGATCATGGGACTTACCAAATCATGTTCTAGAAATTGCCACCTGGGTGACCCGAGGTCACCTTCGGGTGGTTCTTGGGCACTAAGAGGAGTGCTGGTAACACTTATTTTTTCACCCGGTGTTAAGAGCACCGTCAGTTTGAGCCATAAGGCAGGTACTGACGTAAATGATTGGACTTGTTGTCCGTTGCAGAATAATTTCTCTCGTGGTTGTTCAATGTCCTTGAGGCGTAGCACACTGGGTGCCCCTCCTGTGTTAACACTGCACCAATCGCATAGTTGGATGCATCTGTCGTTAAGGTAAATTGTTTTTCGAAATCGGGATAGCGTAAAACAGGATGTGTACTAATTAATACTTTTAACTTCTCGAAGGCTTCAATATAAGTTGGATCTTTTACATTAATTTTCGTAGCCTTTTTCAAATATTTCATAACTGGCTGGGCTATCTTTGCATAGTCTTTTACAAACTTGCGGTAATATCCAGTCAATCCCAAGAAACTTTTTATCTGTTTCTCGGTTTTTGGTAATTCTAGATTTTGAATAATTTCAATTTTGTTAGGATTTGGCTTCATGCCATCCTTGGTTAATATATGTCCTAAGAATTCTGTTTCTTTCTTTAAAAAATTGCATTTACCTATTTGAATTTTCTGATTTTTACTCTCAAGAACTTTAAAAATGTTTCCTATTGCTTTAATGTGCTCGGCTAGAGAGGTACTAAAAATTAAAATGTCGTCTAAGTATACGACACATGTTTTGTTTATATAATCCCTCAAAATTTCATTCATCAGCCTTTGAAATGTGGCTGGCGCATTTTTGAGGCCAAAAGGCATCCTTACAAATTCGTATAACCCATGCGGTGTTACGAATGCCCTTTCTTCTCTGTCCTCCTTCTTTACAAGAATTTGATGGTACCCCTTTGCTAAATCCAATGTTGTAAAATACTGAGCTCTGCCCAGTTTATCCAATATTGAATCTATATTTGGCAAAGGAAATTTGTCATCTACAGTAACCTCATTCAATTTCCTGTAATCTATTACTATGCGATATTTTTTTTCACCTGAGTTGCCCATCTTTTTTGGTACAACTATTAGTGGACTTGAATATCTTGAATAGCTTTTCTGGATGATGCCTTGTTCTACCATTTCCTTGATTTGTTTTCTAACTTCCATATCGTGTTGAGGTGGGTATCTATATAATTTTGAAATAATCTGTTTTTGTGTAGTAGTTCTAATCTCATGCTGAATTTCTGTGGTATTAGTCAATTTGTCGCCTTCTTTATATAATAATTTCTTATATCGTTTCAATAAATTAATAACTTCTTTACGCTCTTCCTCATTCAAATGATCCAATGCAATTTTTTCTAATTTCGAGTCACTAACTTCAAGATTACAGATTTGCTTAAATTCATAAGGGTTGTGCAAAAAATTACTCACTTTTCCGTTGAGCGTTATTTCTCCTTTTTCAATATTTATTTGGGAATTTAGAAAATTCAAAATGTCAATTCCTATAATAAAGTCATATATTCTTCCTGTTAATGGTGTGACCTTCCAACGAATCCTTGCGTTGTTAGGCAAATTAAATTCATTCGGTGCTTCTGTATGTACTTCGTAATCAATTCTATCTTTATTCGTTAATGTACTAAAGGTAATTTGGCGTCTCAATTTAATTTTTTTCAAATCAGTTATCGCACTAGTAATTAAGCTGAGACTAGCTCCAGTATCTATTAATGCTATGTATGTTTTATTATTTATATTGAGTGTTATTTTTGGTAAGCATTCTGCGGCTGCTTCATGAAAAAAACCGCGTTATTCAATTCCTCACAATAATTAGTTCCAAGTCCTTCTGGGCTTTGCCTATCGTAGTTTAAGCGATTTTGGCCAAACTTACGATTAGGGTGTCCTGCCACTCGAGGATCGTCGTAACTTCTTTCAATATTGTCTACCTCCATGGGTTCTATTCGGTTTGGTCTAGGTGGATTCCAACGAGCTTGGGTGGAATTCGGTCTAGGGTGTCTCATTAGTAGCCACTGTTGAAAATTCCCTGAGGCATTATTATTTCTAACTTCATTTTGGAATTTATATCTACAGGAATTATTAAAAGAATTATTATTGAACCTGTTCTGTTTTCCACGTCTATAAAAATTAGGAAAATTATTTCCTTCCTGATGCTCTCGACTATTTTTAATTTCTCTATTTTGGTTATTAAAATTTGACCTGTTATGATACTGATTCTTGCGGTGTTTTTCCCTTCCGTGTTTTTTATATTCTGATCTTATACAACTGTTCTCGAATCTCCTCCTATTTATTATATCAATAATATTCCCTAAATCCCGTTCGTTATAAATTTTATCAAGTAGTATTCCCTGAGTCATTTCCTTAACTGTATTAACTAATAAATTATCTATACCTGATAGATCAATGCAGTGATGTCCGTTTGTGGGATGTTTATAATGATGTTCTTGGCTTCCCCTTGGATACTTCTATAATAAACAGCTTTTGTCGCTTCTTTTTTCATCTCTTCATTTGCCATAGTACCCAGCAAGTGTTCCACGTTGCTGATAAATGAGTTTATTGTTATATCGCCAGTTCCCGTGAATGTTGGAATATGTGCTACATTTTTATTTATGTGTTCCAGTTGGTTTGGTTGCCGTTGTTGGAGTTCTATGTAAGCATTTCTTAGTTGTTCTAATTGTTGTTCTCTACGATTTAATTATTCTAATATATCGGCTGGAAACATGTTCGGTAGAGCATGTGCTCCATTTTCCTGTTGTTGTTCCATTCTTCTTCGTTGATCGAATCTTCGTTGCCTTGATGCTCTAATGATGAAGTATTTTGAATTTTTCTTTCACAAAAATAATATTTTTTTCAAGTGGTGTTCAAATTCTTTTGTCCACTACACTTTGCTTTGTTTTGCTGTGGTATTCAATTTACAACTGTTCACTTCACTTTACATGTTAGCGTGGAGCTTTACTTAAAAAAGTTTACTGCATAGCTTTGTTTAAGTGGTGTAAATTTTTTTTCCTTTTTCAAGTTTCTGTATACTATTAGTATTACGATTTTAGTTTTTGGAAATAAATGTTCACTGCACTTATAATTTTAATTTATTTATTATGTATTATATTCTGGAGGGTCCCGTAGGATTCGCAGAATATATATGTATATTTTTTTTATATATAAATTTTATTATACACTTTTTGAACTATTCGTATCCCTTTTATAATTTTTTCTTTTGGGATCCTACCGACTGCGCCATTCAAATAGAGAGCTTTTGAATTGTTAAAAAAATTATTTTTTATTTTCAACTTTATTGGAGCACCTTGCAACTTAGACTACTTTCTTTCATTTTCGTTCATTATCATTTTACTTCTTGTTGACATGAATTTCAGTTAGTTTAGCTTAAAGTGTGTTTTACAATTTTTTGTTTACTTATGCTAAATTTATTTTATTTTAAAATTACCTTGAATTGAAACGGAAATACAATGAATGCAGTTTTGGCAATATTTATTAAAATTTACTGTGTTAAATTGGGGCCGTTGCAATTCTTGGAATTGCGACCGAAAAATAGTATGGACTTATAATTAAGCTTTAATTTTCTAACAGGAAATGATATTTGCTTTATGTTTTTATACTTTGTATTTTTGCTATGAAATCATCAATACGGTCATTCTTTAAGTATGTGAATGTATTGGGATTTGTATATATAACTCGCTTGCGATGCAACATAAGAAATAAGCAATTAGTGTTGCAATACTTCCGCTTAGTTAGCTGTCCCAATAAAATATGTAGAACATTGTTGAGGTTGCATTTTGTTAACATAGCAATAGTTATTATTAAATATAAATGAAATTTATTTGTTGGTGGTTAAGCAATGTCTATATGCATTTCATTGGTGCTTTACCAAATCGTCAGTAGACTTCAACCACAGTTTTGTTCTGTTGTTATTTTTGAAAATAGTTTGTAATTTACAAGTTGTGAATTCTCAGATGGGTTTCGGAAGTATATGCATAAGATAAGAGGTTTTTAGCTTTTCAAAACTGTGGTTGAAGTCTACTGACGATTTGGTAAAGCACCAATGAAATGCATATAGACATTGCTTAACCACCAACAAATAAATTTCATTTATATATAATGGTATTGTGACAACAATGTGTTAAATAAAAAAAATTTCATAACAGTTATTATTAAATAAAATATTGGAATTAAAGTTTAGTGATTATTCAACTCTAAATAAATAAAGTACACTTCAGACCTTCGGGCTGAAGACATTTTTTAAAAACAAAAATAATATAATCTTTATTTAATTTATACAAACACACATATATACCATATATGTGTGTTTGTATATTATATATGTAGCTATATGTTCAGTAAAGCACAACCAAGAATGTTAAAATAAAGATTACGCCATGCGCATGATTTACCGTTTGATGACGTATTTGTTCCCTCGAAGAGATTGCCAAATTTTTATTATATGCAAAACTAATACTTTCTCGTACAACATTAATATTTTATGCTATATTTGGCAACTCTTAACTTGAAGTGTAAAAAACTTAATAAAACTTGATTTTTTAAGCTCATAAACTGTAAACAGAAAACATAAATTAAATAGAAAAGAGAACAAAAAAAACAATCATGAAATGTGCCGTGGGCAATTGCAAACAAAGTAACAGCAAAAAAAAACAAGTGAGAAATAAATGTGTTAATATGTTATATTGTTACCAACATTTTTTTTTGTTTTCAAAAAGCTGTGTCATTTTATAGTTTTCCAAGAGATGAAGCTCAAAGGAAGTTATAGCAGATATTTTGCAAGCAAAAAAATTTGTTTTGAATGGGGAAAACTGGAAAATAATTAGCACTTGGGTTCAATATTTATATAAAATAACTATAAATTAACAATTTCAAATAAAAAAAAGTGGAAAATTAAATAATTTTTTTAAATTGTTTATTATCAAACAAATTTAATTTGAAAAATCGCAATTTGCCCCACTGTCCAGTTTTTATAATAACATAATAGTTCTCCAGTTGAATTTTATTAGCCAATCAGAACACATGTAGAGTGACGGCAGAGTTCCATCATGCGCTGAAAAGTATTTTTATTTCAACTTGTTGGCGCAATCTTTATTTTATCATTCTTGAGCACAACCAAGAACAACCATGACCAGATGCTTCACGAAGTTACCAGACGACGTCACTTTGCTATATAAAGTCACTGCCAGAGATCAGCAGAATTAGTGTGATTTTAAATCTAGACCAGACATGTGCAGCTAGTACTCTTTTGAGTCATCGTGTTTTCACACCGATAGTAGCTTCATCGTTTTTTCACACCAACATGTCCGAAAGCTTGCTGCTTGTTTACCGATTCAAAGTCAGTTGCTATTCTGCATTTGACAAAGAGACACCGTATCGCTCTGCAAGCAAAATTATTTGTAATAAAAAACAAAAAACAAACAAAAACAAACAACTGCACTTAAAAAAAAATGGACGAATATAAAGAAATTTTTATGTTTGTAAATGGCAAAAATAATGCGCAATGCCTGATTTGTGATAAAATCTTCACAAATTTAAGATTTTATAATTTAAAAAGACATTTCATATCCATTCATAAAAATATTAATGAATTGGATGAAGAAAAAAAATATGAAATGTTCAATTCCCTGCAACAAAAAAATGCCCCTCCTCTAAGTCTGAAAAATAAACAAAGAGAAGTATCCTGTTATTAAGAAGGAAATACTTAAATTATACTCCATGTTCGGGTCCACGTACGACTGTGAAGCCGCTTTTAGCATTTTAAAATTAATTAAAAGTAAATATCGCAACAAATTAACGGATGAACACCTATGTGATTTATTAAGAATAAAACTTTACGAGGGGGAAATAATCATTGGAGATGTTGATATTTGATTTTTTTTTTAAGATTTAGTTTTAATTTTTAATTTTTTTAATTTTAATTTTTTACTCAGTGTACTACTTTTGTTTTCTCTGCTTTTGTTCTGCTTGCTGCGTTCAACTTAACACAGTCGCAAAATTCGTAAAACTGATTTGAAATGCGTTTGTGTCAGTTTGCACATGTCTGATCTAGACGGATTAACATTGCTAAGTGTTTAGTAGTACAAATACTCGTGTTAATTAAGTATTAAATAAAGTGTTGCCGCATTATATTTCTAAAATGAATTGTCTGTGTTTTTAATTTGATGCAATTAAACGAATCCTTGAAGGATAAGTAAAAAACGTTTCTACGAAAATGTCTAAAAACGTAACAATATATGTATATGTATATATATACACCCAGAGAAAAGATTGGTTGGAAAATGGTTAGACCGATTAAATATTGGTTGAAGACATTCTGTTTCAGTACATACTATAAATTTTCTATGAATCCAAAAAACAATCCATGTTCACTACCTTAAGATCA
Organism: Linnaemya tessellans; assembly: GCA_951800035.1. NCBI lineage: Eukaryota > Metazoa > Arthropoda > Insecta > Diptera > Tachinidae > Linnaemya > Linnaemya tessellans. Next base: position 87,937,705 of record OX637535.1, on the reverse strand, counting down.
TAACTGTAATAAAGATATGATTCTGAAAACTAATAATTGTATTAGATCAACCGATGTTGTGCTTTTATCATGGCCAAATAACAAATTGATGACCATGACCGAATAAAATATTATAAATTGGATTTTAATACCAAATATTAGTATTTGCAATAATCTTTCAATTCTTACGTTAAAATAACGAAATTCATTCGGTTGTTGCAACTATGTAACTAGTGATTCATTCTACCATAATAGCTTATAGCTTCAAATTAAAATTAAAGGCTAAAGCTATGTACAGACGATTTTTTTTTTTTTATGTTTCTTTATTTAGCTGTAGGCTATTTTATACAAAATTTATACATATTTATTAGATTTTACTATAATTAAAATTTTTTACATATAATGTTAATTTACGTTTGAAAACATAAATATTTCTTTCAATTTTTAATTCCATTGGTAGTTCATTGTATAGTTTAAGACCATTATAAAATAATAAGTTTTGTAAATAGCTAGTTCTGCAATAATTTAAAGTCTCCTCTATTCCTCAGATAATATGGTTGTACATCTACCACGTATGTAATTTGCTTCTCTAAGTATTTCGGCAGCAGTCCATTTTTCATTTTAAATATAAACATTATAACATTCATTATCAGTCTTTGGTTTACTGATAGCCATTGCAATGCTTCTAACATTACATTTATGTGTGTTACTCTGCTACATTTAAGTATACATCGCATACCACAATTTTGGAGCCTTTGTAGTCTATTTTTCATTTGTTGGTTGCCAAGAAACATAACAGTTGAGCAATACTCAAAGTGCGGTTTAACTGTAGTATTGAATATATTTACTGCTGTGATATTTGATACTTTATTTCTTATTCTCCTTAGGAATGCTATCTTTTTTGATATTTTTTTGCAGATGTAATCGTAGTGCAAGTCAAATTTTAATTTTTTATCTATTATAACACCAAGGTATTTCATCTCTGTAACCTCTTCAAATTTGTTCACCATCGATCACTATATTCTCCGACGTAGCTCCGTTAATAATCATTGCCTTAGTTTTGTTTTTATTTAGTTTGAGTTTGTTCATTTTCAAATATCTATCCACACTTTCCAATTCTTTATTCATCTTTCTCACGTTTTCTGTTGCTGAATCTCCGCTGACGTATATATGTAAGTGCATCGTCCGCAAACATACAAATTTTCGCGTTTTGCAGTATTTTTTCCATATCATTTATATATATTATAAACAACAACGTACCTAAAACTGCTCCTTGTGGTACTCCAATATCGTTATTTACTGCTGACGAAATATATTCCCCACATTTTGTTCTTTGAGTTCTATTTTGTAAATAGCTTTCAAACCATTTTTGCTCAGTTCCTTTAACCCCGTATTGTTTTAGTTTAAGTAATAATATTTCTCTGTTAATTGTTTCAAAAGCCCGCTTTAAATCCAAAAATATTGCTACTACACATATGCTGTTTGATACTTCTGTTTTCCACTGTGTTATTACTAGGTTCAAAAGAGACTCGCAGCTATGATTATTTCTGAAACCTGACTGTGTTTCATTTAACAAATTATTATCTTCAAAATATTTGTTCAGTTGATAATGTACGATTTTCTCTAATATTTTACTAATTGTCATTAACATATTAACCGGTCTTACTTCGTTTGGATTTTTTGTATTCTTTACTTTTTGTATCGGTACTACACAGGACTCTTTCAAACAGCTTGGAAAAGTTCCAGTTCTCAAAGATTTGTTTATGAGTGTATATAGTGGATTACCAAGAATATCGAAATTTTCAACAAACATTTTTACTGACATGTAATGATGGTCTTTTTTATTGTTTAAAAATTTTAAAATTTCTTTCAACTTATTAATTGAGAGTACCTCAAAATTAAACTTTAGTGCTGGGTTGTCTGGAATGAGGTTTTCATACTTGATGAATTTTATGCTTTCTGCTATTTGCTTTACACTGTTAACAAAAAAAAACAATTGAGCTCTTCCGCTATTATGTTTTCATCCTTTAATATTTTATCTTTTATTTGTATTTCTTGAATTGAAGATATATCTTTTTTTAATACAAGAGATTTAATTGTTTTCCACATGGTTTTTTGATCATTGCACGTGTTAATTTTGTTGCTTATGTAATTATTTTTTGCCAATTCTAGATGCATTTTGTAGTTATTTCTGTGTTTTTTGTACTCATTCCAATGAAACCAGGTGTTGTACCAAATCGCTCTCTGATATAAAAGTATCTTATACTCTTTCATGGAATTCAACTCGGTATTAAACCATGGATTTTGCGTGTTTTTTAGTGTTTTTGTAGTTATCATTGGGTCTAGAGCACTCTTTATACCATTGACTAATAGTTCTGACAATTGGTGCACATCATTAGTTGTATTTGTATTACTTATTTCGTTATGTATTAAGGTGTCTCGGAATTTTGCTTTATCAAGTTTAAGTATTTTTATTCGTTTGCTGTTTAAACCTTCTAACTTTTCTTTCTGGGGTATTTCTATTTCAATGGATTCATGATCACTAATATTATATTTTATATTAGTCTTTGCGTTTATTTCTTCTATATTAGTTATAACATAATCAGTTAGTGTAGATGAAGTGTTTGTTATTCTTGTGGGTTGTGTAATTATTTGTTTGAAAAAATTATCATTTATAATTTCTTTTATACTGCTTCTATTAGAGCTGTGTTCTAACCAATTAATATTAAAATCACCCGTTATTAAATGACTCTCGTTGGTATCGTTTGCTTCTAGTTCATCTTGTAGGAATTTAATGAAAATACTCTCAGGAGAATTTCTGCTGTCCGGTGATCTATACACTCCTGCAATTATATATTTTCTGCTTTTATTTTTAATTTCAATTTTCAACCACCACAAAACTTTCTCTATTGATTTGTTGCCCATAACTCTTATGCTCATCTTTTATAAAAAAGCACACTCCTCCGGTATGTCTTGAGTTACTATTACATCTAACTGTTTTGTAGTTTTTTATCATTATCTCGGCATCCTCAATATTTTCTGTTAAATGAGTCTCAGTTAAAGAAACAAAATCAAAATTTTCCTCAACAATTAGACTTTCTAGTTCGTTAAAATTTGCAGTAAAACCACCAATATTTAAGTACAACACTTTTAAAGAAATTGGTTGCTAGTATGCAACCCTCTCCTCCTCCTGTTGTTTTTTGCGTTTCAAAATTTGACAGCCTGCATCTCTACAATCGTGGTTAACATTTATATCGTTTAAATTCAATCTTTCTTTTGCTTTTATGCAGTTAATACATTTTTTTTCACTACTTAAACAATCTTTATAAGAATGGCCACTTTGGCTACATTTAGCACAAATTTGGTTATCTTGTTTGCAATATTTAGATGTATGGTTAAATCCCCAGCACTTGTAGCATCTCAATACGTTAATACTTTCATACACTGGACACCTGTCCCATTCTATGTTTATTTTGTTTTTCTTCATTATACTTTCAAAACCTTTTCCATCTATTTCAATTAAGGCATTGTACACTCGCGGATTTTTGAAGGATCTATATACTTTCACACATTCCATGTAATCACAATCGATATTGTTCTGCTTCTTGATTGCTTCCACTATTCTATTTCCTGGTAATTGTTCATTTAAACCCGCTATCAAAATTTTTGGTCGTCGCATTTTTGGCATCTGTATTTCATATTGGCCACCCATTTTCTCTCTTAATTCATCTGATAATGTTTCTCTTTCACTTTCGTTTTGACATCTAATCGCTACAGTACCATCGTTTCTCTTTCTAAAGCCTCTTAGTTGTAAACTTAATGATGAAGGTTTAATGTTCTCTTTTACTTCTTTCTCTGTTCTTTCACTATCTTGTTTATTTTTTGGTTTTAAAATAACGGGAACACTGTTATTGTTTTTTTTTAATTTGACTTGCATATGATTCTTTTTCAATGCTCTCGCTGCTCTTTTTAATTTCAAATACAACATCATCCTTTATCTCTGTTAACACTTTGTTTGTTTTATTTATTTCTTTAATTATTTCGTTTCCTTTTTTCTGCACAGTTTCTATAAGTTTTTTATAGTTATTATTTGTTAATTCAAAAAAGTTAATGCATTCATCACATAAAAATCTTATATTTGGACATTTTAACATGTTGTCCATTTCATATTCCGACAAACCAACACATTTCAAATGAAAATTTTTTCCACAGAATCCTTTACAGCGAACATTAGCGGTTCTACAGCCTCCTTGACACTTTCCACACTTCAGATCCATCTTGAACGAGACCCTTTTGGTGCAATTAAAGGCCTCGAATCCCAGAAAACAACTCTTATCTTTTTTTAATTATAGCAAAATAAAAACTTTCAAAAACACGTCCGTTCTCTTTGAGAGTTTGCACATTACTTAACGATTGGCAGATCTTCCAATATTGTCAGAAAAATGTTAAGAAAATGTCTAACAACCGTGTGAACTTACAATTTTTGTATTGCAACGTTGTTACAAAAACCATTGGCAGCACATTGTAAGGCAATAATATTGTAAGCTATCTAACAATCGTGTGAACACCTTATTTTGTCATTGTTAGTCAATTGTCAGACATTGTAAGCTCATTGGATGTTGGCACATGTGTGAAATTCATGCAGCTGACAATGGCACTATTGTCAGCGAAATATTTCTATTGGCAACGCTGTTCATAAATACGTGAAACAAACCAAAGCCAAAAGTTAAAAAAATAAACAAATTAAGTTGAAAATGGACAGCGACACTTCCATTAATGAAAACTGCATCATACAATGCAGCTATGAGCCAATTGACTTGCCCTTTCTTATAGATTCGCCAACGTCCTCAGAATGCGGGCAAAAGTCAAAGAAAAAAAAATGTTATCGCAAAAAGGTGGAATCAGTGTGGTCAAACGCAAGTATAATCAAACTTATCGAGGAAGTTGAGGCACGGCGAAGTTTGTAGGACGCTGGTTGCGCTGAGTACAAACTTCCAAAAGATATTTTATGGCAAGAGATCGCAGATGCCATTCATGCCAGCGTAAATGATTGCAAAGGAAAATGGGCGAATCTCCACACCACATTCAATTGCAATATGGAAAAATATAGAAGAAAAAAGTCCGGCCAAGGTACTGATGAACAATTTCAAATTGTTTGGCAGTATTTCAAACCAATGATGTTTTTGGAGACCACAAAAGTACGACAAAGTACTCAATCCATTTCCTCTATGAAATTGGCAAGTATTAAATGCATTTGTAAACAAAGTAAACATACATACGTGGATATATGAATAATTTTTTATTTTTACAGGACTCTGCAATCACGGATGAGTCAGTAATCTTTGATATGGGCTTTAGAGGCGAATTAAGTTCAATTCCACCCTACACGTTGGAGAAACAACGCAATCGCAAACCCGCTTTAACTACTTCGCCAACACCATCAATATGCGGACGCAAAGGAGATTTGAAAGTGATGGCTGTAGAGGCACTGCAATCATTGCAACGTAGCGACTCTCAACCAAAGGATACATTTACGGCTATTGGGGAGTATATAGCCGCCGAGTTGAGAAATCTGTCGCCAGAATTATCTGCAATAGCTAAAGCGAAATTAAGGCGTGCATTCAATGACATATTGGATGAAGTGAGTTTGGTGGTAAGTGTATCATTTCTTTCTTCTAATCGGTTTTATTCTAATGTATTTTTAATTACCTTACCTTCCAATGCAGGTACCAGAGTAGCAGTGGTTTTGATTACCTGCAAATATGTTTTTATTTTTGTTATATTATCTTCCTTTTAACCTTTTTGTTTTCTACAACCAATGGAGTTTGGTACCTCTTATAAAATATCTTTGGGAAGTTTCTATTCAGTGCAAGCTGTGAATTCTGTGAATTGTTTTTGGTTATGATTATATATATATGTATATATATATATATATATATATATATATATATATATATATATGAATGAAATGTTTTTGTTTTTAAATTAGCTTTAATGTTTAATGTAAACATGGATCTCTGGCTACAATGTGCCTTTAATAAATATGTACAAAAAATTTTAATAAGTAATTATTTGGTTTCATACTTACTTTAACTTGATATGGCCAAAGGAAATAAAAACCAAAATTATCCATCAGTATCTATCAAATAGTTTGCAGTTATTTTATTTCATTGCTAATAAAGATTTTGGTTCATTTACAATGCAATTTGATCAACTGAAAAGTTTGTTCAAATTAGTTACGTTTTGCCAATATATGATCGTCGACATTTTTATTATTATATATGAATAAAACTATAATTATATGTTTAGATTAAAAAAAAAAAATTTTATTGGTTTTTACAGCTTATATGTGCATATGGTATAAAGATTTGTTAAGCTTTAAGTCAATGTTTTTGATTGGAGAAATATTGAATAAATTTGCAAAACTTAAAAAAGATATTGATTCTTAATATCAAACTCAAAACATTTTATACAACGAAATAATACTTACATACATATAAATATATGTATGTAATTCATTAAGTGAAAGTAAGTGCTCATTGTCGACTTATTTGTGTGTACTGAAAATCTAATTCACCTTCTTCGACGAAATATTCTGTGAATTCTCTTTGGACATCTTCGGCAGTGAAAGCGTCATTACGTGATTTTTGCAATGGCAACATTGAATTGCCCACCGATTCCTCGCTACGCCAATCACCTGGAATAAGTCCACCATTGTCATCATAATGGTCAAATACATTGGCCGGCGCATACTTTTTTTTATTTGTTGTGATTAAAAAGTTGTGGAGCACGCAACAGGCAAGTGTCACCTTAATTGTTTTTTCTGGATTTAGGCTTATTGGTTTCCGCAGTACCCGGAAACGTGAACACATGACCCCAAATACATTTTCAACAATACGGCGAGCACAACTTAGCCGATAATTGTAAACGCGTTGCACCATAGTGAGACCTCGTTGGCTATATGGCTTTAACAGATTATGCCGCATAGCAAACGCATCATCAGGAACGAGTACGTAGGGAACAGGCAGCTGTCGATCGGGTAGTGCCTTAGGGGGTGGCAAAAATAGCTGGTTAGTATCCAGCGCTTGTCCGAATGTACAACGATTAAACACTCCACCATCAGAAAAGCGACCATTACGACCTACGTCAACATACAAAAACTTATATTCCGCGTCAGCGATGCCCATTAGTATGATGCTATGCGTACCCTTGTACCCTATATATATATAGTAGTATTGTGACAACAATGTGTCAAATAAAAAGTTTTCATAACAGTTTAATTTAGATTTTATTTTTCATTTTGCCTTATAAATACTTTTCTTGTTATCCAATGGATTTCTGATTGTATAAAGGTGTAGAAAAATAAAATAGATTCATATCGAACATACTTTATTTGTTGGTTTAGTTTTGTATGAGTTGCAAGCCTATGTTCTTGTTCAGTTGTTATTTTTGAAAATAGTTTGTAATTTACAAGTTGTGAATTCTCAGATGGTTTTCGGAAGTATATGCATAAGATAAGAGGTTTTTAACTTTTCAAAACTGTGGTTAAAGTCTACTGACGATTTGGTAAAGCACCAATGAAATGCATATAGACATTGCTTAACCACCAACAAATAAATTTCATTTATGTTTTGTAATATTTTTTATTTCTTTAACTTTTGTTATTAAATTAGGTAATATAAATTTTTCATGAGTTTTAATCAGGGCTGTTGAGTCGGAGTCGAAGAGTCGGAGTTGCACTGTTTGTGCCGGAGTCGGAGTCGCTAAAAAAAGTCGCGACTCCGACAGAATTTTGCGAATTTTTTTTTTTAAATATTTTCTATTTTCAAATATTTGCCTTTTTACAGAAATTGACTTAATCTTTTTAATGAATTATTATTTAGTTTATTTAATTTGAATTATTAATTTTGTTGATTTTTTGTTGTGTATTGGAATAATAAAAACGTAAAAATGTGAGACTTTTCGTTTAAAAAAACGACTATTTTGCTTCTTTTTCAAAAACTTCAACATTAACCCTATTTGTCACTCATAAACTTGTGCTTTTATTTTCTCATGATTGAGAAGAAACCGAAGCAAACAAAAGCATTAACGTTCTCTCCCAAGTAAAAGCAATTTTGAAAAGTCACGGTTCACACAGTGAAATTTCATTACAAAAATTTCAGTGTGCAGACACGGATGAAAGTGTAGAAGAGAATAAAAAAAAATTCATAAGAAATATTTCACTATGTAAACCCAGACTAAAATCTAAAAAATTTAGCAACTTTACAATTTCAAATTATGGCAACACTGAATGCAATTACTGTTTGCATATATTCTCTATCGTGTAAATACTCTCTTTCGTTAGAATTATGTATTGATAAAGCATTGCATTCAAAACAAAAGCTATGTTTTTGTTAACGGTTACATTTGAAAATGAATTTGTTGGGAGAAGATTGAATTCTGGGAATCCCCCAATTGCTAACAAACGCAAACAATGGTTTTAGTTTTATAGCAGTCAGTACGCTGTTGTCTTTCATCACAAAACTTTTGTTCACTATTGTGGAAGTTTACATTACCGCGAGTTCACTGTATTCAGCATAAAATTAAAATTTATTTGTTTTTATTATAAAAGGTTATAGTTCTGATGTTTCAGTTATTTTGTTATTTAAAAAAAGAATAACATTGAATACTGAAAGTGAAAGTGGAATTTAAGTTCCATGTGAGTAGATATTTGCATACAAATAATTAATTTGAACTCACAAATATTTAATATAATTTTTATTTTTAAACAAAAATTTAAAAAATACTTACATACACAATTGCTTCAATTAATAAGTTTATTTATTTAATAACAGCGATTAATTTGACAATGAATAAAAATAAGCGGCAGAAGCAGAAATCGTCAGCTTTTGAATATTTTTCAGTTACTGTTGATGATAAATTTTTCATATGCCAAGTGACCAAAGATGGTGATGAAGAAATATGTGGTAGCAATATTAGTGCATATTCCGGAGAAGGTACTAATGCTCCGACCAGAACATCGAATTTAAAGCGACATCTACAACGTTATCACCCCATGATATTTAAAACTGTTACTGAAAAAGATAAGCAGGCGTCTGAAGTTGAACCAAAGCCAAGTTCTCCAAAATGTCAAGCACCTGTAACAAAATTTTTTAAGGCTGAAAATATTACTGTGGCTATGACTGCAGAAAAATTCAAGCGCTGTATCATCGAAATGGTTTACTCAAATTCTATGCCTTTAACTTTTTTTCTTCTGCTGCTTTTGTCTCTTTAAATGGCGAAATGGCTGGTAAATTTGGCATTTCTTTAGAAAGAAGTAATATTAGAAATATGGTACTACAGGAGGCAAAAAAGCAGAAGGATATGCTCAAAGATATTTTAGTAGGACGGTTTGTTCTTCTGAAGATGGACGGATGTACCCGTCACAGAGTTAATTACTTTGCAATTAACGCCCAGTTTATTGATGACAAGAAAAAAGTCGTCACACGTACTTTGGCAGTAAAGGACACTGAAGCGCATCATACAAGCAGTTATTTGCAAGATCTAGTTATGGACGTTCTATCGGATTTTGGTATTAACAAGCAACAAATTTTATGCATTGTGACAGATAATGCTACCAATATGGTCAGCACTGTAAATAAGCTGAATGAAGATATAGTAGCATACGTTTATGATGATAATGAAGCTTGCGAAGAGGAACTTAATGATATTTTAGACGGATTTGTGGATGATGCTCTAAATATTTCCCAGATCCATCACATGCGTTGTGCAGTGCATACATTGCAACTCGCCATTCGTGATGGATTGGAAGATTATGATGCTAAGACTTATTGCAAAAGTACGGAGTGTCGTGGTTTCTTGCAGAACACCAAAACTAGATGCCATTTTGAAGCGACGTGCTGGAAAAGGGGCAATTTTAGATCAAGCTACGCGGTGGGGAAGCACTTATTTAATGATTTAACGCATCATTGAACTAAAACATGTTCTTACTGATATGGCTAACCCAGCTGCAACAATAACTGATGCGCAATGGGAAGAAATAGAAAAACTTGAATGTCTTCTTCGTCATCCTTATACCGCAACCAAAAATTTTCAAGCCGCAGATTTAACTCCTAGTATGTTCTACGAAGAATGGTGTAACCTCATTTTCCGTTTTTCTAAAAGTAATTGTAAAATAGCTGATGGAATTAAGGATTCAATGATACGCAGAGAAAGTACCCTCCTAGACAATGATATCTTACTAGCGGGTATACACGTCGATCCTATGGTCCGAGTTTTACTATCCCAAGAACGTCAAATACGAGCTAAAGATGCTTTATATGAATTAGCCATTCGTATGAAAGGTATAGAGGTGCAAGATGAAGAACGTAATGATTATTCTTCATCAAATATAATTCCTGAGGACGTTGTTGTAGATGACTTTGAAAAATATTTAGACGAGCAGGAGCAGTTCAAACGTCGTCGTTTAAATTTAGTTGAAAGTAACAAAGACACAGAAACTCCAACAGTCTTAACTAAATTTAAAATAGACTTTTACCAAACATTAACGGAGGTGGAGAAATTTGACCGTTCTTCAAATTTAGCAATAAAAGATGCAATTCCAAAGTACCCAGAGATTATCCAAGATGCTGCTCTGATCGTCACGGCATTGCCACCGACACAAGTCTCCGTAGAACAATTATTTTCTGCACTCAGAATCATCAGATCCGATTTGAGAGCATCAATGAAGCCAGATATTATTGAGGCTATCCTATTTTTAAAAGCAAATGCAGAATAATTTTTTATTTTAGGTGTACTATTTGAAGTTTTGTTATTTTAAATTTTATTTTATTTGAAGTTATTTTATTTTATTTGAAGTTTTGTTATTTTGAGTTTTCGTTATTTTAATATTTTGTTTATTATTAAAAGAATTAATAAAAATCAGGGCACACTGATACAGGTAGGAGCGATAGCCCATACGGTTATTTTGTTTTTGGGAGAAATTCTAATACAAACGTCAAAATTTCTTTACATATTTACATACATACAAAATTTAAAAGCAAATGTAGAAACAAACATGTATATTTTGTTTTTGTACTTTTTCGTTTTGCTTTGCTCTACACAATTAATTGTGACGTTTGAATTAGAATTCACAAAAACAAAATACATGTAGGTTTTTATTTTTGTAAAACCGCTCCTACCTGTATCAGTGTGCCCTGAATAAAAATAATTAAAGTATTTTACGCTGCAGTCACACTATCAAGTTTCTCTTTCAAGATTTTTACACATACTGCTTGTCAAAATTCACAAAATTTGAAAGCTGTGACGTAGGCTGCACGCAATTTCAAAGCAAGTTTTCAGCAAGATGTCATCAAAACAACACTGATAGCAGAATATTTTTAGATAAGAATGCAAATTTGGAAGAAAAAACTGCAATCAGCTGTTTTCTTGACTGTAACTTGAAACACTCAATTTGAACGAAAATTTGAAAGCAAACTCTCAGCAAGTTTTAATAGTATGACTGTATTGGTAAAAAAATGAGAGAAATTTTAAAATTTGAATGAAAACTTGGTCGTGTGACACCCAAGTAAAAAACAAAATGTTAAATTGATCCATTTTTATCGGATTTGAGTTAATGATGCCAAATTGAGTAATTTTTAACGCTCGTTATAATTTTTTTTTAAAATATTGACCATTTAAATTTTTTTTTTTACAAAAAAACAACGTAACTTCAAATGTTTATTATTATAATAATTTTCAGCACTAACGACGTATATAAAAACACACATTAGAACACACGTTGTTGTTACTGAAAAAAAATGCAAATTAATTTTGAATTATTTTTCAGTTTTTTTGAAAGAAAGTCTGACTCCAACTCCAATGCTAAATGTGTATGGACATTAGGGTGTCCCGATGATTGAATCGCGTTAATCATTAGCAGGGTAATTTTGTGCTGATTATGAAATATTCAACAACCTTTTTTTTTGGAGGGTACTTATGGACCTCTAAACGGGATTGAAGTTTGAGATTTCGCGAAAAAAAGTTGTTTGTTTTTTACAAATTAATGCTGAATTGTTTGGTAAAATAGTGCTCATTAAAGGAAAAATTTCAAACAATCGTTAGTGCACCGATTTTGATTCATAATTGCATTTTTAATACATATTAATATTTATTCACAAAAACTCCTTTTTGCAAAAAATTGCAAAATATTATAGTTTGATTATATTTTATGGGAAAGTTTTTAAATTTGCTTAAAACGGCAAAAAAAAAATCAATGAAAAATATGTTTTTGTGAAAATTTTTTTTAAAAATGCAATTATGATTCAAAATCGGTGCACTAAAATTTGTTTGTAAATTTTCTTTTAATGACCACTATTTTACCAAACAATACAGACATATTTTGTAAAAAACAAACAACTTTTGATTCAGCTTTATTTTGTTATATTTATTTTTGTTTTTTCGCGAAATCCCAAACTTCAATCGCGTTTAGAGGTCCATAAGTACCCTCAAAAAAAGTTGTTAAACATTTCTTGATTCAATTATCGGGATACCCTAAGGTCCATATACATTTAGCATTGGGGTTTAAGTCGGAGTCGTACTTTAAAAATTTCGGCGGCTGGAGTCGGAGTCGCAACTATTTTTTCACGACTCCACAGCCCTGGTTTTAATATTGATATTAGTGTATGTAACATTGGATATTTCAATTTTACAATTTTCAAATTTTACAAGAAATGTTCCTTTTTGTCTTATTTCCAACTTGTTACAGTCGTGAGAAGTATTTCCATAAAAATTCTTAAAAACTATTATTCCTGGCATTATTTCTGTTACCAGAGCATCTTCAAATGTTTCTAGCTCGCATTCGGCTTCTTGGAACTTGAGAATATTTGCTATACATTTACTTTCTAATTTTATCAAGTTTTTTTCTAAATTTTCCTTTACGTTTATATTAAAAATATTGTTTTTATCGTCAACCAGTATTTCGTATTGGCTTAAGACAAGGGATTTATTCATAGCATTGGGAAGAGGTTCGAATTTTATTTTGGACAAGATATTATCGGAAAATTGGGGAATAAGTAGGGTGAGTATAATGTTATCGCCATCAAAAATTACTGCAATTTTCATGCTGCTATAGCTGTCAAAGTCGGATATTAGGTCAATCTCTTTTTGAGTCAGAATGTCATTTGGGATTATCCCTAGTTTGCTTGAGAAAATTATTTGCCCTATATCGTCAACGTGATTTTTTAAAAGTGTTATGTCGTTATCGATTCTATATTTTTGTTCAATAAATTTAACGTCGTCTTCTAACGTTTGTATTCTGTTCATTGATTCTTGTCTGAAGTTATTTATATAGCCACTAATGAGTGTTTGCTGTTTATTAATATGCTACGTAACATTATTGATTTGTTCTGATATAATATCACTTACATGAACTAAACTTTTAAGTGTGCTGTTGGTAATATGTTCGTTGTTCTGTATTTGGTTAATGGCTTCTTTTATCAGTATTTCGTCGTCACTGTCCATAGATCCTGCAATGTATTTAAGTCCTTTACCTAATATGTTTACCAGTCCACGTTTTGATTTCGGGTGCAAATTCAGGCTGTTTATTTTTCCTTTTAATAGAATAAAGTCCTTGTTGACGGTTTCCAAAAGTCTTTTGTCCTCGAAAGTTGTGGCTTTTAGAGCGTTGATATTTTCAGAAATGGCTGTCATACTGTCATCGTAAGATTTCAGATTAATAAAATGTAGGATCTTGTCATAGCGTTTAATAACTTTCAGTTCTTCCATTTTTATTGGTACGTATCCGTTGTTGCTGGTTAGGTCATGTATGTCCAATTGTTGTGCGTATGTCGATAGAATCAAAGTGAGAATTGATGCCAAAATCTGCATTCTGTCCTGCAAGAAACTTGGTTTACAAACTGTTTTTCTTTAAGATTGTCTTATGTTATTCTTGTGAACTATTCTCCATGTCTTTGTTTTAACTGTTGTGTTGTAGTTTTCTGCTACTATTTCCTTTTTGTATCTCGCCGATAACTTTTTTCCTACTCTCTTATTTATTTTGACAAAAATTTCTTCTCCTTGAACATATTCTTTTGGTGGCGAACGGTTTGCGTTATGGTAAGTTAAATCTGCTTCTTGCTTTTGTGTGAGTTTTTGTATTGTTTCGTTTCTTTCTTTTTCGAGTTGTGCCGGGTCGCTACTAACACGTCTGCCAAAAAATATTTCTAATGGTCTTCTTCCTGTGACCGTATGTATAGAATAATTATATTCTTTAACTGAGTTTTCTAAAAGTTCTTGGAATGATCTGTGGGAGTTATTATTTTGTAGGCAGCGCATAATCTCTTGAAGCGTAGAGTGGAAACGCTCCACCTGACCGTTCGAACTGCTCGAGTATGGTGCTGTTTTAAATATTGAAACGCTGAATTCGTTTTCTAACATGAATTTTATTGATTCTGAATTGAAGGACTTTTCGTTGTCCGTCACTATTGTTTCTGGCATAAGTGAAAATAAAATATATCTTAAAGGTTGTCTAATATCTTCAATCGCTTTTGAACGTATCGGTTTTGCAATGGCATATTTAGAAAATTTATCTACTGCTGTTAATATCAATTGTTTCCCTATTATAAGAATATCCATGGAGTTGGTTGTATTTGAGGTTTTGGGGGATGCCTTTCGTATTTACTGGTCTTGCAAGTTGCACATTTTTTTATAATTTTTTTATTTTATTGGCCATGGATGGGAAATAGTATTTTTCCAGAATTTGCATTTTGTTTTCTTTGCAGTTTCTGTGGGCTCTGTTATAATATGCTATAATTATTTCTTCCTGCTCTTGACTGTTTACCACATCATCTACCACTACTTGCGAAAATCTGATTTTGTATTTACTGAAGTGCGAAGGGTACAATTGTTGAATTTTCCCCATGACATCTTCTTCAATTTATAACGGATGGATTGAGATAACGTTTTAAATCACTAATTAATGTAGATTCTGAATAATAGGATTCAGTAACTATGTGCCGATGATAGGTAGGGAATACTACTTTAAACTGGTGTCCTGGATTTACGTCAATGTTAAGAAATATTTGATTCTTAAAAGCATTAACAGGTGTTTCTACACTAATAATAAGACCATGGGAGGAGCTATCATCAGAGTTGGTAGCGATTGACAAGGAATTTAATGGTGATTCCTTAGATGGGATTCTTGATAGGGCATCGGCCACTACATTCATTTTTCCTGGCTTGTAACAAAGTTCATAACTGTATTCCTCAAGAATAGATTTCCACCTTTTCATCTTGCTGTTATTGTTCTTATTGCTGAGAGCGTAGGTCAACGGCTGATGATCCGTGTGAATTTTGACTTTTCGTGACCCATACAGATAGTTCCTAAGAGTGTTTAGTGCCCATATAATAGCTAACATTTCTTTTTCGTTAGCAGCATAATGCTCTTCAGCTTTGTTTAACGTTCGGGAAATAAATGCGATGGGTTTTCCGCACTGCGACAAAACAGCTCCGATTGCATAATTGGATGCATCGGTAATCAGTTCAAAATCTCTACTAAAATCTGGATAAGCTAGGATTACATCCTCGGAAATGAGAGAGTACTTTATTTTTTCGAAGGATTCAACAGCATTGTGGTCTAAAAAGATTTCAACTTTGGATGATTTGTTCTTGGAGGTTCGACCTCCTTCCCCTCTTAAAAGGGATGTCAGGGGTTTGGCCAACTTTGCGTAGTCCTTAATAAAACGCCGGTAGTACCCTGACATACCAAGAAAACTACGGAGTTCTTTAAGTGTTTTAGGTTGCGGAAAATTTTTAATAGTTTTAACTTTTTCTGGGTTGGTTTTTACGCCCTGACTTGTAATGATATGACCTAGAAATTCTACTTCTTTCTTAAAGAAGTTACATTTATCCAATTGAACTTTCATATTGGATTCTTCTAATGCTGCAAATATATTTTTTATGTGCTCAAAATGATCATCTTCTGTTTTGCTGAATATAATGATGTCGTCTATATACACATAGCAGCATTTTCCTATGTATTTACGTAAAATATCGTCAAGTGCACGCTGGAAGATCGATGGTGCATACTTGAGTCCAAACGGTAGACGTGTAAATTCGTATTTTCCATAGTTTATGCTAAACGCTGTTTTCTTCATATCGGATTTTTTTAGTGGAATCTGATGAAAACCACTTTTGAGGTCTAATACTGAAAAGAAATTGCTAGTGCCAAGTTGAGAGATTACTTCTGTAATCTCAGGTATTGGGTATCTGTCTGCTATGGTGATTGAGTTTAATTTTCTATAATCTATTACCATGCGATACTGTTTATTTCCAGCTGAATCAGCTTTCTTAGGCACAATCCAAACTGGAGAATTATATGGCGATCTCGATGGCCTTATAATTCCGTCGTTTAATAACGTTTTTACTTGACGTTCAACCTCTGCTTTAAGCGACGCAGGGTAAGGATAAAATCGCGTGTAAACTGGAGAATCAGTTGTGGTTCTTATTTCGCCCACAACTTTTGTGGTGTAAGTAAGCTTTTCATCTGGCCCACAAAAAAGATTAGGATGAACCGTTAGTATTTTCCCCATCTTTTCTTTTTGTTCTGGGAACATGTTACCCTCTTTAATATTTATGGCATTAACATGTTGAGTGGGGAGTTGTTTAAAATGGACCTTGAATCCGTTTTTTAATATCATGTAATGCTTATGTGTATAAATAGTAGCCTTTAGATCTCTTAGAGTATCATTACCTAAAATACCGTCGAATGTTTCCAATGAGGGCATTAAATAAAATTTTATTTCTTCATCAATTTTAAAAAGTTTTGCGTAAGTATGTTCAATAATTTTGATATCTCCAACGATTGATTTTGCAAAAAAGTGGTTTTCATTACGGATACGTTTCTTGACTAAATTTGGTTTAATATAATTCTTACTAGAGCCTGTGTCAACTAAAAATTTTAAAATGTTGCCGCTCTCCGTTTTCACCTTAAAGTAGGGCAACGAAGAGCTAATCATGCTAAAAAATGGATATCACTGGGCTCTCCATATTGCATATTGTCATCATCGTCTTGGGTGCTTCCCACTTTTCCTGTGTCTATGTGGTATGTTCTCTGATTTTTAAATTTTTGTTGGTTTTCCCATTGGTTTGGCCTTTTACCGAAAAGTTGATTTTGGTGGGGTCTATTCATATAGTTTACGCGGTGTGATCGTAAACTCTGATCCACATCCATTGGCTCCGGCCGAGGTTGCGGTTTTGGTGGACGAGGGGGATTACTATTCGCTTGATTTTTTTGCTGGAAAGTATTGTTCCAAGGTTGGCTTGGACGTGGAATATAAGCTAAATGGGGATAAAATGTTTTATTTTGTGCGTTCCCTACATTATGTTTCGGTGGCAATTGTGGAGATTGATTTCTTCTTGCGTTACTGGCATGGCTTGCACGAAAGTTTTGATTTTCTAGTTTTAAGCACAAGTGAAGTGCCTGAGGTAAATCAGTAGGTTCTCTTATTCCTAACAGTCGTGGCAAGTCGCCATTAAGACCTCTTATAAATGTATCTAAGGCCTTATCTCTATATGATCGTGTCATAAGGTTTAACGATTCATTACCCATTTCGAGGCATCCTAATTTGTTCAATATCAGGGAAAGATGAGTATAAACTTGTTGATAGAATTCTTGAATGCTTTTGTTTCCTTGAACTAAAGTCGTCATCTGGTATTCCAGGGTAGATAGGTCACGCTTGTCGCCATAATGCGTTGTTAAGCATTGTGAAATTGCCCGCCAGTTCAAAGGTGTGTTGTATGATTCCAATGCCACGTCGGCATTGCCGATTATTTTATTTCTTATTACGCTCAGTATTCCATAATACTTAGGCGTACCTCTGATTGATTCGTAGATACTTAATATCCGTTCAACACTTTTTTTCCAAGAATTGAATTCTCCAGGCTGCCCAGAGAATTCTTTTAGACATTTCACAACGCCTGGAATTTTGTCCATGTCATTTAGGTTGTCAGCGTGTCTGGTTATTCGTTGGTCTCCTAGGTCTGCCAAGTTAGCACGAGGACTAAGAGTATCCTGCAGTACTTGAGGTCCTTGTTCCCTAAGTACGTTTGTTGCTATTGTTGATATGAGCGACCTTAAATCATCTATGCTCAACTGAGCATTTTCTGATGGCGCTTCATTACTTGAAGGAAGAATAGGGGGACGAAGTAAATTGTTTGGGTTTGCCATTTTTGTAAAAAAAAAGTACTTTCTCAAAGATTTTTTTCAACCGGAATAATCTTGACTCTAGTTAACGGTAGTTTTTATTTTTTTTCAACAGGACAGGAAGAACAATATTCTTAACACTGATTTTATGTTAGATAATTTTTTGTTTAGGATAATATAACTTAAATTCTAAAATACCTTATTTCAACCTTAAATTATTAATGTATTTGATGATCTTCTGTAGAGATTTCCGCGTCTTACTACGGCTGGATTGATGATTGCACAGTTTTTTATAAGTTGATGAATAGATTCACAATTGAAAGCCTTACTTTTCTTCAGAGTTTTTTTCCAATTTTCGATACAGGTTCAAATGTCTTTTAACACACTTTAATAGGCTGTGATTTTATATATAGTCACTTAACCCGTGTCTTTTGAAGGATTATATATTTTTACCCAGTTATTGTTTTACTTTTTTGTATCCTTTCGAAGAATATATATTTTTTTTAACTCGTCGGTATTATAAACAAAAAGTCACTATAGTTTTTTTCTGTTTTTAGTATCCTTTCGAAGGATAAAATTTTTCTTTAACTTGTTGGTATTATAAGCAAAAAGTCACTAGGGTTTTTTCCTGTTTTTAGTATCCTTTTCGAAGGATAAAAATTTTTTCTTTATATACGTTTTCGATAGGGCTGGCACGTTGTATGCCTCCTTTTTACTTTCGTTACTTAGGGACCGTTATCGAAAATATTTTTTAACAGGGCGACAGTTTTCTACCGGACCGACCAACTTCACTCGGGCGCCACTTAAGAGATTACTTACTGCAATCTCTAAAAAAATAGTTTTTTTGTTTAAGCGGTCAACACGACCGCACTTTATTTAAATCAGAACTAAAATAACTTTACAAACTTTCTTAATTTATATTAAACTATATGACCTAAATTTAGAGGTGGCGTGATTTTAATATTTTAATAAAAATTCTTAGAAAGCAATAATTGCATTTTCCAATTATTGGGAAATTGGCGTAATTAATAAAAGACGCTGATTTGGGCTTTTTAGCATTTGCGAAAACTCTTACTTATTTGTAATTTATTGGAACAGAGGTCGTTAACTTTGTTTGCGTTAACTTATATAAATGTGTATGTAAGTAATTTTTGTTCCTAAAACGTTTTGTATGTTAAATTTTAGGGTGGAAATTTAGAGAGTGAGAACAATTATCGTTTTTGCTCTCTGCGGCCAATTTTTTATGACTATACTTAGAATTTTAGTCAAGATGTGTTGTTTTCACAATGCTACCAAGCAAATTTATATGAAAAATTTATATGAAAACTATTCCAATTTTTTTTCTCGAGTAGCTTGTTTGCATTATGGAAACAGCACATTAGTATTTTAGCATACTTCTTATTGTTGTCTTTTGTACAAGTTTCTTAACACAAAAAACGATAACTGTAAATTGTATATATGCATTATGTATGTACATAAATACATACTGATTATATTGCGACTGTTGAATGTAGATTTAGTTGAAAATATAAATTTGATCAGTGAACAGTAATAATAAATGTGAAAAAGATTAGTGTGTATAGTTAAAAAAATTCAAAATACAATTGATTTATTATGGTGTTGCTAAATATAAAGTTCAAAAATGAAACTTCTATAGTCAAAATTTATAACCAATCAAGTTCTGCTGAAATTCATAGAGACGGTAAGTAAGATTCTGAAAAGAAGCCATGTGCATAAGAGTACATAGATACATACATAGATGCATATGTATATTTGTACTTATGCACAAAACGTAACATAGTGATGTTTTTATTTTTCTAAATGTGCAAATAATTAGTAGCTTTTTTCTATCTATTTTCTATAACCACCTAATATCAAAAATTTTAGTGAAAACCCACTTCAAAATTAATGGAAAAATTAAGTTTTGTGACAAACACAATGAAATTCCAAACGATCTGTTGCAGGACTATGTTGGACAGTATAGCAGTGTTCCTGGATGGGGACTTATAGTTGAAGAAATAATGGATGGTAGGAAAATGTACTTGTAGACTTAAATCTGATAGTTCTAATGCATTAACTTTGTATGTACTTGCAGAAACAGATAACGATCACAATAAAACTCAAACAGAAGACATTTTATTAGATTCGAGTAACGTTTTTAATGAAGACCTAGAATTTATTGTAACGCAAATAAAGCCGAATTCTCTCTCCACTGAAGGAGTAAACGATCCGAAAGTTTCAACTATTATCGATTTAAAAGTAAAAACATTTTATATATATATATATATATATATATATATATATATATATATATATATATATATATATATATACATGTAGGTACATAAAAAATCTCCTTACTTTCAGATATTAAAAAATATTGAAGATTTGGATTTAAAAATAATCATGAAAAATGGTTCCAAAAGTTTCCTAGAGAATAATGATCGCGTTATAATATCAAAAATTATAATCAAATACGTATTGCAAAAAAATTTTAATATAGAGTGAGTCTCAAAATAACGTATAACACATACAATAGTATCACTTGTATATGCTAAATGCTGGTTGCTTGGCGTTTAGAATGCCAGCAGAGCTACCACATATAGAAAAAATTCAAACAAAAATTCTTTTCTATAATTTAAAGATATATTAAAAATTAAACAAGTTCAAATCTACTAGTAAGAATTTAATTTTTAGGTTAAAACGTTGCGACTTTTTGTATTTAGCGGACTTGATACACACAATTCTGCCTACTGAACCTTCAGAACTATATTATTCACCTTCCCAATACGGTCAAAAGGCTTCAGGAAAGCTATACGATGCTTATAATAACTATAGGAAAAAGCTTTCAGAAACTGGTTTGCTCCAAAGAAGATCATATGCACTAAAAAAACAGATACATGTAATTGTTCAAGTAAGAAGTCCGAAAATATCACTTGATGTAGATACAGCATATTTATTATAAACATCTCTTTACAGAAACTTCTGAAGATATACTATTCGTAAGATTGAATTCATCTGAAAATGCCGAATTTGCAGAAAAATGGGCTAATTGCTTACAAGAAAGACACAATTTGCTGAAAGTGTCGTCGACGTCAACATACGAATATATAAAGCAGTTTCCAATATTCGACACAAATAACAATGATATTTTTAACCTGCTGAAAGCGGACGTTTTGTCAATATATCCCAGGAATTCAAAATTGGGACAAGTTTTATAAAAAAGTTTTTGAAAAGCTGCATTTAATCAGAGACAAAACTGCTCAAAAATTTTTGAATAGTTCAAAAGATGTAAACGAAGGTGAGAATCTAAGCATTATATCTACATATATATATATATATATATATATATATATATATATATATATATATATATATATATATATATATATATATATATATACCATACATATACACGCTATGCATTGATTAAATACAATTTTGTAATTGCAGACTCCAAAAAAGCATTAGCGTTCCTTTTATTGCCGTATTTGTTCCCCTCTACAGTACTAAAATCGAGAAAAGAAAAGTCCATAAAACTATCTAAAATTGAAGTGCAAGAAAAATTCATTTCACATTTTGATGTAAGTTATAAAATTGTTGCATTATATATGCATGTGCATTTAATAATGTATGTATACATTTCTTATCTTACCAGACACTTGAGCAAGCAGATCTAGAGGAAAGAAATAGTTGAATTGCAACCAAAAATCGTCCATCTTGGTGGTATGAGAGCATATATCACACTATCTGACAAGCTCTATACTTTTGAAAGTCCTCTAAATGCCGTTCAATGCTGCTTTTATGTATATATAGGATTAAATATTGAATATTCAAAGGAGACCAAAATGGTATGGAATTTCATTCAAAAATATGTTTTTCAAATATCAACAAAATATGATTTAAACAACACTAGTGTTAGATCTGTTTATTATAAACTTTTGAATTAAATTATTTTATTGAGATCATACTCTAATTGCAAGAAAGTTTAAAAATGAAATGCCCATGCTGTGCCAACCATTTTATTATTTTTAAAAAATTTTCTATACATTTACGAATCGAGCACCGCTCTTGCACAAGGTTTAAATGTACTAACAACTGCAGCAGGATATTTTCTAACAATAACGCTTATTTAAAACATGTAAAATATAACCATTCTAAAAATTTTGAGGTTGATTCACTGAACAAAGAAAACAATCCACCAAAAGAGTTATCTTCTCTTAATAATAATGAAATAATTTACGGCAACATTACGCAACAATTTGTTCCTAATATAAACGAAGAACTTTTAAAAATTGTTTTAAACGTCATAAGTGATGACAGAACCCCTCGAACAACTTCATTCATACGTTGAAAGAGCTTTTTTCAAATTACGATTTAGGTATAAATAAAGCGTTGAACTGTTTGAAAACGACCGGATGTGAACACCAAGAAGTATTTTCTATCCTGAAGTCTTTCTTATTCCCTTCGGATATAAAATTTGAATATTTGCTTCTGAAGCATTTACGAATCTTGAATGTTCTTGTTAATTATGAAGTTGTGGATCTTGGGACAGAATTTTTTTTTGGATATGCTCATTGTAATGAAATAGTTAAAAATAGTAGTGATTCATGAACTCTTTATAAAACTTTTTACTAAAACAAACTTGCTAAACATTATTTTAAACTACGTGGAACATATAAAATCTTCAAATTCGTTCTCAAGCATAATTCAAAGTCGTTTATGGGAAGAAAAACCAATAAGATAAATCCAAGTAGTGACAATGATCAAATTCTTATACCCGTTATCATATATTTTGATGATTTTGAGATTTTAAATCCTTTAGGCTCACATAGTGGTCAGCAAAAGCTTGGTGGTGTACATATATATAAAAATTCTATCACTTCCTGAATACCTAAATTCTAAATTAACATTCATAATGTTAGCAATGCTATTTTTTACAGAAGATAGGAAAAAATTTGGCAACACAAAAATGTTTGAAAAATTTATTGAAAAACTTAATGTTTTACAAAATCAAGGTATTAGGGTAGGAAATAAATTAATTAAAATTGTCCCTTGTTTGATCGGTGATGATAACCTAGGAGTAAACTCTATTTTGGGATTTGTGGAATCATTTAGGTCAAACTTTTTTTGTCGTTTTTGTACTTGTCACTCAAGTGATACCAAAATACTGTAGCCCAGTTCACAATCTCGAGCAAGTAGTCTAGCATCGTAGCATGAGCAAAGTAATTGTACTCTACAGCAACAAAATACATTGAAAATGCTCTCAAATACTCTCTCAATTTGCAAATGCTATAATGCAAGACCATTTGCACAGGATTGTGAATTGGGCTTATGTGTTGAAATACCATCAAAACTAAGATGCCAGGAAAACTATTATATAGACATTAAAAAATCAGGTATAAAAGAATTCTCAGTTTTTAATAATTTGGATAATTTCCATGTAGTAAGAATTGCATTGCATACAAAACTATTGCGTTGATATTATGCACTACCTTTTAGAAGGTATTTGTCATTACGAACTTTTAGTTATATTAACAACATTTGTTTTGAAAAAGAAATTCTTTTCTGTTGAACTTTTAAACAAGCGCATAGAAATATTCAATTTGGACCTAATAATTCTAAACCACAACTCTTAGACTCAGATTGTTTACAGAGGACAAAATTTAAGTTTACTGCTTCTGAAATGCTTTTGATTATTACATACCTACCATTTTTAATAGGCGATCTCGTTGAATATTGTGCAGAATGGGAACTTTTTCTTTCATTGAGACAAATTGTTTATATTGTTTTAAAAAAAACATATCATTCCATACACATATATATTTGAAGTCACTAATTGAACACCATAACAAATTGTTTGTAGAACTTTCAGATAGTGGTTTAAAACCTAAGTTTCATTTATTAACACATTACCCAGGAATTATGCAGCACATTGGGCCTCTTTTTCAAACTAGTTCCATGAGGTTTGAAAGCAAACACCAAGTGTCTAAGAAATCTGCACATAATTCTAATAACAGAATGAACGTCTTGAAATCATTGCATATTAAAAATCAGTACAAGTTAGCAATACTACTGTTATCTAAGAACTTACATAAAACAATTTCTTTAGGCTCACCTGTAACTAAAAATATACAAAATTATGTATTTAGTACGCAAATTGAAGAAGTAAAATATGTTAAGTATGACAATCTAATTTTCAAAAAATTTGCAGTTGTATGTGTTGACTTCTATGAAAATTTTGAACCAGTTTTTGGTATAATAGAACAAGTCGTTCATGAAAACGAACATTTTTATCTTTGTTTAAAAATTGTTGAAACATGGCATTTTGACAATCATTATTTTGCATATAGAGTAAACAGTAAAACTAAAATATTTCGAGTTATTAATTTAAAACAAATTAAACTGTTTCAAGTATCTCACATTTGTACTTCAGCAAATGGGGAAGAATTTATTATATGGAATAACTAATAATTTAATGTTTTGTTTTATGTTACACAAGTCTTATATATTTGTATATGTATGCATGTAATATATTTTTGTATATTAGTATTGATGAATAAAAAAGTAAACCAAAAATTTTAGTTTATCTCAATTATTTTGTAACTTTATATACATACATATAAAAACGCTGTAAATGTGAAATTAATAAAAAATATTGTAAAATTTTTGTTCAATTGTCTGTGTTCTTATTTGCCTGCGTATATTTTATTTCAGCAAGGAAACGCAATATTTCGTTTACAATTACTAACTTGTATTTTGTTTTAGTCATGCCAACCATTTACTCGGTTGCAAACGCAATTTCTATTTTAAATTCCATACTGATAACCAATTTTATCTGCTGCTGCAACTATTGAGTTAGTAGTCACAATTACAAAGATAGTACTACCACATGAAAATGGTAGTTGTTGCACCACCATTCAAGGCAGTTCGTGGAACTGCCGAAATTCGATTGGCAATAAATTCGGTTGTCGTAACGAAATAGTTTTCTCAGTGTATATATATATATATATATATATATATACATATATACATATATATATATATATATATATGTATATATATATATATATATATATATATATATATATATGTATATATATATATATATATATATATATATATATATATATATTTAGTTCATACTCCACCTCTTCAAAAAGTTGTATTATTGATTGAATTTTGATAAGTTAAAGGCGATATTGAATTATATATTTCTCTGAATCTCCACGATATTATTCATATAGTTTTTGCCATCTCTAATAAATATGGTTAGAACGTTTTTAATCACCCTTGCTGTATCATTATAACTGAGCTACTGAGCTATTAAATGAACTAGCTCACCTTATGCAACAGAATTAATCTCGCACTGTTTCTATATGGATGATCTAAAAATGTATTCAAGTACAAAACAAAACAGAGATAACCTATTGAGAATAGTTGAAATGTTTTCAAAAGATATTAATATGAAATAAATAACTATATGAAATAAATAACTAGGGGAAAATGAACCACATCTCGAAATTTTCTAACTACGGACCTGGAAAACATAACACCACTTAGAAGAGACGAACACTACAGGTACTTGGGAATAAAACAGCATATCACAATAGACCACAGGAAACAGAAAGAAAATATTAATAAAGAATTCATAACAAAGATTAGTATTGTATGCAAGAGCAAATTAAATGGTAAAAACCTTATAAAGGCAATAAACACATTCGCCAAACCTATTCTTACATATACATTTGTTATCATATACAGATTTAAATAACTTCGATATGAAAATCCGTATTACGCTAACGAAGTTTAAATATCACCACCAACTTAAAGCCATACTTTTTGTTTTTGTTGTAATTTGTTTTGTTACTATTGTAAAACAAAGCTTTATCGATTCCATATATATATGTATGTATGTACCTATCATTTCTGAAACATTGTTATATTTCAATTGTAACAGTCTGTAAGGATTAATCCATAGATTAAATAAATAAATAAGATACCATAGCCATAAAAAAAATCGAAATATATACTGCTTGCCCAATACATTAAGAACACGCATAATCTAGTCAGGGTAGATATCCTACCAATTAAAAAATTAGACCTTAATGTAAAAGTATTAACTGAAATGCAAAAGGCAATTCTAATAAAAGCAACGACGATAGTGAGGGAAACATTAGGATAACGGATATAAAAGATGGATTATATCCCCGCAGAGCGTAACCTTTGGTCTTAGACCCGGTACGTCAATTCCAGCAGAAGCTGAGAATGTATAATTCTACATAATAATAATTATAATAAAAATAATAGTAATAATAATAGTAATAATAACAATAGTAATAATAATAATATGTAGTAATAATAATGCTCCGGAATGGTAAAAGAATGCAATTCTATTTTCTGCAGGTTGGGACGTTACGGCAACATTTCATTTCAGTCAAGTAAGAGTTTTTAAAACTTGCCGTATAACAGTTTGGATCAGCTGACACATTTACATTACATTTACGATTTCAACGTTCGGCTAAATGAGCTTTTAACTGTCCAACCTAAATTACGATGCAAAGCGTTGTGTGGCTGTCAAAATTTCTCATGCCCATACAAAATGTATGAGCCCAACCGAAAAAATTGGAAAATCCAAATTTGAAGGCGCGTAAAGAAGTGAAGTTTGTTGCAAAAGCACTCTTGTTTATTTTGTTGAAGTGTTAAGTGACGTAACTTTAGCTACTTTTAGGTCAATTTAGCGTGGTCATCACTATTTATTATTTCTCATTAGAGTTTTTATTAATCAAAGTGAGTAAACATTACTGATTATTGCGCAACGTTAACACTCTAATTTAGGTTACTCATTTCAGCGTAAAAGCTAAGCGTTAAATTACGTTGCCCATTGCATCGTAAGTTAGGTTGGACGGTAAGTGCTATACATGGTATTCGTTAAAGCAGTCCCGTGGTGATGCGAAGCAAGGAAATACAGTGGATATGTGCAAAATACATTGTGCAGCTATATTTGCCACGGCTGCCGCAAAGGAGATACTTCCAGTTCTGGTTGCTTTTGGGCATCTTCGTGATCTTGAGCAGAAGTCACTAATCAATTTCTTTGCTGAAGCTGCCCGAAAATCAGTCGGAGTCACTCGCAAAGCTGTTAGCAAACATGAGTTTGCTGTATATCACGTAGCTGGGCAAGAATGGTTGCCTTTGGTGCACACACAATATTTTCTGTTTATTTTTTCTTATTTGTTTACTATATTGCTTTTTGACACTTTCTTGATTGGAATATTCCAATAAAAACGTAATTAGTGTTGCTTCTTTTTACCTTAAATTACAAAAAACACTTTTTTCTCACAAATCGAGAAACGATGGAATTTTTTGTTTCACACTTCATGTGAAACATTTTACGATGCTAGAATTACAGAAATGACCTACAGATTTTTTTTGTAAAAATCAATTATAAATTTACAAAAATCTCTCAAACAAACTCTATTATTATGCGGATTCCTTGTCAAACATTTATGCGTACATGTGCAAAACTTACAACCGCAAACGCTCCTTTGGTGTTTTATAAATAGTTATAAAACGCTACAACAGCTGCTGAATGTTGTTTGCTTAACTAAATAAAAGTTTCGCCTGTGAAGTTTTTAGGCCACCCCTTTTACCAGTTTAATTTTTTCTATAAAGGAATTATCATAGTTCAAGGATTTAACGACTCAATTTGTCTACGACTGTAAACTTTGTAAGTAAAAGATTTTCTTTATCATTTTATTATTCGATTACCATAAAATATAACGTTAATTTAATTTACTTTTAATATTTTAAATTGGTGAAATTTACCTTCGGCAAAACAACTTATTTTGTTGTAAAAGGAACTTTATTGTAACTGCTTTATAGTTTAACTTTTATTTATGAAAAATTTAGTAGCCGTTTTGTATCAAATACTAGTAAACATTTATATGTTTCTGATATGAGCATCAAATTTTCACCATTTAGTTAGGCAGCTAAATGTTTAAGAAAATAATTCGTAAGCAGAATACAAAAAGAAATTTTAAAACAATAATATATTATTGTAGGGCAAAATTATCTTCTAAATAAATATTTTGGTAAAGAGAGTACATTTTATGGCACCCTTTATGGAAGTTAAATGCTTAAAAACTTAACAATCAATTAAAAACATATAAAATACAGTCATAAAAAATTTATTAATGTAGGCATTTGACAGTTGCGAAGAGTAGGTAAGCATACTCGTATGTGCCAAACACTGTTTTCTTAAGAGTGTTAAAACTTGAATACAATTTGAAAACTCATTCCATTACTGTAACAAAATCTTGCATCCAACTCTTTTCGGATATAACTTATCTACTTGAAATCCCTTTTGTCAACTGACAGTACTAATCACTGACCTGTCAACTTCTGTCTTATAGATAAATGACATTAAGTGCGTACAAATTGTGTATGTCTGGTTATTAAATTGTTTTGTTTATGTTTCTTTTTAGCACAGAAGTTGTATTATGGCTTCAAGATGAACAATTTCGAGTTGGATAATTGAAATTTGATTTTCTTAGTTTATAGTTTGCAAGTGCATAATATCTATGCATAATAAAAAGCATTATTTCACATGTGCGTATACATTCGCACTTTGTGGTGTTAAAAGGTAGAAAGAAAACACCGGCCTGACTGTGATATACCGGTGCTTATTAACGCCACTGGTGTATAAAAGGCCGGTTTAACGGTGTTATTTTTAAGGCGTTTGAATGACAAATTAAACCATTGCCGAATTATAGACAAGGCATCCTATCTTCCATGGAATTCAATATAAGCATTTATGTATTCCAAGGAATTTATTAAAAATCATATTCTAATTCCATACATTATATGGAATATATTATTGATTATATTCCGCAAAAATTTAAGAGGAATTGATAAATACATTGAAACAAAAATGATGTCAAATCCTTTTCTCACAATCTGATAGTTTACATAGATCTCCAAAATAATTGTTTAGAACTTGATTTAGTTACAAATGTTTGAGATTTAAACGTTTCTTTCACATATTGAAGATACTGAAAAGTCGAACATAGTCCGAATAATCTCACTTCTTTTCCTAGGTTGCTCTAAGCTTATAAGATCTTCCAATTATTCTTTTAATTTTCTTCAGCAAAATATAATCATTAGACTCATCATGACTAAATTCTGCTCTGATTGTTCTATAAAAATGTATTTCTAAATTTCTTATTTTCTATTCTTGTAATGGATTCAAAAAAGATTTAAATGAAATAGTTTCCAGTTCAGAGGTAATATAAGTGTACTTCAAACATTAACGAGCTTGTCATCAATTATATTCCTTAGATATATTATTAAATCGTTTGCTATTGTATTTTCTAGCTCTTATCCATTTGTTAATCCAAAATTCCATATTCCCTCAATGCTCAATTTATATGACAGAATATTTATTAGGCTCTTTTAAGGGTTTCACATTATATACCTTATTATAGATTTTACTCCAGATGGTCTTCATCAGAAGAAGCCCAATCAAAGATATTAGATAAGTTTAGGTAATCAAAAAGTCCACTCTGCTTTTATGCGAGCGTAGAAAAATGTCTTCAAATAGGTCTTTTTAAAATTTTGCCATCAATAAACAATAACTGCAACATTTTTTAATTTATAACTATTGTAAATAATATAAAAGTTTCGTTTGGAAATTTATATTAAAACAAGAATAAAAAACAAGATTTTCTTAATTCTTATTCGAAGAAATCGGTAGTCATAAAACTAAAAAAATGCTTGGGATGATTATATACAAAATATAAAAAAAAATTTTTTTTGGTAGGGTCATTTAGGGGGCGAAGGGGAAGGTGGGGGTAGGGCAGAGTAGTACCAGGTTTCGTCTCAGCTTCGTCATTAAAGCTTAAAAGTGTTATTTTTAAGGAATGTAGGCTTAAGTAAAACAATTTGTTAAATTTTTATGCTATTTTTGCCTATAATAACGCCCACTGAAGTGGGCGGGGTCAAAAAATATTTTTATTTTATTTAATGGCTCCAAGTTTAAGGCGTTGGGCCGTATTTGACATAAGAATATATCATTTGCTTAACAAAATAACCAAAAAACTTTAAAAATTATGTTGTTTTTTCTGGGTTGGTTTAGTTCTTCTTAGGGGAACTTTTTTCCCTCCTGCCCGATTTAGCCCATCTTCGAACTTAACCTGCTCTAAGCTTTAAAGTATATTTATGCCAAATTTCAAGAGTCTAGCTCTTTTCGTTTGGACTGAATCGTGATTTCCACAGACGGACGGACGGACATGCTCAGTTCGTCTTAGATTTCATCACTGATCAAGAATATATATACTTTATGGGGGGGTCTGAGATGGATATTTCGATGCGTTACAAACAGAATGACAAAGTGAATATACCCTCCAAATTCTTTTTTGGAGGGTATAAAAACTTTAAAAATTATGACAAAGTGAATATATCCTCCAACCCTGTTTTGGAAGGTATAGAAACTTCACTACACCTTTCAATACAAAATTCATTGTGTGAGTTGGGTTAAAGTCCCCAGCGCAAATTTATTTACAAAAACAATTTTAAATTTTAATATAAAAATTTATATTTTATGGGCAATAAAGTGGATTGGATATTGATACTGTAAAATTGTTAGTAATAGAATCTACATACGAGCTGTGAAAGTGGTATAAGTCCATTTTATCATATATTGAGATATTTAAGGGTTAGTGTTTTAATCAATTTAAAAATATTGGCCAACTTCAATCAATTAATCTTGTTTTTTACACAATACACTTTTTAAATTTTATTATGAAATAATAATTACCAAAATTAATTGAAAGAATAAACGATATTTTTAGCTCCACATGGACTTATACCACTTTCAAAAATAACATATTACAAGATATAAAAACAAGAGCAAATTTAAGTCCAAATTTTTATAGAAATAAAAGCTTTACTGAAATGGATTTTTATGTAAGGAGCGATAGTTAAAATTAAGACATTTAAATACACGAATAACCAAGTTTATTAAGAGTTTATTTCAGTTATTTTAAAAATCTATTAGTATAAGAACCAAATAGTAGGACTTGCGAAGGACAACTAAACAAAACTTCTCATCATTTCATCAGAACAATAATACCGCTATCTTGTTAACAATATTGTTTTTAATACACTAGCGGTAGATAAGTTATATCTGCTAATGAGCAACGTGCACTGAAGTAGCTATAATCAATTGCAATAATTATAATTATTAGGAATGGACTTATTCCACTTTCAAAAGAAATATTTGTGTGATAGCATTGTACAGCAAAACTGTTTTTATTTATTTTATTTCAAAATAGAACTCTATTGAAATTGTGATTGTAACTATAGACAGATGTCTATAGCTAATTAAAATTACCGTTAACTCAGTTTTTTTAAAAAGTGGACTTACACCACTTAAAAAGCAGTTCTTTTACATGGAAACCTTCCTGCAAATACTATTAGCACAAGTCTGTAACTTTAGCATAGGTTTAAATTTTATTCAATGCAAATTTACCAATTTTGGGGCGCCGTGCTTCGCCCCATTTTAAGATATGAGATACTAAATCTCAACAATACCCCTTGGACTCTTTAATTTTAGAACCAGGCTAAGCATTGGTTATTAAATCAAAAACTACTTTGTACTTTAGCCAAACTTTTAAATATACAGTTAAAACTTGGATAGCCATTAATGAAATCAAAGACGATCAGAGCATGTCCGTCCATCTGTGGAATTCACGATTCAGTCCAAAGGAAGAGAGCCAGACCCTTGCAATTTGGTATAAATATATCTTGAAGGATAGCAGAGGTCAATTTTGCAATAATATCTCTATTTTTTAATGAATTTCAGTAAAAGGTGCCCTGATGATCTGCATAAAAATAAAATGTATAAATAAGAGATTGCTCAAAAGTAATGTACACAGTGGAATACCAGACATAAATTTATTTTACAATACATCGATGGTCATTATAAAAGTGATATTACTAGGGCAACCAAAAAAAGCAGTAAAAAAGCTGTTTTAAGCTCTTAAAAAAAGCTTTTAAAAACATGAAAATAAGCAGTTAATATTAAAATAAAACAGTTTAAATTTATTGTTTATTTTAAATTTTATTAGCGTTATTATAGCGAATTAAAAATTGCTGCGACAAATTTTTGAACAGAAAGCTTTGTCTGTTTGGAGTCAGCACGTTCTTATATATAGAAAAATTCGTTCTACGTCTACTGATGTTAGGGGAGCATATTTGAAATCGAGTATTTGCTCCGAAGTTTATTTTATACGATTGGACTCAGAGTTCTGGTTGCCACCCAAAATATCACCAATATCTTTGAGTACGAAAAATCATTCATTTTTCAATAAAACTGATTTAAATTTTATATTTATTTTTTCTCCTATATCCCCTGGAACATCGGCAATTTTTCTTACAGTGTCCATAACTATATTTACTTGGGAAATCCGTGAAAGATTTTTTGTTTCCAATTTTGTGATAACTTCGAAATTTGCAGATATATACAATATTTGGTTACGCAGTTCACTTTCATTCATTAAAAACTGACATATACGCACAGATGAAGAATCAGTGGAGCAGTGTTGCCAAAAGTAGGGGAAAATCCCTACGTGTAGGTTTTTTTGATGCTAAAATAGAAGCGTAGGGGAAATCGAACAGATTTTTTATAATCGCTAAAATGTAGGTATTTTTTCTCATATTGCATGATTTATGAAATAAATGCAAAAAAAATTAATATTTAAAATATTTTTTTTTGTCCAAAACGCTAAAAATTTAGTTTTACCAAAAATCGTTTAAAAACGTAATGTAACCAGATGTTTGTGGTTTAAATAGTTGACGACACTAATATGTATTTGTTCTTTTCTAAGATATCATTCTATGTTGAGAGATGTTTCAAGTAAGAAGAAGCATCTGTATTAATTGTGTATAAATTTCACCGCCTTTACTGAGACATTGTACTTCTGAATATTTGTTTGCATAAAAGATATATTTTAGAGCTGTAGTTATTTATAATCTTAGTATAGTGGTTCATTATTTTACAGTCATCAGAAAGTAAATCGCTGGTTTCGTATTTGTTAGCAAAATCCAATAAATTAAATGTCATATTATGTAAATTATCATTTCTTTTCTACAAAATAACATTTTAGGAAGAAATACATACATATATAGGTAATTATAATATCAATATTTTAGTAGTGTACACAAAAGTTGTGTATTTCTTTCTTATTATTTAGAATGTCATCAGATTCTTCTGACAATGCAAACTACCAAAGCAAATATAGGAAGCAAAAATTCCGCCCGGAGTGGTTGCAAGTTACTGAATTTAAAGGATGGTTAACGGAATTAAAAGAAGACCAGTTCAAATGTTTATGCAAGGCATGTGGCAAAATTTTAAACTGCGGCAAGTCCGAGCTAAGGAAACACTCTCTGACAAAATTGCACAAAAAAAAACGTTTCAGGAATAAATAATTTAAAATCTGTAGACACTTTTTTTGAAAAGCGAGCAGTAGAAAAAGATCCCGTGTCAAATTTTGAAATGCGTATAAGCCTATTTTTTGCAGAACACAATGTGGCGCTGCATGTAGTAGATCACTTAGTTCCACTTTTAAAAGAAATAGTCCCAGATTCCTCTATTATAAAAAAAAGCAAATTGGGAAGAACTAAGCGCACAAAAATAATACAAAACGGAGGAAGAAAAATCTAAACTAATATGTAAACTAAGAAAATACGAATTTTCTGTCCTCGTAGATGAGAGCACAGATATTTCTTCTTGCAAAACAATGTGTGTTCTTGTTAAATTTTTTGATGAAGAAAAGGAGCTTTCAGTCGTCCAACTTTTAGATTTGTTACCTGTGGGAACAGACTGTACGGCGGAAGCGCTCTATAAAATGTTCAAATATAGTATTTTAAAGTATTCAATTCCATTTTCTAACATACGTGGTCTTAGCTGTGATGGAGCCAACGTCATGACAGGAAAATTTAACTCTTTCTCATCTCGACTGCTCAATGACAATAAAGAAGCTATAACTATCAAATGGATATGCCATACGTCAGCAATTATTGCCAATAAAGCTTGCCTAAATTTGCCAAAAGCACCAGAAGAATTAATAAGGCAAATTGGGTCCTATATTTCTGGTAGCTCAAAGAGATGTGCCGAACTAGAAGATTTCCAAGAATTTTTTAGTGAAGAAAAACGCAAGATATTGAGGATTTCTGCTACTAGATGGCTTTCACGACAAAAATGCGTTGAAAGGATTTTATCTAATTGGAACGTTTTACTGGAATATTTTAAATATGTATGTGATCGAGATAAATTGAAATCTGCCGAACTGATTTACACTGAACTAAATAATGATTGCACAAAGTCTTATATATTATTCTTAAAATATGTTTTAAGCTATTTTAACAACATAAATGCTCTTTTTCAGGCAAAAAAATCATTGATTCATGTGCTTCATTCTGAATCAAAAAAAATTTTTTTGAAGCTCGCTCAAAATTGTATTAAAAAGTCGGAATTAAAAGTAAATTGTTCAATTACATCAGCACATATCTTGTTGCCAATAAAGGAAATTTTTGTCGGCCATGAATGTGAGGAACTTTTAAAAAAACTCCCCGAAGAAAACTGTATTGAAATTAAATCTAATTGTCAAGACTTTTACTTAACGGCACTTCAGGAAATACAAAATAGACTTCCATTAAATAATGATTCAATATTTAAAGAAATGGGATTCTTAAGCCCAGAACATGTTTTTGGAGAAAAAAAAGATGAGTTCAAGTTTGAACTATTGTCTAAACAATTTAACTTAAGTCTCAATGATCTCATGGATGAGTGGAGAACTATCGAATACAATTTTTCTACAAGTGAAATTAATATATTTTTAAACATGGATTTGGAACAGTTTTGGATAAAAATAATAAAAATGAAAAACTATAATGACGAAATTGTATTTCCAAATTTATCGAAACTGGTGAGGATTTTGTTTGCTTTACCCCATGCAAATGCCGATGCAGAGAGAATTTTTTCAATAATAACAGATGTTCGCACCAAAAAGCGAAACAAATTGAGCCATACAACTTTAAGTTCAATTTGTATTATAAGGTCATTTCTGCAAAGCAGTGGAAAAGACTGCATTAATTTCGAATGCACTAACAGTCATTTTAGAAAATTCAGTTCAAAAGAACTAGTATATTAATTTTAAAACAACCTGTTGTTTTTGTACCTGAATTAAATCAAAATTATTATTTAAAGATTTAGTCCAACCGAACTCGGTACGTATATTAATTTTCAAATATAGTTTTGAATGAAATGAAAACTATCATTTTAAAATTTAGTTAAAAAGAATTACATTAATTTTAAAATAACCTTTTGTTTTTGTACCTGAATTTAATTAAAATTATAATTTAACAATTTAGTTCGAAAGAACTGTACATTTTAAATACATAAAAAATCTTTTATTTTTTTAATCGAACTTAATTAAAAGTACAATTATTTTTAGTTTTATTACTTTGTTTTGTTATTAAAGCTTTAATGTATAGGTACATATTGGGTGTTTTTTATTGAGGTATAGAACTTTAAGTTGGCATCACTTTTTTAACTGGCGGCCATTTTGTCAGCTGGCAAGTGATTAATATTTAGTTTGGTTTGCCATTTCATCATGAACAGGTTGACAAAAGAACAACGCTTCCAAATCGTGGAAATTTATTTTCAAAAACAGTGTTCAATTAAAAATGTTTATCCGCTTTTTTACCGCAAAATTCTCTTCAGTGATGAGGCTCTTTTTGGTTGAATGGCTACGTCAACAAGCAAAATTGCCGCATTTGGAGTGAAGAGAATCCAAATGAGACCCTTGAGACGCCATTACATCCACAAAAACTGACTGTTTGGTGTGCTCTATGGGCTGGTGGAGTCATTGGGCCATACTTCTTCCGAAATAATGCTGGAGAGTCAGTTACCGTTAATGGAGACCGGTATAGAGCCATGATAACCGACTATTTTGTTCCCGAATTGGATGGTATGAATGTGGATGAGTTGTGGTTCCAACAAGACGGCGCTACATGCCACACAGCGCACGTCACAATCGATTTATTGAAGGAAACATTCGATGAGCGCATAATTTCGCGGAATGGACCTGTCAATTGGCCACCAAGATCGTGTGATTTGACACCATTGGATTATTTTCTTTGGGGATATGTGAAGTCGCTCGTCTACGCCAACAAACCAGAAACGTTAGGGGACTTGGAAGCCAACATTCGTGGCGCTATTGCCAACATACGGCCCCATATGCTCGAAAAAGTGGTTGAAAATTGGACCTGTAGAATTGGCTTTATTCGAGCCAGCCGCGGCGGCCACATGCCCGAAATCATATTTAAACATTAATGGCATAAAATTATCCTTCCAATAAAGCCAAATTGATGGACATTAAAACGATTTTCTTGTGTTTTATTTCAATTCGAAGTTCTATACCTCAATAAAAAACATCCTGTACATATGCGAATAAAACTACTTTTTTATAATTATTGTTTTTTCTTACATTTTAACGACTAAAGAGCGTAGGGAAATTTTTTCAACGTGTAGGGAAAAATCGGATTTTTTTTAGTATGCGTAGGTATTTTTCAAAAAAACTTTTTTGATTTGAAAAGATTTGTACGAATTCATCAAAATATTTTGCATAATAATTAACAGCCATTATCCAAGTGCCCGATCGAGTTGTCACTGGTTGTGGAGGAAGTGGTATATTTGGCGCTGTTTCTCGTAAAATTTTAACCCTTGCAGGAGCTTTAAGGAACGGTTTTTTTTTGTATTTGCAATACATGAGTCTACATTTAAGTAGCATTCTCTTATATTTTCACAAACTTTATGGACCCCATGTGCAAGGCAGGTTACGTTAGTTTTGTACATGTGGGTTTAGAAGAGATTTCGTTTTAGAATAGATTTCTGCAACATACGCGGGCTGCGTGCAAACATTTTCTCTGTGTATGCCCACGTTTGTCTCCATCGGCCGGATGTTTTCGCTTTATGTGAGACTCAGGTGTCTGAAAATGCTGACCCACAGGATTTTCACATACCTGGATATCACCTACTATCCCTATTCTTTCTTCATAGGGGCCTTGCAATCTATATACGCAATGAAGTTTTGTACCAGCGTCAGCAACCATTAGACGCGCTTGATCCAGAATTTAGCTGCATTTGCGTTAAATTCAAAATCAGACCACATCTTTTGCATTTCGGTTTTCTTTACAGAAGTCCAAACACGGAAAGGGAAAACACTATCTCCAACTTCGACGCCCTTTCCGACTCCATATCGAAGATCTTAGAGAATTATCCGAACAGTGAAATCGTTGTTGCTGGTGATTTTAATGTTCATAATTCATCTTGGCTTCGCCATTCGAGCCACACAACCTCAGAAGGCCATTATGCTGAGGTATTCGCAGCGCATAACCACCTTGCGCAGCTAGTGAATGAGCCAACACATATTTCGTGTGTTGATGGGCACCAACAAAATACTCTCGACCTTTTTCTTTCTTCACATCCAGACAAATATACAATGGGTGTCAGCGCACCGCTCGGAAATTCAGATCATTGCACCATTTCTGCCTCCTTTTCGATTACAGAACTTCGAAACGTTTCACACCCAGCTACGAAACGTTTAAAATATATTTACGAAAATGCTCGTTGGGATAAGCTCAACGATTTCTTTAGGCATTTTAATCGGAAACTTTGCTTTCTTGACAGTAATGTCGATGCCATGGCGGAAAATATAATATTGCACGGAATGAACATTTTCATTCCATCCGAGCAAATTCCGATTAAGCCTAAATTGAAATTATGGTTTAATCAGACATGCTGTCAGATCCAGAGAGGTTGCATTTAGTATCTGGCGTACTAACAAGAACGCTGAAACTGATTTGATGCGCAAAAGGGCGAAATCTTCGTGTGCCAGGGTACTAAGATGGGAAAAAGCTCTGTACGAGCAGCGTCTTCGTGCTAAGATTCTTTCTGCCCCTTGGGGCAGTAAGAGTTTCTGGTCATTCGTCAAAAGAGTGAAGGTTAATGCTAGTTCCTCGATCCCGACTCTTTTGAAGGGTGACCAATTATTCACTGACCCGGTTGACAAAGCTAACCTTTTAGCTGAAATATTCGCAAGTAATTCGCACTTGCCGGAAAGCAATCAACTTTCGGAAAAGTGGTGCCAATCTCTCCACCACTTCGGCGAGAGTAAGGTAGTGGCTCTGGATATTTCTAAAGCATTCGACAGAGTGTGGCACGGAGCACTTTTGTCGAAACTTATGGCTTTTGGTGTGGGTGACGTCTTCTCTCGATTTATATCGAGCTTTCCCAGGAATCGTGCTATGAGAGTTGTTATAGGCGGGATTTCATCAGATGAGTATAGGATCAACTCTGGGGTACCGCAAGGCTCTGTTCTTTCTCCTACACTATTTCTTATATATCTAAATGACCTTCTATGTCAGACTTTAACCCCTATCTACTCTTTTGCGGGTGATAGCAGCCTTTGCCATTCATATGCTTTCAATAATAGACCGAAATCGTCAGAGATCGGGGCGATGAGGCACAATATGAATGTTGCGCTAAACGGTGACCTCAATAGGATTGTCGAATGGGGTCACAGAAACAGGGTAAATTTCAATGCCCGTAAGACTCAATGCTGCTTGCTAACACACCGACGCAAGCCCTTCACGTTTCTTCATCTGTAAACATGGGTTGTGTAGATGTTGAGGAATCAGAAGCTCTTGATGTTCGCTGGACAGAACACATTTTTCATGTTTCAAAAGAAGCATTCAAGTGCCTCGGCTTTCTAAGGCGGTGTAAGACATACTTCACCCCATCTGATCTCCTTACTATTTATACCTCTTACATCCGACCGAAGGTGGAATACAACTCTCATGTATGGGCCGGAGCTTCAAAGTCTATTTTGAAGTTACTCGACCGTGTACAGGAGAGAGCGAAGAAACTCATAGGGGACGGTAGGGTAGCCAACTCTATCGACTCACTTGAGCATCGACGCAATGTGGGGTTTGTTTCACTGTTTTATCGTTACTATAGCAGGTTTTTTTCCACCGAAGTCAGGGATATCTTTCCCGAAACGCGCACTTTTCTACGCTCAACACGCTCTACAGTGCGATCACACCCATATGTGATGAATTTACCAGTGAACCGCACTACGCATTATAGGGAAAATTCATTATTTGCCCGTACTGCACGTATGTGGAATAAACTCCCTGCGGAGGTCTTTCCTGCCGTATATAGCATGGACAAATTCAAATCGAATGTCCATA
Source organism: Linnaemya tessellans (assembly GCA_951800035.1). Lineage (NCBI taxonomy): Eukaryota > Metazoa > Arthropoda > Insecta > Diptera > Tachinidae > Linnaemya > Linnaemya tessellans. The sequence goes on along the minus strand of OX637535.1, from coordinate 87,898,233 downwards.
GACACTACTCCCTTTATCCTCCTTCCCACAACCAATTTGCCTAGTTCCAGCACAATGTACGCATAAGTAGGGGCCATCCCCTGAGTGCCGTTCCTAATAAAAAAAATACAGCAATGGCTTTTGCAGCATTGACCATATAGGGAACGGCATCAGTTACAAAAAGAAGAATTTTATCTTTGTCTATGTCAAATTCACATTTGGGTTTTGGGACAAAAATACTATCAAAATTTTACGGCATGTATCACAACTACTTATTTAAAAAATGCAACCAACATGCTCAAAATGCTAGTGACGTCATCGCCACATGCGCTTATTGCTTTTTTCATATCGTGTACTATAGGCTTTACATATTCACAAACTAAAAAAAATATTGCCACATCAAAAAAATAAAGATTTTTTTAAAAATTTATTAAAAAAGTTTAAAAATAAGCGTAAAATGGAAAAATACGCAAAAAAAAGCCGATATTGCTAAAATAAGCAACAAAAAAGCCCTAACAAATGCAGCTCATCTTAATTGTTTTTTTACGTCAGAAATCTGTTTTCAATCAAAAACATTCTATCTTGTGAAACAAAAAATAAGCATTTGCTTTTTTCTGGTTGCCCTAGATATTACTCTAAGAATATGTTTTCTGTGTTAATAGATAGAATTAATGGTCATATCGGTATTCACATTGTTTGATATATCACAATAATGTCTTGTATACTCACCTCTTGGGGGAGAAATTTTTTGTTCATTTTCCCATAATGGTGAAAGAAGGTAAATTAAAAGCTTAAGATTCGTTTTCTGTAAAACACGTTTTTTATGTATGTTACTTTTAGAGTGCATAAGAGATAGGTATCTATAGACATGTCCACCACAAATTTATTTTGTTCGTATTATTTTTTTGCACAAGTTTATTGAACTCGTTTAGTTAGCAAAGTTCAAAAACAGAAAAATTAATATACAAAAATCGCTGATGTATTTTTTTAAATGGTTGCTGTTCAAAGCACGCACTTACCTGTTTGAAATTTTTACCACTCTACTATCGGCAGTTGTGTGTCAATAAAATATTTGTGAAAAGTTCAAAACATAACATTTTATGATTTCTAAATAATTGTTGGTGTCTAAATCTTGCTTTACTCTGAAATAATTTTTTGTATTACATCACATAAATATTTGGTAGCGTTGCTTTTATAAAAAACATATAAGGTAAACTTGTCTGAACGATCATCCTACTGGACATGGCGCATAAAACAAAAGTGTATTACTGAAGTGCAAGTGCAGGAACTAGAAAGGAGAAGACGGATGAAAAAACATGAAAAACATGAAAAACATGGAGCGGACGGATGAAAAAACATGAGAAGATAGAGAATTTCAGTATCTTTTCAAAACTTGACTTCGCCGTAAAATTTTTGCTACAGGCTGAACAAAGGTGCTGTTAATGTACTTCTTATTACATGACAGTGGCAATCGCTGCTATTAATTGTGCATTGACCAGTGCTATGCGTGGTATACCTAAGTCACTAAAACAGGCCGACAACAACTAACACAACCATGAACTAATGCTAATTAGAACTCGACCCATATCCATAACTCAGTGCGAAGTCGAACACGGAATTCGCAGCATCTGAGTTTCGAGCACCTCGACAACATTATGCAGTCACAACTTCCAGATAACTCGTACATTGGCCACTTCAATGCCTTAAAAGTCATTGTGAAGCAGTCAGCAGAATTGAGATCTTCCCTTTAAACAATACTCACAGAGAAAGCGAAGATTCCAGTCATGAATGTGGTGTCGAATTTATTTGATCTCTGTGTACTATTGCATTGATATATTAGTTTCTGTTGGACTGCTTCAAAGGCGAGGGCATAGTTGAATATTACCGACAGCTATTGAGACCATCATGTCCTAAAGAGTACATAACAGTAGTCTTCTTCGTCACTACTATAAAAAATTCTCTCGAAATAATGTATAAACGCCCCTACAACAAATTACCTATCTGTCCCCTCTCAACACTAGAGTATGGGCAGGCTTCATCCGCTGATTGCCGGTCCAAATATACAAACAAATTAATATTGTTCACCTTAATACAGTTGAATACTTTTATATATATGGCATCAGTTCAAAACCGAACTCGACACTTAGGGAAGTCTGCTGCTTCGATTATGACTACGAAGTATTGGAAGGCCATACGAGTTGTCGTAACCAAAATCGTAGTAGTTGGCCACGCCAGAAATTGTTAACAATCCACAAAACAGTACTGCTAATCCTCAGCTGCAGCAACATATATTTCAAGAAATGATATACACTGTATTTTGAACGAATATTAAAATAATAAAACAGTGCACAGCATGTCTGCACTAGTTCACACGTCTACTATTGCGATGGCCAATTTCATTTGTTTATTATTTTATTTATTGTATAAATATTTCCATACAGACTATTTTACAGTTTACTGCATATTGAGAACATAAACATTTGTAAAGCAATTAATTATTTAAATACATTATTACAGTGCATTTAATATTGCACAAATTTGAGGAAAATCAATAATATCGGATAGTTGAAAGAAACAACAACATTATTTACTCAATGGATTAAAGTTTAATCATTAAATTTTGCAAATTTGTTATAACGTAAAATGCGTTGGGGAACGTTAAAGCACAAATTATTTAACAAGTAAAAACGTTACATTCGACCGGGTGAATCTCAAAAACCCTCCATAAATTTAGTAAGTAAATTTAAAATGCTTAACTTGGAACAGAGTTCCTTGTACCCAATTTTAAATCACTATTTTGACAATTAGATGTAAAACTTATTATTATAATTTTTTTTATAGGGTCATTTAGGGGGCAAAGGTGGAGGAGGGGGTAGGGCAGAGGAGTACCAAGTAATGTCTCAGCTTCGTAATTAAAGCTTAAACATGTTATTTTTAAGGGATGTAGGTTTAAACCTTTCGGGACTACTGTGATCATACGTCCCACTAGTTTTCAAAGTTCCGTATTTTCTTAATTTTCAATGCACTTTCTTATCTAAACAATCCCAAAACAAGGTTTAAGTGTTTTTATGAAATACAAACCAGATATAACAACATCGTTGAAATTTACGCAGCTTGCATCGATAATTTGTTGAAAGTGGTTGCAAAAGCAGCGTAATTTACTAAAATTGTGTTAGTTTTTATAAAAAACTGTTTGATTTATTATATTAGCTTGGTGGTGTTTTATGGAACTAATAGGTAAGTTGTAGCAGATTGTAGCAGAAAATTGGGATATATAGTCCCAATACGTTTTTTACGTGGGATTAACTGTCCCAATACGCATTTTAGATGCCAAAGAGGTAGCTTACTTTTGAGGATCCTGAACGTATTGCTTGCGAAGAGTCAGACTCTGATGTCGATTTTGATGACTCTAGAAGTGAATATTCGACTGAGGGCTCCGATGACACCGAATCTGCCTCCGAAATTGGCGATAATCTAAATATTACATGTGATAGCGACGGCCAAAAGGAAGAGTTACAGCCAGTTGTCCATTGGAGGAAGAACTCCCAAACGTCCAAAAACTGATAGCCTGACGATTGGAGATCACTTACCAATACAGCAACAAACTTCACTTTGTATCGAAAAGCGCACAAAGATGATAAGTTCGGGCTGCACCAACGCTTTGTGTTAAAAGTGTTTTGGGCCCTTCCACAAATTAAAACCCTAATTGCACTACTACAATGTTGTTTGAACAATAAATGAGATAAATAAACGTGAATTTTTATTGAAATCTACTAAACTTTTTATATTTTTATAAATTTAAATCGCTCGCCAAAAACACTTACTTGGAGCGAATTATGTATGTCCCACGGAAAATGCTTATTGGGATTATATGCCCCAGGATAAAAGGACGATTTTAGGATTTCTGAGTATGCAGGACATATATTTTTTGCCATATCTTTTAGAATATGCGAAAATTTCCCCCATAAATATATCAGTTTTCAAAATAAAACTCCGTCCCGAAAGGATTAAATAATACAATTTGTTAAAAATTATTATTATTTTGTCCAAAAATTATTATTTTTTATTTTATGGCTCTAAGTTTAACCTTCTTTGATATAAAAATATATAATTTGCTTAGCAAAATTACAAAAAAAGCTTTAAAAATTAAGTTTTTTAGAGGTTGGGCTTTAGTTCTTCTTAGGGAAACTATTTTCCCTCTTACCCGATTTAACCCATTTCCGAACTTGACCTGTGCTCTCCTTCAAGATATATTAATACCAATATACGGACGGACATGCTCAGATCGTCTTAGATTTCATCACTGATCAATAATATATATGTATACTTTATGGGGTCTCAGATGGATATATCGCTGCGTTACAAACGGAATGATTAAGTGAATATATCCCCCAATTCTTTTTTGGAGGGTGTAAAAACACAGACGATAAATTTCCGTTAATTAGGTTAAAAAAGGAGGTATTCAGCATTATTATTCCAGTTTTAAGTGTTGTAAATAATCTCAGATAACCTTGTTGAGTACGTTGGAAGTGCATCGTAGGTACGTTAATCATAGAATAGAAAATATTGCAGATTCAATGCAATCAATACGTACATTTTAATGAGGATCATACAAAAAGAACCGTGGAGAAATGTACATATGTATATATGATATGATAATATTCTTCTTGCCCGTATTGTCTAGTACGACAGGGAATTTTTAAAATATCGCCAATATTTTGAGTTACAGATTTAGTAATTATTGGCAAACCTAGAAATATGACTCGGTGGCAAAAGTTTTGCCAAAATTAGCGGCTCCACCACAGAGATTTTAATGAGAATGAAAGATAAAGGCCCAAATTTATTTCCATATGATATATTTGTTGTAAAATTTTAATTCGGTTATTACTAAAAGTAATTGCCAATGTACTGCATATATAATCCTTTGTAGAGTAGCATAACTCCTGATCGTTTTAAACCATTTTGAAAAAGTATTTCGATGTTTATTATGTTGCGTTTATATAGACTAGCTGACAAGCAGTTTGCAGTTTGTTTTATGCGTGTAGTTTGTTAGGGATTAAATAGAGTTCATTGACTTTGTAGCACTTGGTTATTTTTATAAATTTTTTTTTTTAGTTTTCATTATTGAATTTGACGTTGATTTGGCAATGCATTTCATATTTTAGCTAGTTTTTTGTGCTGTAAAACGTTTTTAAAATCGTTTATTCGACATATTGTCTCAAATAAATTAGTGCTTTTTGTTTGTTATGTGGTTAAGTATGTCTATATGCCTGCATTTCGTTGGTTCTTACACCAAATCATCAGTAGACTTTAACCTAATTCCAAAATAACAAAACGTCTAAGCTTATACATAAACTCTGAATTGAGAATTACACAAGCATACCCATAGGATATGAAGTTCAAGAAAACACAACAAACAAATTTTATTCGATATAAATCAAGGCCTTGATATAAATCTATTTTGTTTTTCCACCTTCATACAATAAGTCTGCGTGCTGTAAAACGTTTTTTTTCATATTAATACAGGGTGTCTGGTGGCAAATTTATATTTTTAAATACGATTATTTCAAAAAGTAATAAACAGTGCGGCCGTGGAATTATTGATTGTGCGGATTTGTCAGTCATGATGTCGCAGTGCTCGAGTTAGAATAGCGCGTTCGCTGTGGAGACATTTTCAAGAGTAATGATTCTTACGTAATTGCTGGTCGACAATTTTGTTCAAAGTTCGTTATTCGGCGATTAAGTGATGGACCGAGTGTAAATTTAATTCGTTCATGGGTGTAGAGATTCCGCGCAACTGCTACGGTCATTAATGTCCCACGGCCAGGGCCCAGTCGATCTTAGGGGACTCCCGAAAACATTGAACTGGTTGAAAGCACTTTACGTGAAAATCAGCGACTTTCAACACGGAAAAGAGCAACGTCACAGGCAGCGATAATTCATGTAATTTTAAAAAAGGATCTGAAGTTCCATCATTTTAAAATTCAAATCGTTTAAGAACTGAAACAAAGCGACTTTGATTACGCAAAATTTTTTGTGAAACGATGTTGGACTTAAACTGCCACGTCAACAAGCAAAACTGCCATTACTGTTCTCCAAGCACCCGCAACCCTCGATTGAAACATGGACCATTTTCTTTTTTGAAAATTCTCGAGGACAGGCGACGAACGTCAACGGAGAAAATTATCGGCGCATGATTACGGAATTCTTTTTGCCAAACCTGCGAGCTCATTCATCGTACTCTTCACACACGTGGTTTTAACAGGATGGGGCGACTGCACACACATGGCATCGTTTTTAACAATGTTTTCAACTCGACGGAAAACATCCGCATTTCCATTCTATGCTTTTAATAAAACCTTGTGTAAATTACTACGTTTTTTATTTAACCCTGGAATACGATTGTTCGTTTCGACGACTCATGTGTACGTTTTGTATATCTCACAAAACTATATATGATATTTTAGGGTTATGTTTGAATATATATATGTATTACCAGATACCCTGTATATACATATGTATGTATGTATCTGTGGTAATAATTGAAATATTTACACATACATATATAATATTGATAAATATATATGTCTATATATAGTTGTTTGCTTTTATTGACCTTTTCTTATATATGTATTTTAGAATGATTGAGCTCGAGGTCGTTTTTGTAAAAATCGTTATAATTTTTCTATTTTATTCGATATTTCGTCAACAATTTGTTGACATCATCAGGAATAACAATCGAAAATTAAAATTTTCTGTATAAATTGGTTTTGAAATATGAAAAAAATTGTTTCGAATATATCTATGTTTTCAAAAATATTAACATAAAAACAAAAGCATATATACAGGGTTGTATATATTTATACATGTATACATCAATACATACATGAACGTATACATATATGCATACATGAACATACACAACTACATACAAACATATATACACACACATAGGGAGATACAAACACATATGCATGTACATACACATATGCACATACACACATACATATGAATACATATATATAAATAACTAACATAATTACAAATTAATATATTAACATATATACAAATTTACATACATATGTATATAACTAAACATTTACAATATTTAAACTATTCAATCAACATTACCATTAACATTACATTATGTATTATGGTTTACCAAAAATACATAAGGAGAATTTTCCATTGAGACCCATATGTTCTTTTATTAACTCTCCTTCATATGAATTGTGCAGATATATTACAAATATTTTAAAAAATATTCCGAAAGAATATTACAAATATTTTAAAAAATATTCCGAAAAATTCAATGGAATTTGTAGATAGAATCAGAGATCAGAATATATCTAATAATGAGAGTTTAATTTCTTTTGATGTGGTTTCTCTATTTCCTAGTATACCTACATATATCTTTTGCAATAAATACAATAAAAGAAAAATGGGATACAATCAAAGTATATACTAACATAAATAAAACTTTATTTTTACGTATGTATGTTAAAATTTTGTTTAGATGATAATATACAATATATATATACAACAAAAAGGTATTCCAATGGGATCACTAGCATCACCAATTATAACAGATATTGTAATGGAAGAATTATTACGTAGAGCAATTCAAAAAGTTGATCTTAAACCCAGAATAATGACAAAATATGTAGATGATTTGTTTTGTATTATTCCTACATCTGGAATTGATGATATGTTAACAGAACTAAAAAAATTTAATTCTAATATAAAGTTTACTATTGAGAAAGAGTTTGATAATAAACTTCCTTACTTAGACACACTAATTATTAGAAAAGGAAATAGATTATTAATAAATTGGTTCCAGAAACCTACAGCCTCAGGCAGAATGATTAATTATTATTCTAAGCATAGAAGACATATTATTATCAATACGGCTAGGAAAGTCATAGAAAGAGTTTTAAATATTAGTGATAAGGTATTTCATAAAAATAATATAAATAAAATTAAAGACATTTTAGAATATAATAATTTCCCAAAGAGTTTAATAATTAAATTAGTATATCAATATAGAGATAGGAGAACAAATAACAATAATAATAATAACAACAATATTAACAACAATACAAATAATAATAATAATGGATGGAACAAGATTTCATCGACAAAACCAGCTCAAACATATGGCTTAAGCAGGGGTCTCTTTTCGCAGAAACGGAGGGATTTATGATCGGTATACAAGATACAGTCATAGCAACTAGAAATCACCGGAAATACATATTGAGGGAAAACCTAGAAAACGATACATGTCGGCGATGTCAAAACAGCGCAGAGACCATCGACCATATTATATGTGGATGCATATGCTTAGCATCGCATGATTATACTGCGAGACATAATCAGGTAGCGAAGATCATCCACCAAGGCCTAGCAATAAACAACAAGCTTGTGTCAGAAAAATTTCCATACTATAAGTACGAGCCTCCACCTGTCATTGAAAACAGAAATGCCAAGCTATATTGGGACAGATCGATAGTCACAGATCGCACCATACGAGCTAACAAGCCGGATATCGTTCTGTTCCACAAGGTGGAGAAGAAAATCACCTTGTTTGATATCGCTGTCCCCCTAAACAATAACATCCAGTCAACGTATAGCACGAAAATCGAAAAATATACTTACCTTGCCGATGAACTTAAAGCTATGTACCATGTAGAAAAGGTAGATATAGCGCCAATCGTCATATCAGCCACAGGACTAATACCAAAGAACCTTGTAGTTAGGCTTGCCAGATCCAGATTATTAAAAAGCTGGACATGTAAATTAAATATGCTGGATGTTAAAAAAAAGCTGGACATTTTGAAATAAAATTTTCACGAAAAGTTACTTGTTTATTGTACAAACAATTTTATTAATTATATCGACATTTGCCAACGTCATAATTCAAAAATGTGGTTTCTTATTTTAATGTAGAATTAATTATCGCTCCTATATTTATCTTAAGTAAAAAATTTATGTAAAAATCTTGCATATTCAGCTCTTGAGAGAAATATAATTTTTCGTTTTCCCATTGACTTCTTTGCAAATTGAAAACTTTGATTATGACCTTTTCCAGCATATGAGCGATATGTATTTAAGAATTAAAACTAAATAACGAAAACAAAAAATCATACCAAAAAGACGCAAACAAAACAAAAAAAGGTACTAGATATTTTTGTACTTTGAAGTAAAAAAGTTACAAAAAATTTATAAAAATTATTTTAAAGCAGCAATAAATATTAAGAGCATTTTGTGGAAAATTATTTTTAGCTGGACAAATTTCTTTTTAGCTTGAAACTGGACAGGCCATTAAAAAGCTGGACAATCCAGCCAAAACAAGCCCAACTGGCAACCCTACTTGTAGTCCAGCTTAAGAAAAACAACCTCAACGACACCCTGGGGATTATTCAGAAATCTGTGATTCTGAATACATGCAATATTGTAAGACGCTTCCTACCAGCACAGTAAAATAAATAATAATAAAAAAAACCGTTAATCATCAGAGCCTAATCCCTTGGCATAGCCCGGGATAGGTATTTTCCAATCTCATAGAGATTGAGAGATTTAATAACTCTATAATAATAATAATAATAATAATAATAATAATAATAATAACCTGTTTCTATATGGATGATCTAAAAATTTATGCAAATACAAAACAAAACCGTGATAACCTATTGAGAATAGTTGAAATGTTTTCAAAAGATATTAAAATGAAATTTGGGATCGAAAAATGTAAAACACAAAATGTAACTAGGGGAAAATATACAACCTCTCGAAATTTTCTAACTGCGGACCTGGAAAACATAACACCACTTAGAAGAGACGAACACTACAGGTACTTGGGAATAAAACAACATATCACAATAGACCACAGGAAACAGAAAGAAGATATTAATAAAGAATTCATAAGAAGGATTAATATGGTATGTAAGAGCAAATTAAATGGTAGAAACCTTATAAAGGCAATAAACACATTCGCCATACCTCTTCTTACATATACAGGATGTTTTTTATTGAGGTATAGAACTTCGAATTGAAATAAACACAAGAAAATCGCTTTATTGGAAGGATAATTTTATGCCATTAATGTTTAAATATGATTTCGGGCATGTGGCCGCCGCGGCTGGCTCGAATAAAGCCAATTCTACAGGTCCAATTTTCAACCACTTTTTCGAGCATATGGGGCCGTATGTTGGCAATAGCGCCACGAATGTTGGCTTCCAAGTCCCCTAACGTTTCTGGTTTGTTGGCGTAGACGAGCGACTTCACATATCCCCAAAGAAAATAATCCAATGGTGTCAAATCACACGATCTTGGTGGCCAATTGACAGGTCCATTCCGCGAAATTATGCGCTCATCGAATGTTTCCTTCAATAAATCGATTGTGACGTGCGCTGTGTGGCATGTAGCGCCGTCTTGTTGGAACCACAACTCATCCACATTCATACCATCCAATTCGGGAACAAAATAGTCGGTTATCATGGCTCTATACCGGTCTCCATTAACGGTAACTGACTCTCCAGCATTATTTCGGAAGAAGTATGGCCCAATGACTCCACCAGCTCATAGAGCACACCAAACAGTCAGTTTTTGTGGATGTAATGGCGTCTCAAGGGTCTCATGTGGATTCTCTTCACTCCAAATGCGGCAATTTTGCTTGTTGACGTAGCCATTCAACCAAAAAGAGCCTCATCACTGAAGAGAATTTTGCGGTAAAAAAGCGGATAAACATTTTTAATTGAACACTGTTTTTGAAAATAAATTTCCACGATTTGGAAGCGTTGTTCTTTTGTCAACCTGCTCATGATGAAATGGCAAACCAAACTAAATATTAATCACTTGCCAGCTGACAAAATGGCCGCCAGTTAAAAAAGTGATGCCAACTTAAAGTTCTATACCTCAATAAAAAACACCCAATACATTTGGTATCATATCCTGGTCGAATACAGATTTAAATAACTTCGATATGAAAATCCGTACTACGCTAACGAAGTTTATATATCACCACCCGAAAGCATCGTTAGAACGGATAAACATCCCAAGAAAGTTAGGAGGAAGAGGGATACTAAATATAAAGATACTACATGATAAACAACTCACAAAATTAATAGAATATTTTAAAACAAAAGCTTCAGTATCTCCTCACTACAGAGGACTCATAAGTGCCGACGATAACCTCACTCCACTAAATCTTAAAAACAATAGCAACAATGTTCAAACAACAATAGAGAACCTTATTCAAGACTGGAAATCAAAACCGCTACATGGAAAATACCCAAATTTGATCAGTCAGGCTTATGTAGATAAAGTAAATACTAACAATTGGCTTCAATATAGTAACGTCTTTGCTGAAACCGAAGGATTTATTACAGCCATTCAGGATGGAGTAATACAAACGAAGAATTACAGGAAATACATAATTCGTGACAGTACAGTAATAGACGATAGTTGCCGAAGGTGCGGTAATACGCCTGGAACCATACAACACCTACTTAATAGCTGTCCTACTCTCCTTCCAAATCATTACAGGCAAAGACATGATAATATCGGAAAGATAATATATATAAATATAATAAAAAAGCTAAATATTAACGAGCCAACAACACAGTACTACAAATATCAACCTAAGCCAATAATCGAAAATAACCAATATCTACTGGGATAGATCAATACTAATCAACAGCCCGCCAGATACGAATATACCCAATAGACCAGATATGATAGTAGTAAATAAACAAAGAAAAATAGCCCAGATCATTGACTTCGCCGTACCATATGATACTAATATACAAGATACCATAGCCATAAAAAAATCTAAATATATACTGCTTGCCCAATACATGAAGAACACACACAATCTAGTCAGGGTAGATATCCTACCAATAGTAATAAGCTCTATGGGAACAATACCCAAAGATACCTCGTATGCAATTGAAAAATTGCAAAAGGCAATTCTAATAAAAGCAACGACGATAGTGAGGGAAACATTAGGATAACGCATATAAAGATGGATTATATCCCCACAGAGCGTAACCTTTGGTCTTAGACCCGGTACGTCAATTCCAGCATAAGCTTAACTTAAGCTATATATATATGTATATATATATATATATATATATATGATATAAGTCATTGACTTATATATCTGGAATATCAGAAAGATTAGTAAAATCTAAAATTTACGATGCAGAAAAATATAGAATAGCTTACAAGACATATAATACAATGAAAAGACTATTTAGCAAAACAAAAGATAAGATTGATAAGTGGGATAGGTCTAATGTAATTTATAAAATACCTTGCAAGGGGAATAGTCAGGAAAATTGTAATAAGATATATATTGGTACAACTAAAAATAAATTAAAGACTAGGATAACAGGTCATAAGTCAGATCAAAAATATAGACACATGAATTCATAAAAAACTGCTCATAGTTCTGAATTATATCATTTTGCAGATTTTGAAAATGTTTCAATATTAAACAAAGATAACAATTATAATCCGCGCTTAATGTTAGAAATAATTTGCACACCTTTATCACAAAGAATAAATTTTAAGGCAGACACAGAAAAATTAGCACAGAACTATAGGTATTTAGTTAGTAAAATTTGAATTTTTTATAAAAAAAAAAAATTTGTTTATTTATGTTAATTGGTTTATTTAATAAATAATAATAATATTTATGTGTATGTATGTATGTATGTATGTGTGTGTATGCGTGTATACATGTATATGTATATATATATATATATATATATATATATATATATATATATATATATATATATATATATATACCCAGTAAAAAATAGGATCATCCAAAGAGTAATCTTGGAGCGCTCCGAATTTCATTGGATTTTTAACACAGTATGTCCGCAGAGACGAGTACTCCTTTTAAACTCCTTATGGAGTACTCCCTTTGATCTTGAAAATGACGACTGAGGGAGTAATCGTTTTTGTCTCCTAAAGGATCATAAAGGGAGTAATCGTTTTTGACTCCTAAAAGAGTATAAAGGAAGTAATCGTTATTGTTTTCTTAAGGAGTATAAAGGGAGTAATCGTTATTGTTTTCTTAAGGAGCATAAAGGGAGTAATCGTTTTTGTATCCTAAAAAAGCATAAAGGGAGTAAACATTCATATAAAATACAAATTTGGTTATTTTTTACAAAAACAAGAAAATATTTATTTATTTTTTAAATTTTTTTTCAAAAATGTTATTGGTTTTTTGTTGGATTGTTGTTTTTTATGACCTCAGTTTTTGACGAGTAGGTCTGTCGGTAAATAGTTGCCTTACATTTACGAAATGCCAGCTTGAAAGATTTTTCATATTCCGGGTATGTTGGATACGTGTCTTTAAGTCAGTGATGTCAAATATGATTGTGTTGGTGAGATCACTATTATCTCTTACATTCCCAGCGGGAGAAATGAGAGGTTGCGAGGCCTAACTAATGGCCTTTTCTAGGAGTATAATTTTATTTACCAATAATATCTTCTAATTTTATAAGTTGTAAAAAAGGGTTTCGAAAATTGCCAAGTGCTCAGATATTTAATTTTAAAATATTTCTCCATTTTTAAGCTGAACACTTGGTTAGTTTATATACAAGAGAAACAATTTTTACAAAAAGTCTTACTAATGAATTAATTTAAAAGCTACTTTAAGAAATTTTCGAAAAGATGTACCTACATACAGTGGCTCCAACTTATTTCAAACCTCTTATATATATTGTATATATATATATATATATATATATATATATATATATATATATATATATATATATATTTATATAAATATATTACTTCTGTTTAGAGGCCTCAAAACAGGACTTGCGATACTTCCCGCTGAATGAGAGTGTTTTTCAGTAAACAATTATATTTTACGCTCTCAAAATAAAAGAGCGTAAGCGTACATGTGAATTTTGCTTCCACAATTGTGTATGAGGCTGACATCACCGCTTTAAGTGCTTCTGCAAAAAAATTAAAGAAAAAACAAGTAAAAACGTTATATTCGACCGGGTCGAATCTTATATACCCCCCAAATATTTAGTAAGTGAATTTGATGTGTTTAACTTGGTGGGACACAGTTCCTTTATATAATATCGTACGTCAACGTCCACTAAAGGGGCGGGATTCAAATATATACAATATCATGTTTTCCACAGACGAACGCATGGGCATTGCTAGACCGTCTTAGACTTCATCACAATTCTCTTTGGAGGGTATAAAAACTGTATTTTGGCGGGGTCGCTCTGGCAAGGGCTGTGAGGGAAACATTTCACCTTTGTCATAAAACTCTAAAAATAAATGCTTGGGATAATTATATACAAAATTAAAATTTCTTTTTTTGATAGGGTTATTTAGAGGGCAAAGGGGGAGAGGGGGTAGGGCAGAAACAGATACACATAAAACTGTAAAAATAAATGCTTGGGATGATTATACACAAAATAAAAAAAAATGTATATTTATTTTTAATAGGGTCATTTAGCGGGCAAAGGGGGAGGAGGAAATCGGCAGTCATAAAACTCTAAAGATAAATGCTTGGGATGATTATATACAAAATTTAAAAAAACATTTTTTTTGGTAGGGTCATTTTGGTGGCAAAGGAAGAGGGGGGGGGGGGGTAGGGCAGAAATCGGCAGTCATAAATCTCTAAAGATATATGCTTGGGATGATTATATACAAAACTTAAAAAAAAAAAATTTTTTTTTTTGGTAGGGTCATTTAGGGGGCAAAGGAAGAGGTGGGGGGGGGAGTAGTTAGGGCAGAAATCGGCAGTCATAAAACCCTAAAGATAAATGCTTGAGATGATTACATACAAAATTTAAAAAAAAATTTTTTTTTTGTAGGGTCATTTAGGGGGCGAAGGGGAAGGAGGGGGTAGGGCAGAGTAGTACCAGGTTTCGTCTCAGCTTCGTCATTAAAGCTTAAAAGTGTTATTTTTAAGGCATGTAGGCATAAGTAAAGCAATTTGTTAAATTTTTATGCTATTTTTGCCTATAATAACGCCCACTAAAGTGGGCGGGGTCAAAAAATATTTTTATTTTATTTAATGGCTCCAAGTTTAAGGCGTTGGACCGTATTTGACATAAAAATATATCATTTGCTTAACAAAATAACCAAAAAACTTTAAAAATTATGTTGTTTTTTCTGGGTTGGTTTAGTTCTTCTTAGGGGAACTTTTTTCCCTCTTGCCCGATTTAGCCCATCTTCGAACTTAACCTGCTCTAAGTTTTTAGATATATTTATGCCAAATTTCAAGAGTCTAGCTCTTTTCGTTTGGACTGTATCGTGATTTCCACAGACGGACGGACGGACGGACGGACGGACATGCTCAGTTGGTCTTAGATTTCATCACTGATCAAGAATATATATACTTTATGGGGTCTGAGATGGATATTTCGATGCGTTACAAACGGAATGACAAAGTGAATATACCCTCCAAATTCTTTTTTGGAGGGTATAAAAATATGTATATTTATTTTTAATAGGGTCATTTAGCGGGCAAAGGGGGAGGAGGGGTAGGGCAGCAACAGGCAGTCATAAAACTCTAAAGATAAATGCTTGGGATGATTATATACAAAATTTAAAAAAAAAAATTTTTTTTTTGGTAGGGTCATTTAGGGGGCAAAAGAAGAGGGGGTAGGGCAGAAATCGGCAGTCATAAAACTCTAAAGATAAATGCTTGGGATGATTATATACAAAATTTAAAAAACAAAATTTTTTTTGGTAGAGTCATTTAGGGGGCAAAGGAAGAGGGCGGGGAGGGGGGGGTTTGGGGTAGGGCTGCAACAGGCAGTCATAAAACTCTAAAGATAAATGCTTGGGATGATTATATACAAAATTTAAAAAAACATTTTTTTTGGTAGGGTCATTTTGGTGGCAAAGGAAGAGGGGGGGGGGGGGGTAGGGCAGAAATCGGCAGTCATAAAACTCTAAAGATATATGCTTGGGATGATTATATACAAAATTTAAAAAAAAAAAATTTTTTTTTTGGTAGGGTCATTTAGGGGGCAAAGGAAGAGGTGGGGGGGGAGGTAGGTAGGGCAGAAATCGGCAGTCATAAAACCCTAAAGATAAATGCTTGAGATGATTACATACAAAATTTAAAAAAAAATTTTTTTTTTGTAGGGTCATTTAGGGGGCGAAGGGGAAGGAGGGGGTAGGGCAGAGTAGTACCAGGTTTCGTCTCAGCTTCGTTATTAAAGCTTAAAAGTGTTATTTTTAAGGCATGTAGGCATAAGTAAAGCAATTTGTTAAATTTTTATGCTATTTTTGCCTATAATAACGCCCACTAAAGTGGGCGGGGTCAAAAAATATTTTTATTTTATTTAATGGCTCCAAGTTTAAGGCGTTGGACCGTATTTGACATAAAAATATATCATTTGCTTAACAAAATAACCAAAAAACTTTAAAAATTATGTTGTTTTTTCTGGGTTGGTTTAGTTCTTCTTAGGGGAACTTTTTTCCCTCTTGCCCGATTTAGCCCATCTTCGAACTTAACCTGCTTTAAGTTTTAAAATATATTTATGCCAAATTTCAAGAGTCTAGCTCTTTTCGTTTGGACTGTATCGTGATTTCCACAGACGGACGGACGGACGGACGGACATGCTCAGTTGGTCTTAGATTTCATCACTGATCAAGAATATATATACTTTATGGGGTCTGAGATGGATATTTCGATGCGTTACAAACGGAATGACAAAGTGAATATACCCTCGAAATTCTTTTTTGGAGGGTATAATAACACGTAATATATTATTTAAGACATGATATTAAAAATTCAGTTATTACCGAAATAAAAAAAGTTAAACAATTTGTATTTGTTTAAGGCTATCATATTTTTTGATCCATCCCAATTTAACCTGAGCAAAATATTTTCGCCAATCATTTTGCGTAGTGCCTTTTCAATTTTGATTTTGTCAAACCTTAATTTAATATACGAAATCTAAAATAAATTAATATAAAAAACAAAGAAATTTGAATACTTGTTTAACTGATTGCATTAAAAAAACTCAGTCTTACCACTTCTGAATCAGGCTTGCTTTTAATCAGCTGTTCTACCGAATTTAATTCCTCCAAAGAATTAATTGGGAAAATTTTAAGATCCGTACTAGTTGGGCGTAAATGTTTAGCAAGCTGTTCTAATAAAACAGTCTGTTTACACATAATTTGCTTTAATGATCCGACTTCATTTGTGAGAATATCAACTTTGTTTTCCAGGTTTTTTATTGCTTCCTTAGCTTCATTGCTTGTTTCTGGAAAAATATAAATTAAAGAAAGAAACGAAAAATATAATAAAATGAATACTACAGGAACTATAATGAGGAGGCTCTATGTATTTACCTGTCACATTAATCGAAGCGCTGGTTGTAGTTTCCGGCGTAAATATTGGCTGCGTTTGGAATATGTTCGCCTTGAAATTCATGGTTCATGAATCTAATATATGAAGCAAAAATGGGATATGTTGTATAACAGACTTCTGTTGATTTTAATTTCATATTGATTTTTTTATAAAATATTCTTTTATTGAATTTCAAGTTTTTCTTTCAAAGACAATTCAAATTTTCTAATTAATTAAATATTTATAACAAGTAAAAAACATTAAAGTATATATAAAGATCTCTACACCCAGGATGTCCAGATTTCGAGATATAAAAAATACACTAAATTGTGGGAAAAAAGGAAAAATAACGGGCGATTCTACTGTATGTATGTACTTTACACATTTTCATTTCTGACAGTGATGTAAAATAGGAATAAATACAAAGTATTCTCCATCAGGTATGCAAAATATTTTGCAATATATGTCACGCACGTTAATTTTCTCTCGATTAGTATTAAGAGTTTTCGCCTTACAAATTCCTAAACACTTTTTAGAGTCTACGGGATACTGAAACAAATTTAAAGCATCTGTGAATTCGTTACCGACTACGTATTCTTCGCCGCCATCTACTTGGAAACCATATATTTTAATGGGAACCATATTCATAGTGAAGCAATAATTGTCAGGAGACTTTCCGGATAAGAAAAACGTATCGAACTTATATCTCAAAAACAAGTTGTTTCCTTGTATTTTCCCAAGTGGTACAAATTTAGGATCTTCCATTTTTAAAATCAAATGTCGTTCTATGGCACGATTGTTTAGCTGTTGGCTAAGCTGTGACGGTTTCCGACAATCTTTTTTTAAGGTTTGCAAAAAATTCTCATACCTATATGCTGAAAAATTATCAACACTTCCAAAGCTTTCAACGCATTTCGCCAAATGTAGTAAGTTGTGCACGTTATAGCTGATCATTTCACTCCCATATATCAAGGCAAAATCGGCAACAAAAGCTTCCATTAGTTGCTGAACGCATTGCAAATTCTGTTGACAATTCAAAGGACATGAAACCATACGATATGCTGTATGTAAAAGCAAAAAGTTGGTGTATAAATCGTCATGTAATATATCCTTGAAAATAACTATTCCTGTGTAAAGCACTACTTGTCGGAATTCTTTTGCCTTCCATCTGCATACTTCATCAAATGTTCTTCCTTTCCGAGCGAACTCTTTTGGCATATAATTCCCTACATATAAAATTTTGCGATTTAATTCATTGATTTCTGAAATGCTTAATCTATATTTTGTTTTCTTGTTTTTTTAAAATTAAACGCAACATCTTTTTAAACACTCCAAGGTCAATCAAATGCATAGTGTCCAACGGAAATTGCGTGACCATGTTGATGTTGCATAATTCCAAGGGATGAATTTCATTTTGAAATTGCGGTAAGTGATAGGCCTTGCATTTTCGTGCTTTGAAAGTTACATCAGTTCTTGCATTTCCAGGTACTATAGTGTAATTTAGCCTTCTATTATTATATGAAGCTTCTTGCTCACACTTCGAACAACCTAGGGCAGAAGTGTGACCCACTGTACCGATTAAAAAAGCCCTTGCAGGTGTGTCACAAACAAAAAGTCTAATTTTGGGTATGAACAATTTGTCATTAGTTTTAATACCTTCATTTTTTAATTTGATGTATTCATCCACAAACCGTTTTAGGAATATCGCTACATCTGGAGGCTTTGATGGGCCAATATATGCAACAATTAAAAATGGCTCTGTCTTTTTAAATTCTGAAAAGGCACCTAGGATTGGCCATAATGACTTTGATGAGCTTTTATAAAGCGGCATTCCATCCACAAATATATCGATCAGTAATTCGGTATTTGCATTAGGTGATAAGTATTGGCCGTGCATCATCAGTGCTTTTCCTAAACCAAAATGAAAGTATTCACCTGGTGGCATATCTATTATTTCTGGGCTCTCTGTGGAGCAGCATGGGTTTTCTGCATGCACTGCTTTCAACAATGTTTCTCTGCATAGTGGTACGTCCATACCAGTGATGTTAACTTTTTTATTTCGATTTCCGTACAGCCCTAAAAAAGTTACCGTTTTTTAGGTAAAACTACCGTACGCATAGTCTGGTACAAAATTAATCATAAGAAACGTATAGAATTAGGCATCAACTATAATAGGCATTATTAGTTGTAATGAAATCGAACTTTTTTAATGTTTTTACTGAGAAATATGTAGTCGCAAGAGAATTTGCAGAGAAAAATTTATATTTGAACTGTCACAAAACTGATCTATTAACACAGTTATGAATTCGCCCTGGTAGACACATTAGGTCTGTCTGCGTACTTTTCCAGTAGCAAATACTCAGTAACTTTTTTTTGGGAGAGTAAGACCAATTTTACTCTGTCGGTTGAAAATATCTCAAAAAGTACGCAGACAGCATCCAGTGAAATCTTGGAAGAAATCAGCTGATCGGTTAGTAAACAATTGAAATATCAAAGCAAAAGAAATTTTGCATATGTGTACGCAAAGTTTGTCTCACAAAGTTCTGCTGCTTCTATCGGTTCTGCCATCTCCAATCCACTTACATCACGGTCGCACTGTATATTTGGACATTTCTGGCATGAAGTAAAATGTTTTGTTAATTATAATTTATTATAAACGTTAAAAATCAACACAATTCTAACTACTTGCCTCTGGCATTGTTAAATTTAAATTTTTATTTCATTCAAACAGTAAATAAAAACAGCTGTTCAAACTAGTTGCAAAATCTTGCAAGCAGAAATTTCTCCAGCAACATTTTGCAAGTTCTCTAAATTCCAACTGTCAAAAAATTCTCTTTTTGGCTCTCTCGCTGCAAGAGATTTGGAGTACGCAGACAACATTTTGCAAGATTTTGCAACATTTTGCACAAAATAATGCAAAATATGTGTACGCAGACAGACCTATTATGAAAAACATGTTTGGGTTCTAAGAATTAAAAATTAAAACTTTTTAAAATTACCGTACAAATATAGAAATTACCTGCCTACCGTTCGGAGGGCTAAATTACCGTACAATACGGTAATTACCGTACGGTTAACATCACTGGTCCATACTTTCACTTTTTAAAATGTTTAGTAGTGAATTACAGCATTCGGTCGAAACTCGATTTTTAATTACCCAAGAAGCAAGCTTCTGATTAATATTTTCACTGATATTGTTTGAATTGATATCATAATGAACATCAATTAAGTTTTCCGCTTGGCTGTCTTCATTTGATAATTCATTATCTTTGTTAGGTGCTGATGCCTCTTGTTCACTTAAAGTCTCCCGATTACAATTTGAGAATTTTTCTATTTCTTTTTCAACTAGTCGTCTTAAATAACGCTTAGAAACTAAACTTTGACACATTTTTAACAATTTTTTACCTTTTCGCTTTTCTTTAATAACACGTATTTAATTTTTTAAAACTAAACTGACTAAATAGAAAAACAAAAGGAAAACATCAGCAGTTAACAGTTATGTCAAAAAAAAAAAAAAAAAAACGAACTGATGCATCCCTTGTTGATCCATTTGGAGTATTATGCGAGGGATAAACAACAAAACAAGAAAAAAGTTTCGATAGCTCGCTTATTACTCCAAATGGATGAACAAGTCATTACTCCTTTACTGCTCGATTATGGATTAATCCATATATTTTTTACTGGGTATATATATATATATATATATATATATATATATATATATATATATATATGTGTGTATGCATGCACATATGTATATACATATATTTATATCATGTCATTATTTTTATGTTATTTATATACACTATACTGTAATCAATTCTTATCCTTGTTGTAATGTTGATTGAATAGTTTAAATATTGTAAATGTTTAGTTATATACATATGTATGTAAATTTGTATGTATGTTTATATATTAATTTGTAATTATGCTAGTTATTTATATATATGTATTCATATGTATGTGTGTGTATGTGCATATGTGTATGTACATGCATATGTGTTTGTATCTCTCTATGAATGTGTATATATGTTTGTATGTAGTTGTGTATGTTCATGTATGCATATATGTATACGTTCATGTATGTATTGATGTATACATGTATAAATATATACAAGCCTGTATATATGCTTTTGTTTTTATGTTAATATATTTGAAAACATAGATATATTCGAAAAATTTTTTTTCATATTTCAAAACCAATTTATACAGAAAATTTAAATTTTCGATTGTTATTCCTGATGATGTCAACAAATTGTTGACGAAATATCGAATAAAATAGAAAAATTATAACGATTTTTACAAAAACGACCTCGAGCTCAATCATTCTAAAATACATATGTCTATATATATATATATATATATATATATATATATATATATATATATATATATATATATATATATATATATATATATGTATATATATAATATATATATAAAAAATGAGTTTTGCAAAATGGTAGTACTGCGGCGATTTTTTACGTTTTGCTTTGTTTTCTTGATATTGTAGATATTTGGATATTACCTATTTTAAATTATTTTTTAAGAATTTGTGATAATAATAATGGACGAGAGGAGTAAATTGCTTTACCTTATGGCCATTGAATTGCATAAATCATTGTTATTAGCATAATAGATATAAAACAAGTAAAGCCGTTATATTCGGCTGGGTTGAATCTTAAATATCCTCCAAATATTTAGTAAGTGAATTTAAAATGTTTAACTTGGTGGGACAGAGTTCCTTTCAATATCATCGTACGTCAACGCCCACTAAAGGGAGCGGGGTTCAAAAATAGACAATATCATGTTTTCCACAGACGAACGTATGGGCATTGCTAGACCGTCTTAAACTTCATCACTAATCAAGAACATACATATATACTTTATAGGGTCCAATTCTCTTTGGAGGGTATAAAAACTGTATTTTGGCGGGGTCGCTCTGGCAAGGACTGTGGGGGAAAGATTTCACCTTTGTCATAAAACTCTAAAAATAAATGCTTGGGATAATTACATACATACAAAATAAAATTTTTTATTTTATTTTATAGGGTCATTTACGGTGAAATGGGGGAAGGGGCAGGGCAGAAACAGGCAGTCATAAAACTCTAAAAATAAATGCTTGGGATGATTATATACAAAATTAAATTTTTTTTTTTTTGGTAGAGTCGTTTAGGGGGTGAAGGGGGAGGAGGGGGTAGGGCAAAGGAGTATCAGGTATCGTCTCAGGTTCGTCATTAAAGCTTAAAAATTTTATTTTTAAGGAATGTAGGCTTAAGTAAAACAATTTGTTAACTTTTTATGCTATTTTTGCATATAATAATGCCCATTAAAGTGGGGTGGGGTCCAAAAATAATTTTTTTTAATTTTATGGCTCCAGTTTAAGGCGTTGGACCATATTTGACATAAAAATATATCATTTGCTTAACAAAATAACCAAAAAACTTTAAAAATTATGTTGTTTTTTCTTTTGTTTTATACTCTATGGGGTCTGAGATGGATATTTCGATGCGTTACAAACGGAATTACAAAGTGAATATACCCTCCAAATTATTTTTTGGAGGGTATAAAAAGAAACAAATAGATAATATTAGTTCTCAAAATTTATATTTTTAGTCTCGCACACAATATAATATATCAAACACAAAATGACTCAACTTTATGTGAAAAAGTTTAACGAATTGTTCAATTTTGTCCGGACAAAATATAAAATTAAACCAGTGATGTAAACTACCACATAAACACAGTTGCGCTTGTGTGTGACGCAGAGAAAAACCTCTGCTTACTTTTAACAGAGGTGGATATGTTTCTGGAATTACTTTCTGTTTATCAAAAAAACTGAAGACAGAAATCTACAAATTGTATTCAATGTTTGGTCCCACATATCATTGTGAAACAGCATTTTCTACCATGAAAATAGTTCTAAGCAAAGCACGCAAGAACAAAAGAGTATCCAGTCCATATAGATCTGGATGAGCCAATATATATTTATTTGAAATAGACATTTATTATAAACGAGTTTACAAAATAAATACAATTTTCATTAGTCAGATGCTAATAAATAAAAATATTGTGTTATATACAATAAATACAATTATCAATGCAAAACGTACGAATAGTAGCAACAAGCCCTTCAACTCAAAATATGTATAAAATTGAAAAGTACTTGTTATCCATCCCTGCTGTATGCTAAAGAGAAGCCAACACCTAAGGAGAGCGAGAGAAACAAAAATTTTTCTTTCGTATACAGGGCATACTGACTCCAAATATGTCCTATCTGGCAAAACGAAGGAAGACATAACAGCGCTCATTTCCTTCAACTTTTTAATTTGGGAATCCAAATTTACGCCAAATGGTTCCTTAAAAAAGAAAAAAAATTTAATTAAACAACTGAGGAGGATCTTATCAAAACTTGATAAATCCACTGTTGACCGAATGGCGTTTTAAGAGATCATAAGAAATTTAGTACTTAAAAAATAATGAAAAAAGCTTGATACATAACAAATTGTTCTATAGTTTTATTTATTAAAAGTAAGCGAATCCTTACCTTGCCAGGAGAGGCGAAAGTTTTCATGGAGGAATTTACTACATCGCACCAGTCATTAACAAGCTGGATAAAATCAGCAGTTTCGATTGCTTGGTAAACGTCCAGTCCTACCGAGTAACACCAGCGAAGAGCATTCGCATTTTTATGGGAAAACAACTGTGCAGTAATGAGAAACTGCATATAAAGGCACATGGCATGAAAATCGTTTATTAAAATTAGATTTGTATATATTATATTTTAAGATTCAATAGTTTAATTTTTTAAATTAAAGTAATAAAAATATAAGTAATATCGTAAATTGCAAAATAATTCATAAGTAATGACCAACTGCATATAGTTATAAGCACATCGCATGAAAATCTGCAAAAATCAATCGTTTATAAGATTTAATATGTATATACATATATGATTTGTAAAAATTTTTTTTACTTTATTATAAACAAAATTTGTTTAGGCAATGCAAGTTTTATAAACCCCACTAATGCGAAAAAGGGAATTTTCGTATTTGTGGATCCACCTCATCTCTTGAAGTTAATAAAGAACCATTTCCTTAAGACTGGCCTTATCATCAACAATAAACTACTGACATCGCGTCCTCTTGCAGATTTGGTAAGGCATACATCCGGTAGTGACGTCAGTATTGCTTATAAATTGAGTGAGGAGCATCTCAACGTGACCGGAGCTGGTAATTATTATTTTACTTTATTGAATAATTAAATTACTCACACAAAAGTTTTAGCAAAACAAAAAGTTAAACTAGCCAGTTTAACTTTTTGTTTTGCTAAAACTTTTGTGTGAGTAATTTAATTATTCAATAAAGTAAAATAATAATTACCAGCTCCGGTCACGTTGAGATGCTCCTCACACAATTTATAAGCAATACTGACGTCACTACCGGATGTATGCCTTACCAAATCTGCAAGAGGACGCGATGTCAGTAGTTTATTGTTGATGATAAGGCCAGTCTTAAGGAAATGGTTCTTTATTAACTTCAAGAGATGAGGTGGATCCACAAATATGAAAATTCCCTTTTTCGCATTAGTGGGGTTTATAAAACTTGCATTGCCTAAACAAATTTTGTTTATAATAAAGTAAAAAAAATTTTTACAAATCATATATGTATATACATATTAAATCTTATAAACGATTGATTTTTGCAGATTTTCATGCGATGTGCTTATAACTATATGCAGTTGGTCATTACTTATGAATTATTTTGCAATTTACGATATTACTTATATTTTTATTACTTTAATTTAAAAAATTAAACTATTGAATCTTTTTTTTTTTTTTTTTTTATCTTGGACCAGCACTCAGGGGATGACCCCTATATATGCAATGCATTGTGCTAGAACTGAAAACGAGGGGATAGTATTGAGGGACAGATTAGGAAAGATGAGAAGATAGACAGTTGTTTTTGTAGCTATTTCAACCATTTACTTCGCCGGCTAATTTTTGCTACAGGGCCGACGAAGGTGGGTGCTGTTACTCTGCTTTTTAGTACATGATAGTGTCAGTCGCTGCCAATTATGTTCAGTGATCAGTGACTATGCCTTCATCATTGAAACAGGCTGGCAACAACTAACACAACCACGCACTAATGCTGATCAGAAGAATTAAACACAATATTTCATGACTCAGCTGGGGCTCGAACTCACGACCCTCCGCTTCATAGTCTCGTGTTCTACTACTTCAGCCAACAGCACCCAATAATATAAATAAAATATAATATATACAAATCTAATTTTAATAAACGATTTTCATGCCATGTGGGTTTATATGCAGTTTCTCATTACTTATTATTTACTTTGCAATTTAGGATATTACTTATATTTTTATTACTTTAATTTTAAAAATTAAACTAATCTAATCTTAATAACGGATTCCAACGGAATTTTTATTTTTGGAAGCAAAATTTAAAAACAATCCAAAACCACTTTTAAATTTTAAAATGTATATTAAAATCTATTTTTAATATTAAGCCTTAAGGTCGAATTGAAAGTAAAGTCTTTAATTACCGATTATATAGATTTAATGAAGAAATCAAAAATCCTTATAATAGATATCAACATGATTCATCCTCGGGCAAAAACAAAAATATAAAAGTTCAATTCTTTAATCATATAACGATATTAAAAAAACTTACTTGGTGTTATTCCCAAATCTTTCCACAATTTACGATTTGATGGTCCTAAATCGCAAACAGTTGCAACAACTGTAAAGCCAATATTATCTAACACAGATATAATGTTAAAAAAAATTTCTTTCGTCATTGGCTGGTCAAATCTATAATAGATTGGCTGTTTCCACGATTTCTTCAGTCCGCGCGCCATAACGACTTGCACAAACTTTGCTGGCTTTTTGACGACGTCATTTGTTGCGTCATATTCAAACGTCTCACCCGCTTTCATCTCGTCAAAGGAAATGACACATAATTTGTCTTCCTTTGTGAGGCCTTCAATGCCACTCATAACATCAATTGATGTCTTTAAGATACCCTCATCAATCTCAATTTTTCTACACCACCGCTTAAGTGTTTTAAAATGTGGAAGTGGGAATTCCTTTTTATACAAATGTCTGTATGCTCGGGGGCCAGCAGCATGCAAACAAATCGCATTTGAAATATCTTGCCACCTCCACTTTATGTGACCGGGAGCCATTAATTTACGTATTTGCCCCTCCGTAAATATTGAACCCATTGACTCCACGGCTTTTTGGGCATTTTGTAGTTCGATCGATAAATCTTCAATTTTAGTCTCCAAGTTCGTTATTTTATCCAAGTAATTTTGGCGAACATTGTAATCTAAAATTAAAGGACTAAAGAAAAACAAGAACAGGAGAATACAGATAAAAAATATATAATTAAAAAAAATTAATTACACTGTTTAGACCCTTCACCCTAAAGATGAAAGAGGCTATATAAGGTTGTCATTCCGTTTGTAATTTCTACAATATTCGTCTAAAGCCCTACAAAGTAAGCACATTGATTTTATCTCTCCAACATTTTTGTGGAACACACCACAATGGGTCTATAAGATTCGGCATAGCCGAATTTAACACTCTCACTTGTTTATTGAACAAAAATTAGAAATACTTACTCAGTTTGCGTGCCTTGATCCTTGCTTTGTTTTTGTGTTGCCGGGTATCCGTGCAAACTTTGACTGCACACAGGTGTGGGCTCCATAAATTCATTTGGTGTTGGATGTTCCACCAAGCCATCCCCACAGAAAAACGAAGACTCCTGAATTTCTTGGTCAAGGCTTAACTCACCACACAAATCAGATCCGGAGTTTCCAGAATCAAAACATACATTTCTATATAACAGATAAGGATGTCATACCTTAAGGTTTTTTGATAACTTCTCAAACAAAAATACATGAGAAATTGTCGGTATTTTTTAAAAATATAAAAGTCCGTTATATTGAACTTCTATCCAAAATTTCTCGAACTTAGGTTTTCCGATTAAAAATAGAGAATATAGACAAATTCGAATGATCAAGGATACTCATTCCAAATTTTTTTCCAAGGATGAAAACCATTTCAAAATAACGGTAACGATATTTTGGAATATATCGGTAGCGGTATTTTAGCGATAACGGTAATTTGTGTTATACATACATACGTGCATATGGATTTTATATCTATGTACTTACATTGGTAACGGAGAACAATCCATATTTAAATCTGGGATATTCTCATAGGCGGCAACAATCGACTGCGCATTTGGTATAGAATTACAATCCATTTGTGTTTCCGGAATAGCCTCGTTCATTGTAGCAATGGGCTCTGCATTTGGCATCAGGAACACTTTTTTGCCAGATACCACAATGTCGGACGGCTTAAAATGATCCATACAAATACACGAAGTCGATCTGAAAATCTTTTTACTTATTAAAGTCCACATGTTTCTCCTACGTTCATCCTTCGGAACGTAGAAGAAATTACCACTTTTTTTGCACAAAAAACAATAATACATTTTTTTATTATTGGTTTAAATTTATTTAATTCAAACACAAATATCACACACGCAAAAAGTAAAATAATAAAAATTAAACAAATTTTTTCAATTTCAAAAACTAAAATAATAAAAATTTAACAAATTTTTCTCAATTTTAAATTTTTCTTGTTTAAATAAAATTAAACGTAATTTTTAAAATACATGAACTGATTGTCATGTATAACAAAACGAAAAAGTACAAAAACAAATATACATGTTTGCTTTGACATTTACACTTAAGTTTTGTATGTATGCAAATATGTAAACAAATCTTGAGGTTTGTACTAGAATTGCTCCCAACAACAAAATAATCAGCTGGGTTATCGCTCCTACCTGTATTAGTGTGCCCTGTTTCGTATACATATTTGTTTGCTGCGCAATCAGAATTTATTTTTTTCTTACTTTCCTATAACGCGTTATAGGGCAAGAGAAGCTTGATCATCTATGAATTAAACCAGGGCAACTCAACCCTTGCACTCAGGAAACGAGTACCAATCGGATTTTTTACACATATTCACATACGCAACCCGAACATAACGAAATTCAATCAAATGAGAGAATAGAAAATAAAAATTTTATTCATAGCAACAACAAATGCATGACTAAATTTTCAACCCGCTTTGCCATCGTTCGATTTTTTGTATTCGTGGATGGATGAATATATAAGCCCAATTCACAATCCTGTGCAAATGGTCTTGCATTATAGCATTTGCAAATTGTGAGAGTATTTGAGAGCATTTTCAATGTATTTTGTTGGTGTAGAGTACAATTATTTTGCTCATGCTACGATGCTAGACTACTTGCTCGAGATTGTGAACTGGGCTATAGTATATATTATGCTTCTTAAGGTATGTTCACATTGGTGAAATATTTGCATGAAACATATTTGTTCATATTTGTGCTAAACTTGTTGAAAAGAAAACAGAATTTGTTTTGTGGTCACACTAAACATATTTATTTGAACAGTTTGTTTGATCTAACAACTATCAAATAGCATAGTCTGCAACCATGAGAAAACATATTTCATGTGTGGTCACACTCAAAGCAGTATTTGTCTAAAACAAATATTTCTGAAAACTGTCAAAAAACATAATATTGTTATACCCTTCACAAAAAAGTGAAAGGGTATATATAGGTTTGTCATTCCGTGTGTAATTTCTTCGATATGCACATGGGACCCCATAAAGTATATATATTCTGGATCCTTATGAATAGTGATGACGATTGAGCGATGTCCGTCTGTCCGTCCGTCTGTACTTGAAATCGGTTTTCCCAAGCTCCCAGAAGAGCTAGAGACTTCGTTCTTGGACCGTTGGATTGGAAGTGAACTTAAACAGGCTGCTATTGAAATTCAGGAAGATCCGAAGTATGGTTCCAGAGCTGGGAAGCTTACACCTATTTCTCGACGCAAAATTTTTACCAAAAATCAATTATTTTTTTTTATGTTTGTAAATTAAACCTATTTCGTGCTTTAGGGAGCCTCAATGGTCTATTAAAAACTAAAAAAATAAAAAATTTTTTCCAGGGATGGGAAATAAAAAAATTTTTTTTCGGCTTATTCCGTATTTTGTAGTACATGTAGTATCTAAAATTGTTAAAAATTTTAAGTTTTTCTTTAACAAAACCACTTTATACGTCATGAAGATTTGCATTAGCAAAAAAAAATTTTTGTTTTTAAATTCAAATTTTACTTCCAGGGTTGGGAAATTGCATTGTTTTTATAAGTGAAAGTAATGAAACAGGTCTAGCCAAGCCCCCAGAAGAGATAGAGACTCCATTTTTGGACCGTTGGATTGGAAATGAACTTAAATAGAGTGGTGTTAAAATTCAGATAGATCCGAACTATGGTTCCAGAGCTGGGAAGCTTGCACCTATTTCTCGACGCTAAATTTATACCAAAAATAATTTATTTTTTTAATGTTTGCAAACTAAACCTATTTCGTGCTTTGGGAAGTCTCAATGGTGTATTAAAAACTAAAAATATAAAAAAAAAATTTTCAGGGATGGGAAATAAAAATTTTTTTTTCGGCCCATTCCGTATTTTGTAGTACATGTAGTAACTAAAATTGTTAAAAATGTTAAGTTTTTCTTTAACAAAACCTCTTTATACGTCATGAAGATTTGCATTGGCAAAAAGAAAAGAAAATTTTAGATTCAAATTTTGCTTCCAGGGGTGGGAAATTGAATTTTTTTATACATGCAAGTAATCAAACAGGCAATCGATGTTGTTGTTTTTTGTTTTTTGCCAACTAAAACAGTCGTATAATTTAGGAAGAACAAAATTGGTATCAAAAATTCAAAAATAAAAAATAAAATTTCGAATCCAGGGATGGACAAGTGCAATATTTTATGGTACATGAAAGTTACCAAAATGGTAAAAAATTTGCAATTTTTTGTAAATAAAACTACTTTATACTTCAAGAAGCATTGCACTGATAAAAAAAACAAACAAAAAAAATTTAAATTTCGTTTCCAGGGTTAGAAAAATTAAATTTTTTTTGGTACATGCAATATTTTGTATTACAAAAATTCGACTTTTTCTTAAACAAAACTACTTTATACCTCATGAAGATTTGCATTGATAAAGAAAATTTTAAAAAATTTAAATTTCGCTTCCAGGGTTAGGAAATTGAAATTTTTTTAAACATAAATGTAACCAAAAAGGCAATTGACGTTGTTTTTTTTTGCTAATTAGAGCTGTTTTATAATTCAGGAAGAACAAATTTGGTATTAAAATCTTAAAAATCAAAATTTCGACTCCAGGTTTGGACATATGATATATTTTATGGTACGTGAAAGTGACCAAAAAGTTTAAAAATAGTATTTTTTTTGTCAACTAAAGCTATGTTACGCCTCACTAAGAATTGCATTGGTAAAAAAATAAAAATTCGCTTCCAGAGTTGGAAAATCGAAATACTTTTCGTACATAATAGTACATACATAAATTAAAATTTTTGTGTTTTTAGTGAATTAAAGCTATTTTATATATCAGAAAAAATTAGATTAGTATTAAAAAATTAAGTATTCGGTTCCAGGGTTAGGAAGTTGACATTTTCTGATTCATAAAATCAGCCATTTTATTTGTTATTTTTGATTTTTATGATGAATTATACATACTTTATTTATCAGAAAGAAGTAATCTGGTATTAAAAACCAACAACATTAAAAACCAAAGACGATTCTACGGTTGGACAATTAGAACTTTTTGGGGTACATGAAACGGATTTTTTGTTTTGTTTGTAAATTAAATATATATAATATTTTCGAAAGACGTTCATAGGTATTAGATATAAGAGAAGCCAAAAATTTAGCTTCCTAGCCGAAAAATTTAAACGTTTTCTTAAATATAAAAGTAACCGATAACATTATTTTGATATTTTAATTAAACCTACTTTCTGTTTTGGCAAGAAAGAAAGAAAGAAGAATTACATCTGTGAAGGGTATATAAGATTCGGCACAGCCGAATATAGCGCTTTTACTTGTTTTTTTTTAAGAAGTTTATTGTAGTACATAGTTGAAATATGGAAAATTTTGAAGATTTTGTTGTGCTATGCTGTGGGGCATCATCCTTATTAGTTTTGGAAGAGGAGGCAAATATATTAACAAAAAAGAGACAATGGGTTAGAAAGTGGGTACAACGTCGAAAAGAGGAAGGATGTTGTGCAAAACTTTTGAAGGAGCTGCGTTCAGAAAATCCTGCTTTATACAAAAACTTTTTAAGAATGAGCTCAACTGATTTCGATCATTTGGTAAATATCTCAAATTCTGTTTGAGGGATTATTCCATACATGTACATATATACACATACATATGTACGTATTTTTAATCTGATTGCAGTTGAAATTAGTTGCACCACTTATAACAAAGAAAACAACAAGACTTCGTGAGTCAATTTCTCCCTGCGATCGACAAGCAGTTACACTTCGATACTTGGCGACAGGGGAGAGTTTTAGATCTCTTCAGTACATCTTTCGTATTCCCTATAATACTATCTCAGGAATTGTACCTGATGTATGCAATGCCATTTATACTGTATTACAGCCGGACTATTTGAAGGTGAAACATATAACAGCTCTTTAAATGTTTGCTTTAAACATGTTCATCTTTCTGCAGATACCGTCAACCGAAGAAGACTGGAAAGCCGTTTCCGATGGATTTATGCAATTGTGGAATTTCCCCAATTGTATCGGATCATTGGATGGCAAGCATGTTGTAATGACTGCTCCACATAATTCTGGAAGTATTTACTTTAACTATAAAGGTGATACTATTTTTTCATTATTCATTTATTTTTGATATTTTTGTTATTAATTTGCAGGAACTCATAGTATTGTGCTGATGGCGATTTCCGATGCTTTTTATAAATTTTTGTACATTGATGTAGGGTCGAATGGCCGCATATCTGATGGCGGAGTGTTTCGAAAAACCTCATTTAACCAAGCTTTGTTAAAAAACAAATTGAATCTACCAGGGCCAAGACCACTACCACTGAGAACTTTGAACGTTCCATATGTAATTGTTGCTGATGATGCTTTCGCTTTAACACCAAATATATTAAAACCATATAGTGTGCGGGATATGAATGGCATGCAAAGGGTTTTCAATTACCGTTTATCAAGAGCCAGACGAGTGATAGAAAACGCATTTGGCATCATGTCAGCACGTTTTCGGGTACTCCGTAGCCCAGTTAAGCTTGAGCCGAAAAAAACTAGGCAAGTAACTTTTGCTTGCTGCGTATTACATAATTATTTGATTGCTCGGTCAAGCTCAGTATACCTTAGTCCGAATCTTGTCGATCATTATACTCAAGATGGCACTTTAGTCCCAGGTGAATGGCGCAGTGACCAACCTGATCAAAATTTTTTAAATCTTCAAACGCACCGATCCTACGTGGCCCAAGAAACTTCAAAAATAAGAGAAGAATTTACTCATTATTTTGTGGAGGAAGGAGAGGTACCTTTTCAATACAGACATATATAATAAAATCTTTAGTCTATAGTCTAAAATTTAAAATACTGCACAAATAAAAACTTTAATATATTTGAAACATAATTTCCATTTAACTTAATTTAAGGGCCATTATTACAAATTACAAGTTCCTGACAGTGAAAGATAACTTTAGCTATAATGAGTAATAAAGTAAGTACTGTAATTATGTTGGATAATACAACTTCCCAGCAACACACAATTAAATTTGTTTTATTATGTGTCAGTTTCCAATGCATTCTAAATACATCATTCTAGTGAAAAATTATTCTTAATTCCTTTCCTAAAACTATGGAATGATAAGAAATTCAAATTAATTTATTGAAATTCATTTATTTAAGAATTTATTGTATACAAAATTTAATTAATTTGTATTAAAAAAAAGGTATAAAATATATGAGATCTTAAAATTCATTGATAAAATATATTGACAAAATTGAAATATTAAAAGGATCAAACTAAAAATAAGCTAATAAACTAAAAATAATATTCGCTAAATTCAGAAGGTCTGCTATGTTTTTGGAAAAGAAAAAAAATATATTGTAGACTGAATGATTCTAATGCATCTGTGTACATATAACACATATTACAGATATGAGCTTTGTGAATTCATTATATGTACAGAAATACATATGCACATATATATGTACGTGGTAAAGAATAAGTAAATGGAAAATGAATTGTACAAGATGGCGCAAAATTAATCATTTCAGACAAACAATCACGATTTCCACAACTCAAAATAATGTTGTTTTACTTAGTAAATCAAAAATTTAAAAACAAAGGCTCCTATAAAGCACGCAACCGACTTTGGGAATCAAAAAGGTTTTCGCTTATGGAAGCTATTAATTTATTTATTGCGTTCTTCTTCTAAGCACTGAAAAAGGAACACTGACAATCTTCGGCGTACTGCTGCTGCTACCTCATCGCTTACAGTATTCAGTTCGCTTAATAAAAAATGTGAAAATGTTGCATTTGGAGAACTATCATTCTGCCGGCGGTCTTTCATTATCCCTACCGCCTCACGCATGGCTTCAGCAATATTTGCTGCAGCCAGTTGGGTATTACCGGTTTGTTCCCGACGTGTTCTATTTTTAGCTTGAGCTGGTGTTGACTGCGGTGGTGTTGACTGCGGTGGTGTTAAGTAACCCATATCTAGGAATATATTATATATAATAAACACACAATGTTCATATTTTATTTAATTGCTGTTATATGTATATACCATCATTATCTAAGTCTACTTCTAAGTTAAAGCTTGACACGGTTTCTTGCGTTTGTTGAATCTCAGCTCGGCCAACGAAATTTATATCGTTATAGAACCTCCACTTTGGAGTTTCTATGGCACCTTGACCAGACTTAACCTTGGCTCTGCTTACGTAGCCACGATACTGAACTCTTAGGTTTGTCCACTTAGCACACAGGTCAGCTGCAGTATACTTTCCATCAAATAATTCTACAATGTTTTTCCATGCCCGGTCTCTCTGGATTTTGTTGTGGTAGGCTTCATCACTAGCATCCCATATACACTTCTCGGCCTCTACTAATGAAATCAGCTTATACACTTCTTCGTCTTTCCACTCTACAAGAACTTTCTTTGTTCGTGGTTTTTTAACTATTATTTTGATTTTCTTTATTGTTTTCCATTTCTCTATTATTTTCCATTTAGTCGTAAGTGCTATTTTTCATTTATTGCTAATATAGAAAATATTTGTTGAAATGTCACATTGGTTTTATTCGCAGTGTACTCAACTTTACTTTAAATAGAACACTTAAACGCTTTGAGACATAGAAAATATATGTATATATTTCTATTAAAATAAAATATATATGTATATATATATATATATATATATATATATATCTATATCTATATATATATATATATATATATATATATATATATATATATATGTATATATATATATATATATATATATATATATATATATATGTATATATACATATATATATATATATATATATATATATATATATATATATATGTATATATATATATATATATATATATATGTATATATATATATATATATATATATATATATATATATATATAGTGTACATATAGGTATATATTTAGTATGTATACAAAAATTTTGTAAGAACTAATAAATATTAGTTGGCAAAGGAGAGATATATTTGACAGTGAGTGGTCACACTTCGTTCACATTGAAAACATATTTGTTAGCTGGCAAATAATTTTGTTTTATCTAAAACAGCTGTTTTTCTATTTTACAGTCTAAAATATTTTATGGTCACATTAGAGCGAACAAATATTTGACGTTTTTCATAAAATATTTCACCAATGTGAACGTACCTTTAGTAATTTTGTATGATATGAAAATGGTTTTATAATATTTTATATCTTCAGTGGAAGATAGTATTGTCTATAATAGAATATAAGCCTTAATATAAGCCTTATGAAAATTTTCTACAGAGGAACATTTTTTTTAAATCGAAAGAAATGTTATTATTTACTTAGCTGTACGAGTATTTTAAAATTTTTGGTTCATTATTTTTACACCATTTACAGTTTTATTTCCGAATTTTCATATCATATTTTAGAAAATTCTATTTATTTATTTTTCATTAGCTCATAGCTTATTTTATGCAGCAAAAGTAATAATATTAAAATATTTCCCAATTTTATCATTATATTCTATGTGTATAAAATGGAGGAAAGTATCTAATATTGCAGTAATTTTGTTTTTTTTTTATAAAAAACATACGACTTGACTTGCCTTGTCGAACTTTAACAGTCAATTAAATTAAATTTTTGTGTGCGCTTAGGAGGCCAAAAAATTATACTACATACAAGGGCTCACAGCGATAAGGCCGGTACTCTGTTTGAATTTTCGAAAAATGTTTAACAAAATTGTTTTCAGAAATATTTCACGTATTTTTCATAGTAAAAACAGAGTAGATACTAGTTACCAAATTTTTCCACGCATATTCCGACTATATATTTTTTATATGGGCTTTGAAAGCATTTCGGTCGAAACTTTGAATAGAATATAGGCTATAGAAACAAAAATCAATTTCACACATTGTATAAAAGTGAAAACTAAGTTTGCCTTCTTATATTATTATCAATTTGATTTTGTGATCAACGGCAACACCTGGAAATGTTCTTTCTTGTTATAATTTCCTGGACTTGGTATATTAAATATTTCGTTCAAATTTAATATTTAAATCAAGTTATTTTTAAACAGAAATAACGGAACACAATATTTTTATGTCAGATAAAATAACAATATATAAGTCAAAATATTCCAACATTATGTTTAATTATCAAACCAATTCAAGCTGAGAGTTGTTCGTAAAAAATATTTTCTCTCTCTCAAGGAGAGAGACGTCAAACTACATATAATCCAGTGGTGGGCACCATCAATGCATTGGTAAATTGTGTATGTGTTGAGCTTGCGAGCTACCCACCAAACAAAAAGCCAAGCGTTTGAAAGATAATGGTGCATTATATATTTATATATACCAAATCGTTGACTGTGGTTAAAGTCTACTGACGATTTGGTAAAGCACCAATGAAATGCATATAGACATTGCTTAACCACCAACAAATAAATTTCATTTATATATAATAGTATTGTGACAACAATGTGTCAAATAAAAAATTTCATAACATTTTGATTTAGATTTTATTTTTCATTTTGCCTTATAAATACTTTTTTTGTCATCCAACGGATTTCT
This sequence comes from Linnaemya tessellans, assembly GCA_951800035.1. Taxonomy (NCBI): domain Eukaryota; kingdom Metazoa; phylum Arthropoda; class Insecta; order Diptera; family Tachinidae; genus Linnaemya; species Linnaemya tessellans. Next base: position 87,861,642 of record OX637535.1, on the reverse strand, counting down.
GATTGTATAAAGGTGTAGAAAAAATAAAATAGATTCATATCGAATATAATTTATTTGTTGGTTTAGTTTTGTATGAGTTTCAAAGCCTACTATGCTTATTCTGTTGTGATTTTTGAAAATAATTAGTAATTTACAAATTGTGAATTCTCAGATGGAAGTATATGCATAAGATAAGAGGTTTTTAACTTTTCAAAACTGTGGTTAAAGTCTACTGACGATTTGGTAAAGCATCAGTGAAATGCATAGAGACATTGCTTAACCACCAACAAATAAATTTCATATATATATAAAAATAAAACTTTTTCTAAGTAAACAGTAAAATGAAAGCAAAAGATAGGACAATAATTTGTTATGTGTTCCATTCAAGAAAAAAAATATAAAAGAATGGTTGCTTGCTGGAGCATAACACTGAATATTCGCAAAAAAAAAAATACGCGGTCGGATGTATCAAACTTAATAAGCTTTGATATATGTCGGCATGGAATATCATTTTCATATGGGAAACATATTCAAAATATTTTTGATAAGATTTTGCACAGACTAGTTAATAAGACTAAGTGTATTACTAAATTAAGAGACTTATCATAGTCCGTTATAGGAGGGAAATTGTATAAACGGCATTGTATATTATCGAAAGCTTTGTTTATGACAAAATGTTTTTCGCATATCATCATGATTGAAATTGTTTGCTGGATAAATATTCTGGAAAAAAATATAAAAAAATTCGTAAGCATCCGCCTGATATTCATTCGTCGCTGTCTCATCGACGACTAAATTAAAGAGGGTAAGAATCAGGTATCGGCAAACACATACATCTTCTTTGTAAGTTTGTCCCAGTTTACACTATGCAACTTTTGTTGCAGCAATTCTTATTTTGTGTGAGAGTCCTGAAATAGGAATATATACCATTTGTATTCCTTTCTCGCTCTTCCTCACTATATATCAAGAATTGCTGCGTCAAAAATTGCATAGTGTAAAATGGGACTTTGATGAGTGAGAAAAAATAAAAGTTTTCTCCATACACTTTTTTCATTAACACAACAACGACAATAGCAACAACAGCAAGGTATTTTTTCATAAACATACAACAACGACAATAACAACATCTCCATTGAAGGTTCGTACGAGAGTGAGAGTAACTATGTATATGTACTCAGTAAAAGCATATGCGTGCGCGTGCGTAATCGTGAGCATAATTTTACTCACGTGTCATCTCGAATTTATACGTATGTATGTACATTTATTTGAAATTTCAATAAATAATGCAAAATAAAAGTTTACTTGTAATTATTGCTTCTTTAACTTGAAGTTGAATATTAATTTTTATACATATCAATACACATAACCAAAATGCAAATTGATTTCTATTCAACGTAATTGCAATTAACAAACAAATAATCTTAAATTTTGCTGATGCCTTGTAAAAAGAAATAAGAGTCTCATTACAAATCACTTATAAATAGAAAATTAAGGTGCAATATTAAATATGTAAAGCAGATGATGTGTTTTACATCATCAGAAAACTATTAGAATGTCTACGTAACTTTCTTTCCTTTCAGACTTAATGAATAATTTCGGAAGTGGTAGATATTCTTTATTTAATGAGATTATCAGTCCAATTATGAATACACACTGCATTGAGAAATTTCCCCCTTTTCCCATTCCTCATATTCTGAATTAGAATTTCCTTCGTATTCTTTCCAACAGGCATTTGGTATTATTTTATTAGAGTTTTTTCCCTAGCAAATTTGAAGAGAGATTAAGTAAAACGTAAGAATGTAGAAAATTTTTAACAGAAAAATTTGTAAGTGTTGAATACAACATTTTAAAAAATTAGTTTTAAGCCCAAAAGCGTAATTAAAATTTCGAAATGGCGCGCGAATTTTTTGAAGATAACGCCAGAAAATCCAGAGTTTCAGGCAAAGAGCAGAGGATGAATTAAATTTGTTATCATCTTAATATTAGCACTTTTATCATTAGACACTTAGACATAATTTTATATAATTAACGTTTACGAATTTATGCAAATTAAAAATTAAATCACAATTACAAACTAATTGGTTAACAAGGAAATAATATGTTTCTGATTTGCCTTTTCCCTAATAGTGCATTTACGCCTACTAGAAATCTAGTAGATTTCGATTGAAATCTCTATCGAAATCTATACCGTTTACACTAATGTTTTTTTAAATATGTATATCGAGATATTCTCACAATACATAAAAAGTGACAGCATATTTTCCTCCTCATATGTCAATTTCCAAGTGAAAAAATGTTTTTCTTAATTCAACTTACCTGCGCTCACACTTCGCCAAGCAACTTTTTTCTATAGCCCAGTATTTGTTGGTACATTATGGAAGAAAACAACAGTTGTACCATGGTGAAATATTTATAGGGTGGTTTTTATAGAGTGACACAAGTTTAAATCATAAAAAAACAAGGATATATATTGTATATAGGCATTTCCAGAAAAAAGTCCACCTTGATCGAAAAATTAAAATTTAACAAACAGATATTTTCCTAATGTATTATAAAGGAGAAACTTCTAAAATAAATTAAATTTAGGAGCTTAAAGCTTTCTTTTCTTGGGATGGTGAAATACTGAGCTACAAGTTTGAAGTTCTCGTTTTTGTAAGTGTTTCTTAACTTCAAGGGCATTTTCTCTTTATAATTAACATTCCTAAAATCAATTTCATAATAATACTCTTATTGCAAAACTGTTGCTACAAAAATATTTAATCATAAAACAAATGCAAAAAATATATTTAGTATTTCGTAGTTTTTATATAATTTTCTAATATTTATGTCTTTTTCGCATTTTTTTAACATAATAAAATAAAGTGGAAATTTTAGTAATGTAACGCCAGTAACGTAACGCCAGACCAATTTTCATAAAAGAAAAAAAAGGAAAAAAGATTTGTTCAATTTATAACTTGGAAAATAAATGTAGTATATTGGTCCAAAAGCTATCAAAAAAAATTTGATTAAAAATACTTGCCCAATTCGCAGAGTTCAACAATTTTGTTATCAAAGTCAAATCGCACTTCCGTTTTTTGTAACGTAACGCCAGGTCACTTTTTGGAGTATATCTTGAAATTCTTAGGCTCAACTATTTCCATTTTTTGGCTGAATATAGAGCTATCCAATCACTTCTCTAATGTGAGAAAAATACTTTTTTAAATTATGGTTTTTAAAGTTTTTTTCAACATATCGTCGTACGAAAGTAACGTAACGCCAAAATGGAAATGCCCATATATAGGTTTGTCATTCCGTGTGTAATTTCTTCGATATGCACATGGGACCCCATAAAGTATATATATTCTGGATCCTTATGAATAGCGATGACGATTAAGCGATGTCCGTCTGTACGTGAAATCGGTTTTCCCAAGCCCCCAGAAGAGCTAGAGACTTCGTTCTTCCACCGTTGGATTGGAAATGAACTTAAATAGAGTGCTATTGAAATTCAGAAAGATCAGAAGTATGGTTCAAGAGCTGGGAAGCTTACACCTATTTCTCGACGCAAAATTTATACCAAAAATAAATTTTTTTTAATGTTTGTAAATTAAACCTATTTCGTGCTTTGGGGAGCCTCAATGGTCTATTAAAAACTAAAAAAATAAATAATTTTTTCCAGGGATGGGAAATTAAAATTTTTTTTCGGCCAATTCCGTATTTTGTAGTACATGTAGTAACTAAAATTTCAAGTTTCAAAATAAAAAATTAAATTTCGAATCCAGGGATGGACAAGTGCAATATTTTATGGTACATGAAAGTTACCAAAATGGTAAAAAATTTGCAATGATTCTTAAATAAAACTACTTTATACCTCAAGAAGCGTTGCACTAATAAAAAACAACAAAAAACAAGTAAAAGCGCTATATTCGGCTGTGCCGAATCTTATATACCCTTCACAGATGTAATTCTTCTTTCTTTCTTTCTTGCCAAAACAGAAAGTAGGTTTAATTAAAATATCAAAATAATGTTATCGGTTACTTTTATATTTAAGAAAACGTTTAAATTTTTCGGCTAGGAAGCTAAATTTTTGGCTTCTCTTATATCTAATACCTATGAACGTCTTTCGAAAATATTATATATATTTAATTTACAAACAAAACAAAAAATCCGTTTCATGTACCCCAAAAAGTTCTAATTGTCCAACCGTAGAATCGTCTTTGGTTTTTAATGTTGTTGGTTTTTAATACCAGATTACTTCTTTCTGATAAATAAAGTATGTATAATTCATCATAAAAATCAAAAATAACAAATAAAATGGCTGATTTTATGAATCAGAAAATGTCAACTTCCTAACCCTGGAACCGAATTCTTAATTTTTTAATACTAATCTAATTTTTTCTGATATATAAAATAGCTTTAATTCACTAAAAACACAAAATTTTTAATTTATGTATGTACTATTATGTACGAAAAGTATTTCGATTTTCCAACTCTGGAAGCGAATTTTTATTTTTTTACCAATGCAATTCTTAGTGAGGCGTAACATAGCTTTAGTTGACAAAAAAATACTATTTTTAAACTTTTTGGTCACTTTCACGTACCATAAAATATATCATATGTCCAAACCTGGAGTCGAAATTTTGATTTTTAAGATTTTAATACCAAATTTGTTCTTCCTGAATTATAAAACAGCTCTAATTAGCAAAAAAAAACAACGTCAATTGCCTTTTTGGTTACATTTATGTTTAAAAAAATTTCAATTTCCTAACCCTGGAAGCGAAATTTAAATTTTTTAAAATTTTCTTTATCAATGCAAATCTTCATGAGGTATAAAGTAGTTTTGTTTAAGAAAAAGTCGAATTTTGCAACCATTTTGGTTATTACATGTACTACAAAATATTGCATGTACCAAAAAAAATTTAATTTTTCTAACCCTGGAAACGAAATTTAAATTTTTTTTGTTTGTTTTTTTTATCAGTGCAATGCTTCTTGAAGTATAAAGTAGTTTTATTTACAAAAAATTGCAAATTTTTTACCATTTTGGTAACTTTCATGTACCATAAAATATTGCACTTGTCCATCCCTGGATTCGAAATTTTATTTTTTATTTTTGAATTTTTGATACCAATTTTGTTCTTCCTAAATTATACGACTGTTTTAGTTGGCAAAAAACAAAAAACAACAACATCGATTGCCTGTTTGATTACTTGCATGTATAAAAAAAATTCAATTTCCCACCCCTGGAAGCAAAATTTGAATCTAAATTTTTCTTTTCTTTTTGCCAATGCAAATCTTCATGACGTATAAAGAGGTTTTGTTAAAGAAAAACTTAACATTTTTAACAATTTTAGTTACTACATGTACTACAAAATACGGAATGGGCCGAAAAAAAAATTTTTATTTCCCATCCCTGAAAATTTTTTTTTTTATATTTTTAGTTTTTAATACACCATTGAGACTTCCCAAAGCACGAAATAGGTTTAGTTTGCAAACATTAAAAAAATAAATTATTTTTGGTATAAATTTAGCGTCGAGAAATAGGTGCAAGCTTCCCAGCTCTGGAACCATAGTTCGGATCTATCTGAATTTTAACACCACTCTATTTAAGTTCATTTCCAATCCAACGGTCCAAGAATGAAGTCTCTATCTCTTCTGGGGGCTTGGCTAGACCTGTTTCATTACTTTCACTTATAAAAACAATGCAATTTCCCAACCCTGGAAGTAAAATTTGAATTTAAAAACAAAAATTTTTTTTTGCCAATGCAAATCTTCATGACGTATAAAGTGGTTTTGTTAAAGAAAAACTTAAAATTTTTAACAATTTTAGATACTACATGTACTACAAAATACGGAATAAGCCGAAAAAAAATTTTTTTATTTCCCATCCCTGGAAAATTTTTTTTATTTTTTTAGTTTTTAATAGACCATTGAGGCTCCCTAAAGCACGAAATAGGTTTAATTTACAAACATTAAAAAAAATAATTGATTTTTGGTAAAAATTTTGCGTCGAGAAATAGGTGTAAGCTTCCCAGCTCTGGAACCATACTTCGGATCTTTCTGAATTTCAATAGCAGCCTGTTTAAGTTCATTTCCAATCCAACGGTCCAAGAACGAAGTCTCTAGCTCTTCTGGGAGCTTGGGAAAACCGATTTCACGTACAGACGGACGGACAGACGGACAGACGGACATCGCTCAATCGTCATCGCTATTCATAAGGATCCAGAATATATATACTTTATGGGGTCCCATGTGCATATCGAAGAAATTACACACGGAATGACAAACCTATATATACCCTTTCACTTTTTTGTGAAGGGTATAATAAATTAAAATTTCGTTTCCAGGGTTGGAAAAATTACCTTTTTTTTGGTACATGAAACATTTTGTAGTACATGTAATAAACAAAATGGTTGCAAAATTCGAGTTTTTCTTAAACAAAACTACTTTATACCTCATGAAGATTTGCATTGATAAAGAAAGTTTAAAAAATTTAAATTTCGCTTCCAGGGTTGGGAAATTGAAATTTTTTTTATACATAAAAATAACCAAAAAGGCAATTGACGTTGTTTTTTTACTGATTAAAATTATTTTTTAGTTCAGGAAAAACAAAATTGGTATAAAAACTAAAAAAAAAATAAAATTTAGATGCCAGAGTTGGAAAACTGCAATATTTTGTGGTACATAAAATTGACCTAAATGGTTACAAATATTAAGTTTTTCTTAAATAAACTAATTTCATGCCTCATTAAGAGTTGCATTGGTAAAAAAAATCAAAATTTCGTTTCCAGGGTTTGGAAATTGAAATATTTATTCTGCATAAAAGTAACCAAAAAGGCAGTTGACGTTGTTTCTTTTTGCTAATTAAAGCTGTTTTATAGTTCAGGAAGAACAAAATTAGTATTAAAATCTTAAAACATCAATATTTCGACTCCAGGGTTGGACAAATGAAATATTTTATGGTACATGAAAGTGACCAAAAAGTTTAAAAATTTTAATTTTTTGTCATTAAGAATTGCATTGGTAAAAAATAAAAATTCGCTTCCAGAGTTGGAAAATCGAAATATTTTTCGTACATAATATTACATACATAAATTCCAAATCTTGTGCTTTTGGTGAATTAAACCTATTATATATTTAAAAAAATTAACATAGTGTCAAAAAATTATAAATTCCGTTCCAGGGTTGGAAAATCGAAATTTTTTGGAATATAGAAGTAACCATATAAGTTCCCAATTTTGGGTTTTTTCAGTGACTTAAACCTATTTTATACTTCGCTAAGAATCAAATTGGTAATAAAAATTTTAAAAAACTAAATTTTCGGTTCCAGGGTTGGAAAATCGAAATATTTTTGGTACATAAAAGTACATACATGAATTCCAAATTTTGTGTTTGTAGTGAATTAAACCTATTTTATATATCAGAAAAAATTAAATTAGTATTACAAAATTAAAAATTCGTTTCCAGGGTTGGAAAATCGACATTTTCTGATTCATAAAAGCAGCCATTTTATTTGATATTTTTGATTTTTATGATGAATTATACCTACTTTATATATCAGAAAGAAGTAAATTGGTATTAAAAACCAACAATATCTACAAGACGATTCTACGGTTGGACAATTAGAACTTTTTGGGGTACATGAATCGGATTTTTTGTTTTATTTGTAAATTAAATATATATAATATTTTTGAAAGACGTTCATAGGTATTAGATATAAGAAAGCCAAACATTTAGCTTCCTAGCCGAAATATTTAAACGTTTTCGTAAATATAAAAGTAACCGATAACATCATTTATATGTTTTAATTAAACCTACTTTCCCTTTTGGCAAGAAAGAAAGAAAGAAGAATTACATCTGTGAAGCGTATTTAAGATTCGGCACAGCCGAATATAGCACTTATACTTGTTTTTAATTTGTTTCAGCTTATTCGGACTAGTGCTTCTCGAGTTATGACAAACAAAAGATCCTAAAGCGTAACAAATTCCCCTATACGGTACTTACTAACTTCAAATTAATTTTTAAATTATTATTTGATGTACCATGACCAAACGAATGATGCAGAAGTTCTTCTTTTTGGGACTACTTTCATAAACAATTATCAGAATTGAGTCCCGAAATCATGTGTTGTACTGTGTAATGCAATGAAAAATATACATGTACATATGTGTATTTGCATTACTCTTTGTCCTACAAAACCTTATTTTTTTACACACCATCACTGCATACAGAACCACAAACATAATTTTTCTCCAATGCCATGCCGATAGTATTTTTCTAATATATTGGCAATACCCATAATAAAATTAAGTTTGCTTTTGGAGAGTTTAAAGTTTTAATTGAGGAAAAGTGACAAAAGCTGATTGGCAAGACCGATTCGTGGTGAGAGCTCAGAGAGTATAAAAGTAATACAATCGCAAAATGTAATAGTATAGGTTGCCTTTCCCTGATCTATAGCAAAATTCATTTCAAATAGTAGGTCATTTTCCATTTTCCATTTCCCTTCTTACAAGCTTCTGAAAGTGCTATGAACTCAGCTTCTGCTGTAGAAAGGAAAACACAGCTCTGTTTTCGACACGACCAATTAATAACACCATAAGTCTTTTAACCTCTCATAAGTCTTTTAACCTCTTTGGTGATTGTGTCTTCTGAGCTAATATTGCTACACTGGCTGAAATATCTGGTCTTGTACTCGTATTTACTGATACATATAGGAAACAACCAAAGGCTTTTTGATACAATATTATATGAAGGTATCAGTTTATTATATGAAGGTATCAAGGTATATCTGATATTATCGATTTTATTCATTTAAGATTTTATTTATATAAATATCTTGATTTAATAAAAAAGTTACCTTCTTCATCTCGTGTAACCTCTATTCCGAGATAATGTTTTTGATATACTTCATGATATTAAACGATTTTCAATATGATTCGCTGTCATTAGAGTTTCCTCCAGTGTTGTCAGATAATTTTTTTTCTTCCCCCCAAAAAAATTTAGATAGCCCCTAGATTCTACACTTTTTCTTAAAAAAGCCCCTAAAGCAGAAAAGTTTAAGTAGTAATTTGGTTTCATCATTCTTATCTTTATTAAATTTGAATTGAGGTACTATCATTCTTACGCGAAAAGCACGTAAACTCCCAAATTTTTATTTTATTATAAGAAGCCCCCAAAAAAATATATTTGCAATCTTTCTTTCTTTTGTAAGAGACGGCTTGAGGAAGTTTGTTACGGGTACATGTACTTCTTTTGTTTGGAATGCAAATCCAATATGTTTTTTGGTATTTTGGTGTGCAATAAGGTCTCCTGTTAGCCACCATAATGCTTTTACAATATTTGCATAAAGCTTTGTAGTTGTCTCCCTCGACAGGGGCTAACCAATCTGAAATTTAATTTTGCATTTATTGTGTTTAAAATTTTATTTAAAAATACAATACCTTTAAAGAGCTGATCTGCTTCCCACTCCTTTTTATATTTTTGTTTATATATGTTATCCTTTTTTGGAATATTAGTAATAAATTGTAAAGATGAACAACTTTTTAAAATTTATATTTTGCAGTTCAAGGAAAACCAGCAAAATTGATTTAACGAGAAAAATGTTTTAATGTTTGTATTTGCGTGATTGCTTTCTAAATCGTCATTTCGATACATCTTCGACATACTCAGTTGTTAAATTATGTACTATTATGTACCAAACTATAAATTTGAAAATCCCCTAAATAAAATTTTGTAACCCCCGAATTTCCCCCTAAAGAATATTAACCCCTAAATCTGCCCCTAAATAGAAAAAAACCCTAAATCTAGGGGGAAACCCCCTAATCTGACAACACTGGTTTCCTCCCAAAACTTTGTTTGTTAAACTAAAATCAATTAAATGCACTTCACCATTTCAATCAAAGTCCTATTTTTTCCTTCCGCAACGCCATTTTGTTGAGGACTATATGGAACGGTAAATTGAATTTCGGTGCCACATTTTGATTAAAAAAAATTTATATATTAGCCTGTATATTCTCCACGTCTGTCAGATCGTATAGCTTTTGGATAATGACCAACTTTTCTTTCAAAGGAATCAAGATTTGTTTTCATATTTATTCAAAACCTTTTACTTCAATGCAGACACGTTTGAAGTATAATCACGGGATAATTTTTTTGGAATATTCTTCCAATAATTTGCCTTCTACCATTTTCATTGTTAAATCATTATCTAGTCTTACCTCAAGAGCAGCAATAAAACTATCGTAACTTGTTGGTAAACTACTGAGAATCATTGAAGCTTGGCAATCTTCCGATAAATTTTCATTTCCCAAAGCTCGCAATTTGTCAAACAGTTCCATGATTAAATTTATATGTACTTCCATATTCTCACCTTCATTCATACTGCATACTTTTCGCATTAAATGCACTTTTGAGCTCAATGTAACACGTTCATGCTGACTTTGTAGTTTGTTCCAAGCATTCTTAGCCAACGATTCATTGCGAATATGGATAAGTTGAACACATAACTCAATAATGCAAAAACTTCCATAATCTTCTTTTTCCATGGATCTTCGATGACGGACCAGAGGTCTTCTTTTATTAAATACATCTTCATCTTGAACTTCCAATTATAGTAATTATCTTAATTAAGTTGAGTTTTGATTTGAGACTAAAATATTTTCTTTCAAACATATTTTTCATTATACAAAATTCTCAATGCTTATATGATTATTAGTTTATTTTACTTATAATGTTAAAACAAAGTATTGTTAACACAAAGTAGATATTTTGTTTCCCCAAGGGTTCCTTCAGATTTAGATTTTTTGTGAATTAGAAACGGTTCGAACTGGTAAATTTTTAGACATAAAAAATACTCAGAAAAAAATTGTTTCAAATGTGTTTTTATAATAAATTTTTAACGGTTTTGCCAATCGATTTCAAGAACAAACCAGGTCTTGACATTTAAAAACCACATCGTCCTCTACCAGCCAGGGTTAAAATCGTTTCATTCGTTTGTGAGATATCTTGAACGAAAAGTTCGATAAAAGTATTTTTTTTAATAAACTCCGAAATTATACATGTGATCGATTAGTGTTCAAAACAAGCTAGAGTCGTTTAAAAGAGTTCTGGCAAACTTAGATAATTGTAACCTATTTGAACCCATATATTTTGAGAAACCTTAAAAAAAGAAACATTTTTTTTAAAAAGGCTTTAAACACCTTTGTTGATTGATTCCACAACCTTAACAACTTTTAACTTTAAAAAAACCGCATCGATTGCTACTGTAGTACTATAGTTGATGTGTTCGTCGGATATTGTGAACTAAAAATTTTAACAAAAGTAATTGTTGTTAAAAAACTCCGTATCGTAACTCAAAGCTACGATGTGGTTTAAATTAGTGGGAACTTGCAGGGATAGCCTTTAGGGTCCACACCTGGTTAATATTTTTTTAATTTTTGGTGGACTATCTGTATAAATATATTTTTTTTAGTTTTTAATAGCGCATATTCTTATTTATCAACAGAAAAAAACTTTTATAATTTTTTTTTAAATTGAATTTTTAGCAATTATTTAATGTGAGCAAAAAGAAATAAGTAAATAAGTTTTTTCTTTTATTTTCATCGGAACAAGGAACCGTGGGGCATTCTCTTATTCTGATCTGTATCATCCACATTTTAAAAGAAAACGTTATTGATCAAGAAGCGTGTAAAATGCATCAATCGGTGCAGTTTTCTATATAAACTGGAGCCAGTATGATATATTTTAGTATGGTTTCTTTCGATAAGCAAAAATTTCTACTCTTTTGTTCAAATCCAATTTGGCCAATGAAGAATGAAAGGAATGGGTATCTTTTAAAAATATATGTCACATTTTTCTTGTAAAGAGAAGGGCGCAAATTACAATGAATTGGTACAAAACTTATTTTTTCATCTTAACAACTCGGATGCAACATGACAATTAAAATACACTTCTTGCACACGCATTTGGACTTTTTTCTAGAAAATTTTGCTGTCGTATCTGATGATTATGACGAAAGTTTCCACCAATACGAGCAAATGGAAACAAGAAAAGGAAGCGATTTTTAATTTAAAATTTTAATTTATATCTTAGAACTTGTTTATGTGTAGCATTTTTATTTTTGCCATAACTAATACATATTTAATACCTCAATATCAGTATTTTATTTAAATAAGAAAATTCCAAAAACGAAACGTGATAGTATCAATCTTTAAACAGATTCAGGACACTAAAGTCAATTAAAATTGCATAACATAGTTGTTATTACCGATTTTTTTATCTTGCTGACCAGACTTATTAACTACAGAATAGTATAACGCCAAATGAGCTTGATATTATAATCTAAAAACTTAATATCCTTGCTATGACTATTTCAGAATAATCCAATTATGAGTAAAGAAATTTTAGTTTTGTCAACATTTAGTTCGTTTAAGTCTACTTTATGTAGAATTTTTATTTTCAGTGTGTGCAGTTTAGAACTCATTAAGTTTTTCTTTGTCCTGCGAAATTGCTTCCTTCTCAATTTTTTTTCTGTATCAAACATTACGAATTTAAGCATTATGTAATAAATTACTTTGGAAAAAAATCTGAAATAAAAGCATATATATCTGATGAGAAGGACGAAAATGTGTGCTATTTTTGCAGCATATCCTTTGCAAAACTCTTTTAGTGTTGAGTACTGTAACACAATCACTTAGGAGCAAATAATTTTTTCAATTTATATTACAATGGTATTCATTAACTCTACCCTAATAATGAAATCAATAGTGCCAGACTACTTAAACTTATCCACTTCAGCAACGCATTGTTTGAATTTACTAATGGAGTTGAATCTCTAGAACGATTTATTTGCGTTTTCGCAAATAAAGAGAATTAAAAGTAAACATGTCCTACGTATAATCATCAATCATTTATTTTATGAAAGTAATACTTAAATAGATGAAAATAAAACAAAAAACAAGTAAAACTGCTATATTCGGCTGTGCCGAATCTTAAATACCCTTCACAGATGTCATTATTTTCGTTTAAATGTTTCGGCTAGGAAGCTAAATGTTTGGCTTTTCTTATTTCTAATACCTCTGAATGTCTTTCAAAAATATTAAATATGTTTAATTTACAAACAAAAAGAAAAAATCCATTTCATGTACCCCAAAAAGTTCTAATTGTCCAACCGTAGAATCGTTCTTTAGATTTTTTTGGTTTTTAATACCAATTTATTTCTTCTTGATATGAAATAGGTATAATTAATCAGATATAAAGTAAGTCATCAGCTATAAAGTAGGTATAATTCATCATAAAAATCAAAAATAGCAAATGATATGGTGACTTTAATGAATCAGAAAAAAGTAGATTTTCCAACGCTTGAACCGAATTTTTGGTTTTTAAAATGTTTAATACCAATTTAATTCCTAGCGAAACATGAAATATGTTTAATTCACTGAAAAAACCAAAATTGGGAACTTATATAGATACTTCTATGTACCAAAAAATTAAAATTTTCCAACCCTGGAACCGAATTTTTAATTTAAAAATTTTTAATACCAATTTAATTCTTAGCGAAGAATAAAATATGTTTAATACACTAAAAAAAACAAAATTGGGAATTTATGTGGGTACCAAATGTATATACCAAAAAATTTCGATTTTCCAACCCTGAAAACGAATTTTTAATTTTTTGATACTAATTTAATATTTCCTGATATATAAAATAGGTTTAATTCACTAAAAGCACAAAATTTGGAATTTATGTGGGTACTTTTATGTACCAAAATATTTCGATTTTCCAACTCTGGAAGCGAATTTTTATTTTTTACCAATGCAATTCTTGAGGTGCAACATAGTTTAACTTGACAAAAAATTAAAATTTTTAAACTCTTTGGTCACTTTCATGTACCATAAAATATTTCATTTGTCCAACCCTGGAGTCGAAATTTTGATTTTTTAAGATTTTAATGCCAATTTTGTTCTTCCTGAATTATAAAACAGTTTTAATTAGCAAAAAAAACGTCAATTGCATTTTCGGTTACTTTTATGCAGAATAAATATTTCAGTTTCCCAACGCTGGACTTACATATTTAATTTAATTTATTTAACCAATGCAGCACTTAATAACGCATAAAATAGTTTTATTTATGAAAAACTTAATGTTTGTAACCATTTTTGTCACTTTCATGTACTACAAAATATCGCAGTTATCCAACTCTGAAATATAAATTTTTATTTTAAAATTGGTTATACCAATTTTGTTTTTCCTGAACTAAAAAATTGTTTTAATAAGTAAAAAACCGACGTTAGTTGCCTTTTTGGTTACTTTTATGTATAAAATATTTAAGTTTCCCAGCCCTGCAAGCGAAATTTTTATTTTGTTTTACCAATCCTAGTCTTCATTAGGTATAGGGTCGTTTTATTTAAGAAAAACCATTTTTGTCACTTTCATGTACTACAATATATTCCATGTACAAAAAAAACTTGAAAGTTCCCAACCCTGGAAGTGAAATTTTAATTTTTGTTTGTTTTTTTTACCAATGCAACTCTTCATGAGGTATAAAGTAGTGTTATTTAAAAAAAATTTAAATTTTTGAACCATTTTGGTTACCGTCATGAACCATAAAATTTTGCACTTGTTCAACCCTGGATTCGAAATGTTGATTTTTTTTTTTAAATTTTTGAAACCAATTTTATTTTTTCTAAAATATAAAACAGTTTTAGTTAGCACAAAAACCTCAATTGGTTACTTTTATGTATAAAAAAATTTCAATTTCCCAACCCTGAAAGCGAAATTTAAATTTTTTAAAAATTTCTTTATCAATGCAAATCTTCATGAGGTATAAGTAGTTTTGTTTAAGAAAAACTAAAATTAAATGTACCAAGAAACACTTCCATTCTCCCAACCCTGCAAGTGAAATTTTAATATTTTTTTTTTAGTTTTTAATAATGCAACTCTTTATGAGGTATAAAATAGTTTTATTTAAGACAAATTTACAACTTTTAAACATTTTGGTCACTTTCATATACCATAAAATATTGCATTTGTCCAACCCTGGATTCGAAATTTTGATTTATTTTTTAATTTTTGATACCAATTTTGTTCTTCCCTAATTATAAGACGTTTTAGATAGCAAAAAAAACACCATCAGTTGCCTGTTTGATTACTTTCACGTATAAAAAGAATTCAATTTCCCACCCCTGAAAGCAAAATTTTAATTTAAAATTTGTTTTTGGCCAATGCAATTCTTCATGATGTATAAAGACGTTTTGTTAAAGAAAAACTTAAAATTTTTAACAATTTTAAGTTTACGGAATGGGCCGAAAAAAAATTTTTAATTTTCATTCCCTGGAAAATTTTTTTTTAGTTTTTAATAGACCATTGAGGCTTCCCAAAGCACGAAATAGGTTTAATTTACAAACATTAAAAAAAATTGATTTTTGGTATAAATTTTGCGTCGAGAAATATTTGTAAGCTTCCCAGCTCTGGAATCGTATTTCGGATCTTTCTGAATTTTAATACCACTCTATTTAAGTTCATTTCCAATCCAAGAACAAAGTCTCTAGCACTTCTGGGGGCTTGGGAAACCCGATTTCACGTACAGACAGACGGACATGGCTCAATCGTCATCGCTATTCATAAGGATCCAGAATATATATACTTTATGGGGTCCCATGTGCATATCGAAGAAATTACACACGGAATGACAAACCTATATATACCCTTTCACTTTTTTGTGAAGGGTATAATAAAGGGAAAGCAATCTAAATGGCGATATAAGTAAGACATTTCCTTTGACAAAACAACAAAAACGAGAATTAGTAAACAAAACATAATGATGGAAAGTGACCTCAGTATAGAACAGGAAAAGAATTTTGTGCAATAAGTAAAATAACAGAGAACAAAGTTGTTCAAAAGGTTTTGTCACATAGTACATGATATCCACTCACGCGAAAAAAAGGAAATAAAAAAAAGGGTTTCGTAATGTTTTGCCACATGTTTTTATACCCAAAAAAGAATTGGAGGGTATATTCACTTTGTCATTCCGTTTGTAACGCATCTAAATATCCATCTGAGACCCCATAAAGTTTATATATTAGGCTGCCAATTATTTTTCAAAGTTGGAATTTGTTTCACGCCAAACCCCAGATTGGTTCGAATTGCTAAAAGAATGGTTGCTTGAAAATTTGAGCTCATTCGGATGAGGGGATAGGGTGCCCCGCCATTTTTTTCTGTGAGTTTTTTTACAAATTAGTCGTCATATATCATAAAGTTTGTTCAGTAGGCGTTATGGTGATCACTAAACAAACATTTACAGTGCTGCATTTTAGGCTTTGCTCAATTTTATAGGCAATTAAGCTTTCATTGATCAATTAGCTATTTAAAATTTTGTATGGGTAATTGAGCTCAATAATGCTGTTAATTGCGATAAACTCAATTAAGGAGTATGTCTGAACACCATATAAGAAAGCGTTTAAATTTTTTGGGAAGGAAGCTAAATGTTTGGCTCTTCTTATTTCTAATACCTCTGAACGTCTTGCAAAAATATTATATATGATTAATTTACAAACAAAAAGAAAAAATCTGTTTCATGTACCTAGAGATGGCAAAAAAAATTAATCGATTAATTAATCATATGATTAATTGCAGAAGTAAAATAATTGATTGCAATTAATTGCAATTAATAAGAATTAATCGATTAATTGTCGATTAATTGCCGATTTATAAGAACAAAATTAATAATTAAAAGCAATTTACTTGAAAAATTGTTATTTTTTATTCAGCCATGTTTGTAAAAATAATAATTTTGACAACCTTTTAGTTGTTAGTCGGTTTCTTTTAAATGTTGCGGTGGATCCAGCCTTGGAAAATAACCGTTCCGCAAGGCACTAATATTCCAATCAAGTGGCAATAATTTTGAGAGATTTCATAGAGCTTGGGATAAACTGTTTTCATGTCATCCCATGCATCTACTACGTTTGATTTAAGTGGAAAAACTTGGGAGTTTAAATAAAAAGTGAGCTCGTCTTGTGGTTGCACATCGTCACATGCTCTCTTTTTTTTGTGCGCGAGAGTTTTGTGTGGAGCCCAGAAATCAAAATCATGTTCTGATTCAACCGATGACTCACTTGCTGTTTCATTTTGTCATCTTTTTCGGCACGAGTATATCTTAATACCGACGACAAAGCCAATGGATCCTTAAAATTAACCCTTTTAAATCTGGGATCCAAGATAGTGGATGCAGCTAAGAGGAAAGACTGTTCTATGGTCGCAAATCTTTTATCAAATTGCTTTAAAATTTCAGATATATGGGACTCACTCAATTCATACACACCAATTGTTCCATTAAATGGCTTTGTATCAAGCAACCCATGAACGGTTATTCCCAACATGCTTCTCATGTCTATATTAGTCCATATATCAGTGGTCAGGGTTACACAACGCAGATTTGAAAGCAATGACACACATTTGTTTTTTTCCACTTCATACAGTTTATCAATTTCAGCCTTTATCGTGTTCCTTGTTGGGACTTTGTAAAGTGGGAAATTTTCCTTCATAAAGTCTAAGAAGCCAGCACCTTTAATAAAAGTTAAATTTCTTAGAATAAAATAATAGAATAATAAATGAACACATAACATACCTTCGACAAAGGTAAACGGCAAATTATCTTTGACGATCATGTGCATGACTCCACGTGTAATTTTTTTGTTTTTTGGTCCGGAGGAATAGTTCTGAATGTTGGAAAATGCTTTTAAAAGTAATGGCTGACTGACGGTGCTCCTCAACTGACTTGGCCGGCTATTTGGCTGACTGGCGCTACTACTCGGTATTTCATCTGTGCTACCTTCGCATTCATTTGACATATCGATCACAGTATCCACACTATTTTCATCAATGGTTTCACTGTCATCGTCGTTTGTTTTGGAATCATACTATAAAATAATGCATTACGCACCCAATCTTTGAAGGAAATTAATTATTTTATCTTACCTTAAACTTATCAACTTCAGCTGCATGTTTCAATTTTAAATGCTGGAACATGTTTGATGTGTTGTTTGAAAATTTTAACTTTTTTTTACAAAAGTTACACACAACCAGGTTATTTTTTTCTTTAATAAAATATTTCCACGCTTTACTTTTATAGGTGCCATTTTGCGCAATGTTAGTGGAGTTAATGTCGACGCCGTTGACGGCGTTTCAACGCCGAAAAAGTTGAAATGGATTAAACTTTTACGGCGTTGCAACGCGTTGAGATTAACTGCTCTCATACAATTTCATACGATTCAACTTTTTTTTGACATTTGACGCCGTCGACGACGTCGACATTAACTCCAAGGTAACAAGAATCTTAGAAGAAAGAACAAAGAAACAATGCTGCCAAGCACAGATAAAAACATGTGCTCGAAAAAAAATTAATAAAATACCAAAAATATTAAAATAAATAACGATTATTTTGCAAATTAATCGATTAAAATTGCAATTAATTGAAAGCAAGTCTACGATACAATTAAATCATTAATTGGTCAAAATTAATCGATTAATTTAATCTTTGCGATTAATCTTGCCATCTCTACATGTACCCCAAAAAGTTCTAATTGTCCAACTGTCTTTTAGATTTTTTTGGTTTTTTATACCAATTTATTTCGTCCTGATATAATTCATTATAGAAATCAAAAATAGCAAATTATATGGTTACTTTTATGAACCAGAAAATGTCGATATTCCAACCCATAAATTGGACTTTTAATTTTTTTAGTTTTTAATACCAATTTAACTCTTCCCGAAGTATAAAAAAGATTTCATTCACAAAAAACCAAAATTAGGAACTTACATGCAGGGCTGTGGAGTCGTGAAAAAATAGTTGCGACTCCGACTCCGACTCCAGACGCCGAAATTTTTAAAGTACGACTCCGACTCCGACTCCAATGCTAAATGTATATGGACCTTAGGGTATCCCGATAATTGAATCAATAAATGTTTAACAACTTTTTTTGAGGGTACTTATGGACCTCTAAACGCGATTGAAGTTTGGGATTTCGCGAAAAAACATAAAAATAAATATAACAAAATAAAGCTGAATCAAAAGTTGTTTGTTTTTTACAAAATATGTCTGTATTGTTTGGTAAAATAGTGGTCATTAAAAGAAAATTTACAAACAAATTTTAGTGCACCGATTTTGAATCATAATTGCATTTTTAAAAAAGAATTTTCACAAAAACATATTTTTCATTGATTTTTTTTTGCCGTTTTAAGCAAATTTAAAAACTTTCTCATAAAATATAATCAAACTATAATATTTTGCAATTTTTTGCAAAAATTTTATTTTTTTGTGGAAAAAAAGGAGTTTTTGTGAATAAATATTAATATGTATTAAAAATGCAATTATGGATCAAAATCGGTGCACTAACGATTGTTTGAAATTTTTCCTTTAATGAGAACTATTTTACCAAACAATTCAGCATTAATTTGTAAAAAACAAACAACTTTTTTTCGCGAAAATTCGCAGAATTTTTATTATGAAAAATATTTAAAAAATTCTTTGTCGGAGTCGCGACTTTTTTTAGCGACTCCGACTCCGACTCCGGCAAAAACAGTGCAACTCCGACTCTTCGACTCCGACTCCACAGCCCTGCTTACATGGGTACGTTTATGTACCAAAAAATTTCGATTTTCGAACCCTGGAACCGAATTTTTAATTTTTTAATACTAATTAAATTTTTCCTGAAATATAAACTAGGTATAATTCACTAAAAACAAAAAATTTGGAATTAATGTGGGTACTTTTATGCACCAAAAATATTTCGATTTTCCAACTCTGGAAGTGAATTTTTATTTTTTTTACCAATGCAATTCTTAGTGAAGTGTAACATAGTTTTACTGAACAAAAAATTAGAATTTTTAAACTTTTTGGTATCTTTCATGTACCATAAAATATTTCATTTGCCCAACCCTGGAGTCGAAATTTTGATTTTTGTAAGATCTTAATACCAATTTTGTTCTTCCTGAATTATAAAACAGTTTTAATTAACAAAAACAACAACGTCACTTGCCTCTTAGGTTACTTTTGTTCATAAAAAATATTTCAATTTCCCAACCCTGGAATGCAAATTTAATTTTTTTGTTGTTTTTGTTAATTCAAACGTTTATTTAGAACTCCCAAAGTATATTTTTACAACAAAAGAAAAGAGTATACGAAAAATAGAATGACATTTCATGTGAATTTGAGTATAAAAAGGAATAAAAAAAATATGCACAGTTGCTAAAATTGTTATCGATGGAAGTACTATTCCCAACACTTCCCCTAAAACTTGCATATTTTTTGTACAGTATAAATAATGTAAACATTTTAATTAAATTAGATTTCACGAAGTCCTAGACCTCTTACAAACTTTAAATACCTATTTCTCATTGCCGAATGAATTCTTTCTTTCGTATAAATACATTAGAAACAAAAACAATTTATAAACTTTTGTTCTTGTTTTAAATATATTTGTAAGAAAGAAAGAATTCATTCGACAATGAGAAATAGGCAGTAAATGTTTTATTTTATTTACATTTTTAGTTCCATACAACTTGCCCAATCGGCATCCACAAATGCCTTTGGTGGTAAGCCTGTTTTTGAATAAACTAATTTGAAATTTAATGTTGCAGAAAGATACCTTAAAATATGTTTGGCCGCCTTTAAGTGCTCAATATGGGGTTCCTTATTTCTCTGTGCCAATTTACCAACAGAATGCATTATGTCTGGCCTTGTCGAAATTGCTAAATACATCAGTGCCCCTATTATTGATTGGTAATCTTTCGGTTCAACCTTTTGACAGTCTGACGAGCTGCAATGTATTTGAAATCCAGGGTCAAGGGGGGTTGCCACAGATCTGCAATTTTCCATACCAAAACGTTGCAAAAGATTCTTGATGTATTGTTTAGAACCCACAGCAATAGAACCGGTTTTATTTTCTCTTTCTATTTCCATCCCCAAAAAATGTTTCACCTCACCACCATCAACGATCTTAAACCTTTCAGCTATTTTATGCTTTATTAACTCCAAATTTTTCTTATCACTGCTGGCTATCATGATATCATCAACATAAATTGCTATCAGATTAATTTTATTACCATCATTCCCTTGATATAGGCAAGGCTCGTGTTTGCAGGGTGCAAAACCAATGTCTCGAATAGCTGCGTCAAGATTGACATTCCATGCGCGTATATTTTTCCATAAATGGTGCGCTTCAACTTAAGTACTTTGTTAGGCTCAATGATATCTTCAAATCCATCAGGTGGTCTCATAAATACGTCTTCTTCTAACTTGCTGTTGAGAAAAGATGTAGATGACATGGTATAAATATAAACCTTTTTCGGCCGCTAATGCTAGAACCATTCTTATTGTCGAGTATCGGATAACTGGGGAAAATGTCTTACTAAAATTTATACCAAATTCCTGACTACACCCTTTAGCAACAAGGCGAGCCTTAAACCTTTGAACGTTACTATGCTCATCACTTTTGACATTGAAGACCCATTTGTTGCCTATGACCTCTTTATTTGATGGTAAGTCTACGGCAGACCAGGTGTCGTTCTCCAGTAAGGCTTGGTATTCACGTGCCACCGCGTCTTTCCATAGGTCACCAAATTCACATTCATATGCCTCAGCCACGGTTTGAGGAACCTCAACATCTTTCGCTCTAACAAAACACAGTTTTTGGTATACCTTTTTAGGCCTTCCTTTTGTGCCAGACCAAATGAGCTTTGGCCTACCTCTTCCCCTTGCTGTTGCCTCCTCAGTGTTTCTTTTTCTTTCATCATCGCTTTTGGAACTGCATGTTTGAAATTCCTTACCACTTGAATCACAGATTTCTGCTTTATCATCTCCACATATTTCAGTTTTACTAGCGATAACAATGTCTGCCTCATGGGTTAGTTGTTGTTCTTCATCACAATTGCTACTTTCTTCATTTACGGCCAATAAATCAGATACATCGTATGAGTCTTTTTCGTTGACATATAGTATAATAGTTTTACCAATACAACTCTTAATGATGCATGAAATAATTTTATTAAAGAAAAACTTAAAATTTGTAACCATTTCGGTCATTTTCATGTACTACAAAATATTGCAGTTATCCAACAATTTGATACCAATTTTGTTTTTCCTGAATTAAAAAATTCGTGGAAAGGAAATTTGTGCAAATTTGTGGAAAGGAAATGGACAAAACAAATTGTAAATTTGGTAAACATATTTGATATCTTTTGGTTCCGAATTGTACAGACATTAATTTTGTTACATATTCTCAATAATTACTTTGGTAGTGTTCTTTTTATAACAACGAATTCGTTTTTGTAATTATTTAAAAAAATACGTTTTTTTATGTAATAAAATATGTAATGAAAATATACTTTTCATTTATAAGCTGAAGGAGTGACCATATCAAAAAGTAGGCAACAGGAGGAAATACTATAGTAAATAAAGTGTTCCAAATTAATAAAAACACATCCGCCAGATCGAACTTTGTGCGACGGATAATGTATGTTTAATGTTGTTTGAAAACTAGAAAAATACAACAGATCCCTCTCTAGTGTATTTTCAATTATTGAACAAGTTCCATTGAATCGTCCAGTATTAACTGCTGTCGTATCGAAAACCAAAGCTTTTACATAATTTTGCAGACCACATTCAAAAAGTGATTGGCAAATAGCCATTGCTTGTGTTTTCCCACTACCACTCTTTAATGCAGGATTATAATAATATTTTATCAAGAAGCGAAGAACAAAAACAATATATGTTTGCAATTGTTACCGTTTACGTTTTCCAAATTGCAATAAAGAAACCCTGTTTTAACTAAACAAAAACCAAAGCCATAACAAAAAAAAAAACTATTTGCCACATATAAAATTAATATGTAAACGTATAATTTTATTTCTCATGTAACGCCTAAGTAAATGATATCAGGGGTACCCTATCCCCTCACCCGATTGAGCTCAAATTTTCAAGGGACAAATTTTAGCAATTCGTACCAATCTGGGGGTTGGCGTGAAAAAAGATTCTTCAAAAAAATGTTCCCATATAGTTAATTGGCACCCTAATATATATTCCTGATCAGTGATGAAATCTAAAACGATCTAAGCATGTCCGTCCGTCCGTCTGTGGAAATCACGACTCAGTCCAAACGAAAAGAGCCAGACTCTTGAAATTTGGTATAAATATATCTTGAACGAAAGCACAAGACCAGTTCGGAAATCGGCTAAATTGGACTAGAGGGAAAAAATTTCCCTAAGAAGAACTAAACCAACCTCAAAAAACAACATAAATTTTAAAGTTTTTTTTATTTTGTTAACCAAATGATATATTTTTATGTCAAAGAAGGTCCAGCGCGTTAAATTTGGAACCATAAAACCAAAAAAGGTAATTTTTCGACCCCGCCCCCTTTAGTGGGCGTTATTATATGCAAAAATAGTGTAAAAATTTAACAAATTGTATTATTTAAGCCTACATTCCTTAAAAATAACAATTTTAAGCTTTAGTGACGAAGCTGAGACATAACCCCGGTACTCCTCTGCCCAACCACATCCTCCCCCTTTGCCCCTAAATGACGCTATAACAAAAATTAAATAAATTTTATATATTTGAAGTTTTAGGGCAAAGGTGAAATGTCCCCCACGGCTCTTGCCACAGAGAGATCCCGCAAATATACAGTTTTAATACCCTCCAAAAAGAATTGAATCCCGGGTTTTTAAAACATATTTAAAATAGATTTCGTAAGGATACAAATAAAATATGTATCAACAAGGGTGAAACTAAAGCTGAACCTTAAAGTCTTAAGCCCAATTGTTTGCTTCTAAAAGTTATGATATTTTCTTTAAATGCAACAAAGCGCAAAGAAATTTTGGGATCTTATTTAAATGCCTATCACCACGGGTGCAAAGGGTATTTTATATACAGGCAACCCCACCAAAAACTTAACACTCATTTTTATTTGAGCAACTTCCTGGAGTCGTTATATTGTAACTTTAAAGTAGCAACAATAACTTCACGGTTCCCAGACAAACAAAAGATTAAATTGGCAGTGGTAGCGTAAGCAGTTTTGTTTTCTGCTGTTTACATAAACTTCATATTTATTTTCCCTTAGCACAGCAAAAAATTTAGAGATTTTGGTAATGAGTACCCATTATTCAATGGCTTACCATTCAATGAGTAGAAACTAACAACCACAAATGTTTACTAATGAAGCAGCATGATCGGACAATAGTCGTTGTGTAAGCATGCAACATTGTATCTTACAGGTATTGAAATTTGCTCGATAATTGTGATCTCACTCAACAATTTTATTTACGACCACAATATTCATGTTATACCTCTTCGCCCTGATATTGGGCTGTTATTCACGCATATGAATGACATAATCCGCTATCATATGCGTTGAAGTCTGACAGAGGTCATTTAGTAATATAGGAAGTAGTGTAGGAGAAAGAACAGAATCTTGTTACCTCGCAGTTGATCTGGTAGTCGGTTGATGAAATCCTGTCTATAACAACTCTTATTATATAAATCGAGAGAAGACATCACCAAATTTTTACAAAGATGCTCCGTGAGAGAATCTGTGAAATGCTTTAAAAATATCCAGTGACACTACCTTACTCTTAACGAAATAGTGGTGATAGATTGACACCACATTTCCGAAAGGAAGGCCAATAAGTACCACGTAGAGCGGGTCCTACGGAAGCCATGTTGGCTGTCGCTCAGTAACCCATTTGACTCTAGATATTTCACCATCACCTTGGAAAGCACAGAACAAATTGCGATTGGGTGGTAATTTTCGAGGTTGTTGGCTTCTCACTTCTTGGGGATTCACGTTACATGGGCAACCTTCCAGCACGATGGAAATTCAACTGAATGGTAAATATCGCTGAAAAGAGTTGCCGTAGGACGAACTAACGTCTAAGAGCACTACTTTAAAACCTCAATTGGGACCAGGAGACTTATTTATAGGATAGTGTACCTCTGGCATTGTTATGAATATACTTCTTAGAACAGGTTGATTGCTTTTCGGCAAGTGCGAGCTAATTAAAAATATTTCAGCTAGAATGTTAGCCATATCAACCGGGTCACTGATCAAAGAACCAGCATTTTCCTTCACTCTTTTGACAAATAACGAAAAACTTAGTACTTAGACGCTGTTTGCGCAGAGCTTTTTCTCCATCTTAGTACTTTGGCACCCGAAGATCTCTTCATTTACGCATTAAATAAGTTTCTGTACTTTTAGTAATACGTCAGATAGTAATGATTCCTCTCTGGATCTGACAGCAATTCGGCATGTTATTAGACCATGACTTAAATTTAGGTTTAATCGAAATTCGCTTAGAATTTCTTTAGAATTTCATTACTTTCAAGAAAGCAGAGTTTCCAATTGAGCTCTTCCCAACGGGCCTTTTCCTAAATATATTTAAACGTTTCGTAGCTGAATGTGACACGTTTCGGAGTTCTGCAATTGAAAAGGGCAGATATGGTGCATTCATCGAGAGTATTATGTTTTTGTCCATCAATACAAGAAATATGTGTTACCTCGTTTACTAAATGACCGAAAAGTTTATGCACTATGAATAGCTCAGCATAATGGTTTTCTGCGGTTGTTTTGGTCGAATGGCGAAGCCAAGATGAATTGTGAACATTGATATCACTAGCAACAACGATTTCACTGTCCGGGTAATTTTCTAAGATCTTCGAAATGGAACCAGAAAGGGCGTCAAAGGTAAAAATAGTTTTTCCTCTTTAGCATTTGGAAATGCAAAAAAAAATTTGGCCTGATTTTGAATTTAACCCAAAGACAGCTAAATTCTGGATCATGCGTGTCCAATGATTGCTGACACCGGTACACAATTTGAGTACATATGTAAATTGCAAGGCCTCAATGAAAAGAAAAAATGAACAGAGGGTGATACCCAGTTAAGTGAAAATCCTGTGGATGGCATTTTCAGACATCTGAGTCTCACATAAAGCGAAAACATCCGATCGATAGAGACAAACGTGGGCATACAAAACGATTGAGTTGCCAGTACCCTTATGCTAATCATTGTTTGAAGGGCCGTATATAAAATAATTGTTAACTTTGCAATATCTATAGAATTACAATAGTTAAACGCACTAAATTTGTGCATGTTAGTAGTAAAAAAAAACTACCATATTGCATTACTACCATTATATCAAGTAGCGATGGGAGGGTGACTAAAAGAGAACTTTCCCAACACCTGCTACTAAAATTCTACAGAAATGCTTATTTCTAGCTTTTTGCTCTAATTCTGATATTTGGCACATAGATGATAGAGAGTGATTAACAATTTCTGCTCCGTGGAGAAAATACGTTTACAAAGTAAGAGTTATGTTGTAGCATAAATATGATTAAAAAAAAATTATCCCTATTTTATGTGCAAATATTCTAAGTTTTTCGTTGTGAGTTTTGTAACCACTGGAAACTATAATAAGCAGTACGTGTATATGCTTTATTAAGTTTAGTCCAGTAATTTTTGCGGATTTTTCAGTTATAAAACTTTTAGCAGAAGTCGCATAAGGATTTTTTTTGTAATGTTGGACGCTTTAAGCTGTTACTAATTAAACAACACTTCTGTGGTGCACCGATGCGTAACGCATATTTTTTTCAGAAATAATTATGTTAAACTGTGCAGGCCTTAAAATTATATATAATTCTCTGCCCAACTGACACCAACTAATAACCGAATGAACTTAGAAATTTATTTCTTGAGCATCCAATATAAAAACTAAAGACAAAACCACTACCGCAAATAATTTAAATTTAAGCAAAACATATTGATATATACTTGACGACTACATAATAAGACATTTTTTTTATAACTCGGACCACCACTCAGGGAGTACCCCTACATATGCAGTGCATTTCCCCGGAACTAGAAAGAATGGGAGAGTCCTGAGGGGACAGAACTCAGAGCCCTCCGCTTCATATTCTTGTGTTAACTACTTCAGCCAGCAGCATTGTAAACAGTAATTATTTAGGTAACATCTTTTGTTTTTAGCTTTTTTATCATTATATATAATATA
The DNA here is from genome assembly GCA_951800035.1 of Linnaemya tessellans. Lineage (NCBI taxonomy): Eukaryota > Metazoa > Arthropoda > Insecta > Diptera > Tachinidae > Linnaemya > Linnaemya tessellans. The sequence continues at coordinate 87,834,637 of OX637535.1, read as the reverse complement.
ATTTGAGTTTTCAAGATAATTGATTTATTTTTATCAATTAATCCCCAAAATCAGTACCTTTGCTTCCTTTTTGCGTCGAGTGATCAATGTTAGACATTTGTTAGTAAACAACCCAACAGAGATTAAACAGGTGTGACATGAACAACCCAAAAAAAAAACAAAAACAATTTAAGGGTGAGTTGGGATTTTAAGCAAAAGAAGCCATAAATGCCCTGATACAGTCATCGTGCCAACAGTGATTGGTGGTGTCAGCACTGATTTAAAATTATTTTGTTTTTGTGTTTTCCTTCATACGCGTAACTGCATTTGCATTCTTGTTCAAAAGTGAGCTTTTTGTTACTGTTTTTGTGTGTTTAATGGTTTGTGAAACTCTGAAAGATTCGGAAACCCGGCCTCACGTACAAATACAGACATATGTATGTAGCTTATTCGACTTCCCTATTCATATATATATACATACATACATATAAAATCTGTGTGGTTTCTCACTAGCACATGTAGCCTGAAGAAATTGTTAGGTTTTTTGTCCTCTCAAGCACTTTAACCTGGAAGCAGAGCTCTAATAAAAACAATTCATTTACTGTCTGTAAAACTTTATTTGATCTTCCTTTATACAAAATAATTAAAGTCAAAAATTTTTATCTATTAAAAAAAAAATGTGTTAAAACTGCTGGCTTAATAATGACCTACATATGTATATTTGCGGAACTAAAATTGCTAGCTTAAATATATATAACTGTGAAAAGTACGGTAATACATAATTTATATGAACATAATTGTTTTTAACTTTTTTGACCTTTATTTTGGTCATTTATTTTATTCTTTATTAATTTTATATAAAATGATTACAATTTTATTTTATTATTCAATATTTCGTTAACAATTTGTTAACATCATCAGGAATAAGTAATAGAAAATTTATTCACTTTGTCATTCCGTTTATAACGCAGCGAAATATCCATCTGAGACCTCATAAAGTATATACATATATGCAAGTTTATCGTTGAATAACTTTTAATCGGTAAATTTTATCGAAAAAGTATTTAAATCTTTTTTTGTAGAGCGTTAAATTTCCTACAAGCTATTTAAGTATTTTTAGCTACATTTGTTTCAGTGGAAAAAATTTAACTGCAAAAAGTGCGAAAATTCCATGTTATTTAAATGGGAAATGTATTATCATTTAGGCACGGGTTAATGTGAATATAAAGGGCTGGTTTGGGTCTGATATTTTTTTTAGGTCATAACCTAAAAATTTTAGGGGCGTTTCCAGAACAAACCCCAATTTGGGAAATAACGGACCCCCTAATACATATAGATAGCAGCAAATATAGAGAGCTAGCAGCAAAAACTGATTGATGCGCAAAAGGGCGAGATTCGTGTGCCAAGGTACTAAGATGCGAAAAAGCTCTGTACGAGCAGCGTCTTCGTGCTAAAATTCTTTCTGCCTCTCGGGACGGCAAGAGTTTCTTGTCATTCGTCAAAAGGGTGAAGGATAATGCTAGTTCTTCGATCCCTTCTCTTTTGAAGGGTGATCAATTATTCACTGACCCGGTTGATAAAGCTAACCTTCTAGCTGAAATATTCGCAAGTAATTCGCACTTGCCGGAAAGCAATCAACCACTGCCAGTTCTTGAAAGTTTATCCATAACTATGCCAAATATACGCTTTCGGATCCAGGCGGTTAAAAGGGTATTATCAGATCTCAATATAAATAAGTGTCCTGGGCCGAATCGAATTCCAGCACTAGTGTTAAGACAGTGCTTTTCGACGTTAGCTCGTCCTCTGGCAACCATTTTCAGCACTATTTACCATTCAGGTGAATTTCCCTCGTGCTGGAAGGTTACTTATGTAACGTCAATCCCTAAAAAGGGAGAGGACAACGACCCCCAAAACTACCGCCCAATCGCGATTTGTTCTGCGCTTTCCAAGGTGATGGAAAGCATGGTGAATTTTCACCTAGTGAAATATCTAGAGTCTAATAGCTTACTTAACTACCACAAATATGGCTTCCGTAGGGGTCGCTCTATGGGGGACCTGTTGGCCTTCCTTTCGGAAAAGTGGTGCCAGTCTATCCACCACTTTGGCGAGGGTAAGATAGTGGGTCTGGATATTTCTAAGGCATTCGACGGAGTGTGGCACGGAGCACTTTTGTCGAAACTTATGGCTTTTGGTGTGGGTGACGTCTTCTCTCGATTTATATCGAGCTTTCCCAGGAATCGTGCTATAAGAGTTGTTATAGGTGGGATTTCATCAGATGAGTATAGGATCAACTATGGGGTACCGCAAGGCTCTGTTCTTTCTCCTACACTATTTCTTATATTTCTAAATGACCTTCTATGTCAGACTTTAACTCCTATCTACTCTTTTGCAGATGATAGCAGCCTTTGCCATTCATATACTTTCAATAGTAGGCCGACATCGTCAGAGATCGGGGCGATGAGGCAATATATAGATGTTGCGCTAAACAGTGACCTCAATAGGATTGTTGAATAAGGTCACAGAAACAGGGTAAATTTCAATGCCCGTAAGACTCAATGCTGCTTGCATACACACCGGCGCAAGCCCTATCACGCTGCTTCATCTGTAAACATGGGTGGTATAGGTATTGAGGAATCAGAAGCTCTTGATGTTCTTGGCATGAAAATCCAGTGCGACGTTCGATGGACAGAACACATTTTTCATGTTTCAAAAGAAGCATTCAAGTGCCTCGGTTTTCTAAGGCGGTGTAAGACATACTTCACTCCATCTGATCTCCATACTATTTATACCACTTACATCCGACCGAAGATGGAATACAACTCTCATGTATGGGCCGGTGCTTCAAAGTCTATTTTGAAGTTACTCCACCGTGTACAGGAGAGGGCGAAGAAACTCATTGTGGACGCTAGGGTAGCCAACTCTATCGACTCAGTTGAGCATCGACGCAATGTGGGGTGCGTTTCGCTGTTTTATTGTTACTATAATGGGTTTTGTTCCGACGAGGTCAGCGATCTTTTTCCCGAAACACGCACTTTTTTACGCTCTACAGTGCGATCACACCCATATGTGGTGGATTTACCAGTGAACCGCACTTTACATTACAAGGAAAATTCATTCTTTGCCCGTATGTGGAATAAACTCCATACGGAAGTCTTTCCTGCCGTATATAGCATGGAGAAATTCAAATCGAATGTTCATAGACACCACTCCCTTTATCCTCCCTCCCACAACCAATTTTCCTAGTTCCAGCACAATGTACGCATGAGTAGGGGCCATCCCCTGAGTGCCGGTCCTAATTAAAAAAAAAAAATACCTTTGCAAATATTTGAACATTAAATGCTGACAATGCGTCTGCTTCTTAGCACTAGAAAAACTACAAAAGAAGTAAAGAAAAATGTCGAGTTACCCGCACATGCAAATGGCTTGGAAGTTGAACACATTTAAGTTAGTTTTAAGTTATTTTTTGCAGTAATTTTTGATAATTAAATAAAGAATAACGTTTATATTTTATTAGTTTGCATAATTCTTCTGATCAGCATTAGTGCATGGCTGTGTTAGTTGTTTTCAGCCTGTTTCAGAGATGAGGGCATATTACTGGTTACTGGACATACCTAGCGGTGATTGACACTATCATGCACTCATGACCGGAAGAACAGCACACTCCTTCGTCGGTCCAGTAGCATAAAATTAGACGGTGAAGTAAAAGGTTAAAAAAGATAAACAAACTCTCTATCTTCTAACCTTTCTTCGTCAGTCCTCTCAATACCCTCCTTCCAAGTTCCGGCACAGCGGACTGCCAATGTAGGGGTCATGACTTAAAAGCTGGTCCGAATTGAAAATAATTAAAAGATTTTTGGGGTTTAATATGAATTATATATATAATTATATATAATTTAATATGAAAAATAGGTTTAATTCAGTAAAAAACTCAAAATTGGCAATATGGTGTTCACATATACAGAAATATAACAATTATAACAATTAAGGCCATTATTGAGACAAAATTTGCATATAAAAATTACAATTAACTTATTGGCAATAAAGAGGTAATTGTTTTAATAATGAATAAAAATTTTAATCCAACGCTGCCAGAATTGAGTTCAGTGAAAACCTTTTACCAAAGTGAAAGCTGAAGTAGTAGAACACGAGACTATGAAGCGGAGGGCCCTGAATCAGCGCTGACTCATGAATATTGAAATAATGTTTTTTCAGTTTTCTTTTTCAGTTGTCAAATTCTAATTGTCGTAGCAATATTGACTATGTATGAAAACCAAGAAGATATTGTCAATTAACTGAATATTGTTTCAATTAAAAACGTATATATGAACACAGTATTTCTTTTTTGATTATTTTTATGTACTGACAAAAAATTCGTTCTCCAACCCTAGATTAAAATATTTGAATTTTTTGGATTTTTAGCTGTAATGATATGCAACACCTACGAATGGTATGCCATAACTTCTGACATATATGTTGCAATGTGATATAACATTCGTAGGTATGCATATTTTAGTAGTAGAAAATTACATCTGTAATTAAGACATCAACAATGTAAACTTAGCATTAAGTTGGTAACATCTAATCAAAAAATTGTCAATGGGGACTTCCGTTTTAACTTTTGTGCTAAACACAAAGACAAAAATATAAATAAAAAGCACCATTTATTAAACAGCTAAAACGCATTTATTTAAGAATATATATTTTGATATATATTCTTACATTATCAGCGATTCAATTCTTAGAGAAATATAGAATAGTATTAATTCAAAAAATCAAAGATAGTATCATATTTTGCCAGTTTCGTGCACGTTAAAATATTAGAATTGGCCAATCCTGGGATCGAAATGTTAATTTTTTTATATTTTTTAATACCAATTTTGTTGCTTCTAAATTATATAAAAGTTTTAATTAAAAATAATTTCCTTTATAAAGCAAAAAAAAAAAAGTTGGTGCAAGCTTTCCAGCTCTCAATTTTTCTACCACTCTATTTAGGTGAATTTCCAATCCATCAGGCTCTAGCTGTTATGGGGGCCTGGGAAACGATTTCATGTACAAGCTGATGGATATAGCTTATTCGTCTGCTATATATATATATATATATATATATATATATATATATATATATATATATATATATATATATATATATATACCTAGTTCTGTTTTTACGCGAGAGATACTTTCCTCGAAAACTCGCGTAAAAAAACCGCGTAAAAAAAGATAGAGTATCCATATTAAATGAGGGAATTGGTTCCACGTATGAAATATCAGTTAAAATAATATAAATAATTCAAATTCATGTTGCTTTATACACAAACATATTTTATTTAAACAAAAAACAATAGAAAAAATGAGTTCATTTAGAAAAGTAATCACAAAAAACCATAAAACTTTAAAAGAAATATTTTTGTTATTTAAATATGATATATATTTTTGTTAATCAGTATCACTTTCTGATAATCGTATTCGTTTACGAAAGACATCACTTTCATCGCTAGAAATATTTTCGAAGTCATGATCAGTTGCTGGTGATGATTCAGTGATTTTGGTCACAAATTCCGTTATTAATCGTTGACTTCTAGTTTTTATAAGACTGTTATGTAATTCACGATAACTACCCATTAATAATTTCAGTTCACGTTGAAATTTCTCGACTCTCCTCATTAGAATCATGCTTGCGAAAATGATCGCCCAATTTAGTTGCCATTTGGAGTCCTTCTTTAACTATGGATGCAGTGATAGTAGGAACCTCTTCATCGTCATCACTAATTTCTTTGGTTTCAGGTGTCTCAAGCGCAAAACCAATGATTTCATCATCGCTAAGTGCCTTATCTAACAATAACTCGTCAATATCTGCAGGCGATAAATCATCAAAGCCTTCTCCTGCAACTTCTTGAGCTACTGCTATGATGCTGGAAGACTCAACCGTATTAGAAGACACTGGGCTGCAATTTTTAATACAATCTGGCCAAAGTACTCTTCAACATGCGTTTAAGGTTGATTCTTTTAATTCTGATAGCGCTAATCCAGCATGTTTAATACAGTCCATAATAGAAAATTTCCTCCACGCGTCTGTGACTTTTAAATTATTATCATTCGTTAATTTATCTAAAATGTATCTGAATGTTTGCTTCACATAGTAGATCTTAAATTCGTAAAAAGCTCAGTTGTTACCCAGACTTTTTTATTAGCTGCCCAGTGAACGGATAATGAGTCCATATTTACGACTTTCATTGACCGTAGCTTTAGAGCTCGATTTACAAGTAAGGGTTTTAACAATCGATTTCCTGAAGCGTTTGAGCAGAATAAAAATGTCACACGATCTTTGGCTACTTTAAAACCACTAGCAGTTTTCTGGGTTTTAGCTACATATGTTCGGCTTGGCATTCGTTTCCAAAAAGGCCTATTTCATATGCATTCCATACTTGATCCGGAGTGTAACTACCATCTTCGATTATTTCAGCCAGTTTTGCGGGAAATTCTTTAGCTGCCGGCTCATCAGCAGACTCTATTTCACCCTTAATTTTAATATTATGAAGTGCGTGTCTTTGAAGAAAACCTGTCATCCAACCTGTACTGGCAGAAAATTCGAATTTCTTATCTTTCTGGACTAATATTTGTGGTTCCTTTTCTTTTATTTGGTTATAAAATCTTAATGCCATTTGCTTTACAGTATTTCCGTCAACTGGTATTCGTTTTTGTGAGCTATCCTCAATCCATATTACAAGAGCCTTCTCCATTTTCTCTTTTACGATGTCTCTTGTGTATGATGATGTATGAGCACTTAATTTTGTTCCAGCAATCACAGATTGTCTAATAAATTCTTCATTTTTTTTATCGCCCTTATGGTAGATTCGTTCAAACTAAAATGTTTTCCTACTGAGGTGGCACTTTCTTCAGCGGCTACACGATCTAATATTTTGATTTTATCTTCCAAAGAAATAGTTTTGTTTTAGTTTTTTTCGTAGTGGACATGTTAAATTATAATTGGTTAGCCTATAAAAATAATTAATACGCATGTAATATATGAATGCATAGAGAAAATTTTATTAATTACCGTTTATTAAATTCAAATTAATTATGTATGTATGTATGTATATGCGAATATTTTTTTATATTAGATTTTTTTTAATGTAGTTATGTACATATACTATGTCCTTTCGTCTTTAACACTTAAATTTGACTGCATTCTTACACTCTTAGGTTAGGTTATGTTAAAAGGGCTGCCCGCAGTAAGCGAGAAAAACACTCGGAGGCCATCAAAAGGCCCATTGTGATGCCCAAGAGGACTATACCCTACACACTCTTCTCAAGACGAAGTGGTGGTTCCTGAGAACCATCCAGAACTTCTCACAAAGCCCGCCAGGGCAGCCAGCGGTGCATCCCTGAGGCAGTCAAGATCCCGCAGGAAACGAGAGCCTAGATGTCTAAGCCAACGCTCCTGCAGGGCCGGACAGTCACAAAGGAAATGCTGTACTGACTCCTCCTCCTCCTCATCGAAGCAGCTCCTGCAGCGGCCATCATGGGGAAAGCCCAAACGCTCCGACATGTGCCCAATTGCACAGTGCCCCGTCAAGACCCCTACCAGGAGTGCCAGCGGCTGTTTCCCAAAAAACAGAAGTTGCCTAGTCCTAGCTCTGCTAAGCGAGGGCCATAGAGTTTTGGAGACCCTACAGGTAGTAATACTTGACCACCTGTTTGTCACCTCCCTCCTTGCCCACCTCTGAAATCTGCCCAGCAGCTCAACTGAGGGAATGTCAATGTCCCTACGCGATACTGCTTCATCCAAGGGCGAACCCGCTCTCGCGCATTCGTCCGCCATCTCATTCCCCTGAATGCCTTCATGCCCTGGAACCCAAACCACATTGACATCATGCCCCCTAAGTCTGGCCAGAGATTGAATGCATGCCAGTACACATCTCGACTTTATAATCTCCGAACCCAGGGCTCTAATTGCTGCCAGACTATCTACACAGATGTCAATAGTTCTTGCCTCCAAATTGAGCCCATCAATCCTTAATGCTGCCTCGGTAATGGCATAAATCTCTGCTTGGAAAACTGTCGAGGTATCGGGTAGCCTGAGCGATACCGAAAGGCCGAGACCCTCGGAAAATACCCCCGAACCAGTGCCAGTGTCCATCTTCGAGCCGTCCGTAAAAACCAAAGTTGCATTACTACGAGTCGCAGAGTTTTCCTTCCAGTCCTTCCTCTCCGGGAATGCGACTGAGAAGGATTTGTCGAAGCACATGACCGGAGTCATATAATCAGTCCGTCCCCCCAGGACCTGCCCTCCTACCTTTTGTAGGATAATGCCATGTCCCGTACGATCATGCCTGAAACTGCCCGACTCCATGAGCCTGAGGGCAGATCTGGCAGATATGTACTTGATGTATATATCAAGGGGAGCCAAATCAAGCATTGTCTCTAGACTGGCCTGAGGGGCCGACCTCATTGCGCCAGTCACAGCAAGACATGCTAGCCTCTGTACCTTGCCCAGTATAGAGAGATATGTACTCTTGTCCACAGCCCTCCACCAAACAAGTGATCCATAAGTAAGAATGGGTCTGATCACCGCCGTATACATCCAGTGAAGGATGTACGGTTTCAACCCCCATCTCCTCCCTGAAACTCTCTTGCATGCGTAAAACGCACATAGAGCCCTCCTCGTTCTATCCTCCACATTTCGTCTCCACGATAGTTTAGAGTCTAGAATAATGCCGAGGTACTTCGCTTCCCTCGAGAGTCCCAAGCTCATGCCACCAAGGCATGGTGGCCTAAAAGCCGGGATCTTATATCTCTTGGTAAAAAGTACCAGTACAGTCTTCGAAGGGTTTATGCCTAGACCGTTCCCCTTGGCCCAGTCCAGTAGTTCGTTCAGCGCCGATTCCATGAGTTCACTTATCGTAGGCAGATATTTACCCCTTATAAGGAGCACAACGTCATCAGCATAAGCAACTACCTTGGTGCCACCTGCGTTCAACCTGAAAAGGATGCTGTTCAGGACAAGGTTCCATAGGAGCGGAGACAGAACTCCCCCCTGCGGAGTGCCCCTTGTTACAGCCTTCCTCCTCGTACTCATGCCCAAACTGGATACTATGGATCTGCTCCTAAGCATGTTCCCTGCCCAGTCCGTAATTACCTGGTCCGCACCGATCTCTCTGAGCGCCCCAGTTATCGAGGATATGTTCAGATTGTTAAAAGCGCCCTCTATGTCTAGGAAGGATGCCATAACAAACTCCTTCTTGTCAAGGGAATCTTCTATAGTGCCGACAACATCATGCAGCGCCGTCTCCACCGACCTACCCTTCTGGTAGGCATGCTGTGCACCGCAGAAATTCTCTGGCGAGAGAAGTTCCCTGACATACAAATCAACCAGTCTCTCCAGTGTTTTCAATAGAAAAGATGACAGACTGATTGATCTGTAATCTTTAGCGGTACCGTGGTTTATCCTCCCCGCTTTTGGAATAAATACCACAGTAACCTCCCTCCACTCCATAGGAATGTACCCGTAAACGAGACTTCCCCTAAAAATGGTTAGCAGCCATGGTAAAATCGCCTCCATGGCATGCTGCATCAGCGCTGGGAAAATACCATCTGGCCCCGCTGACTTAAAGGGCTTAAAAGATGTCACTGCCCATCTTACCCTGGCTGACTGCACAATGGAGTCCACCAAATCACTCCCTAGGATAGCTGTTTGCACGGGGACGACAGTACCACGTACGTCCGCCCCGTCCTCGTAATCCGGAAAGTGAGTTTCCATTAGTAGCTCCAGGGTATCCTCGCTGCTTTCAGTAAAAGTTCCGTCAGGCCTCATAAGGGATCCCGGCGTGCCAGGCTCCTTAGAGAGTAGTTTTCTTAGGCGGGAAGCCTCAGATGTGCTCTCCAAGTCACCACAGAAACGCTTCCACAATTCCCTCTTTGCCTTCCTGGTTTCGCTCTTGAAGGCGTTGAAACTCCTACGATAGTTATCCCAGTCTATGGGATTTCTGTCGCGCTTCGCCTTATTAAAAAGTCTTCGGCAGTCTGTCCTGAGCTGCTTGAGTCTCGGATTCCACCACTTCTGATGGACTTTCGTTGACGGTTGCCGCTCCCGACAAGATGCGTGATAGGCGTCCCTCAGTGTCCTTCACAAAAGGACTGAAGAGTCCTCCAGCTCCTGGATGCTGCCCACCTGCTCTGCTACTGGAGGTGGTAGGGCATCCACGAGTTTTCTGAAACTTCCCCAATCCGTTTGCCTAGGGTTCCTGTAAGGCTTGCCCCCACTCGGAATAAGATCGATCGTAAAAGTGATTCTGTTATGATCAGAGAATGAGCACTCAAGGCTCACCCTCCAGTCAGATATTCTAATAGAGTCCCTATCACTAACCAAAGTTAAATCAATGACCTGTTGCCTGATCCTATTGAAAAACGTTGGCCTATTGCCCTTGTTGCAAATCCTAAGATTGGTTGACAAGAGAAATTGTAATAAATCCTCACCTCGTTTATTTATATCCGTGCTACCCCAGAGTGTGTGATGCGCATTTACATCACCGCCCAGTACAAGGTCATGTCCACGTGTCCCGCACCAGTCAATGAGTGTGCGCACCGCACTCGGAGGAGGGTCATCCACCTCATACGGTAGATACGCCGATGCCAGGATCACCATCGGGAGACCCTTGCGTTCAAGCGCAGCTACCGTTAGATCGCCAGAGCTGTAATGGGATAAAAGAAAAATATTGATGTTTTTCCTAATCAGAATACAGCTTCTAATCTTACCTTCCGTGGTAGGAGAGAGTAGAGTAAACAAACGTGACCGAAGGCCCCGAACCTTATTTCCAACTAACCAAGGCTCTTGGATCAAGGCCACGGATATGCACTCCCTCTCCATAAAGCGTAACAGCTCGTCCGATGCTGCCTCGGAGTGATGCAAGTTAATCTGAACCACCTTTATGCCGCTCGGAGTCGCCATTTTGTGAGTCCTTCTTTGTAGGCAAAATCAGCCTAAGCTGATTTAGCCCATATTTGATAACGCCCTTTTTGGGGCGCAGGAGATGGAGGGATTCTGAATCAATTTTGATCCAGAGATCTTTGCCATCCCCCTTGTCCCTGGCACGTCCACGTTCAATCGTCCAGTTCTCAGTACCAAGGTCCTTATTCTGGCGCTTAATGAGTGTAAGTGTGGCCTTATCCTCCAGAATAGGAGGAGGAATCCACACGCGCACCGTCACCTGAAAAGGAACTCGGTCCAAGGGCACGATTTCAATTTTGGCTCCTGGCCAAAGCTCGCCAGCTTCTTGGATGCTGTTTTTGAGAAAACCGAGAGCCTTCTCATTACCGCAACCAATAATTTTGACGCCTCTGGACCACTTTGCCCCATCAAACGCAGTGAACGAGTCATCGTCACAAGTGGCGAGCGCGTCCACTAGTCTGCGCAGAATTCGTTCTTCCAGAAGCAGCCATTGATCATTTGTCATTTTGCCCCCCGGCTGACTGCGATCAATAATGGCTACCTGTAGCTCAGGTGCTGATGTCAAGCTAGTTGATGGTTTCAACCGCTTGCCCTCAGGCATCTGCGTCTCACCCGACCTTTGCCGTTTGCCACTAGAACCTCCTGCAGGGTCCCCTTTGCCAGCCCCGTGACCTCGTTTAGAGGAGAATGGAGCTTGCCTTGAGGACTCCTTGCCGGCGGTTTTCGCTTTACCGCGTAGGTCATCACCTCTCTTTGACTTGGACGACACCCCTTTCGATGTAGAAGGGCCATCGTCCAATTTCTCCGAGTCGGTGATCGTGCTCGGTCCAGGTTTAGTTGAGGGCCCGGCTGATGCCGAGATCGCTTTCCTACCCTGATTTCTGGCCACGTTCGTCCCCGTCTCTGGCCTTGCCTCCATGACAGAAGTATTCCGAAACTCCTCATACTTCCGAACATGGTAGGTATGCTTGCGCCGCAAAGCCTTCTCCCGGGGAGTCAAGGAAGTTGGATCTCGAGATTCCAACGACCTTAAAAACCGGAGAGAACGCTTGTAGCCTGCCAGCTTTTTGCGTTCGTCCGGTCTTTTCTCCGCTCCTTCCATCACCTGTGCCTCTGATACCTTCCTGTCCGCCCCCACCGATTGTCTGTCGTTGGTATCAGAGGAGACCATGGTGATGTCAACCTCGTCCGTCTCGTAGATGTTAAGTCCGTCCAGTCCTGGAAATATGTCTAAGTCATCGTCACTAACTGTCCTGTCTTGTCTTTTCAGAAACCTGTCCCCTACTATGTCTGCCCCCCCTTGGCCCTTAGCCTTGTCCGCCCCCCTTGTATAGGTCCCTGAAAAACACTCCCCATTTGTGTCTGTTGCCCGTCATCCCTTGTCGTACTGTCCGAGTTTTATGTTTTTTCTGTTCTTTCGCTTATTGTTCCCACGAGTGTAGGGGAGAAAATGTCCACCATGTCATAGCCCCCAGTGACAAGGTAAGGGCTTAATTACTTGCTGAGGCGCCCAGGTATCAGCAAGGCTCCGTAAGAATACAGTCGGTTACCCCTGACTGCAAACCAGCCGACCGGCACGGGTCGCATAACACCTCGGCTTAGGGGGGATAACTATTTGCCATGCAAGCCTTTAGAGCACTTGCCACCAAAAACAGGCAGAAACCCTAAAAAGGTCATCTTACTCCAGGTTCTGTCTGAATCAGAGACACTTGCCACAGCCAGCACTGAGCCACCATATCGCGCCAAGATTGTTATCCACGTGATGGAATTCTTACACTCTTACTTTCAACTAAATTTATTTGAAATAAACAAGGTTAATCCCCTATTTCGATTGTGTTGCTTATCGTACCAGACGATTTCTAGTGCTGCCAACTATGTGTTTAATTTAAAATCCTCCAAATCCCGTGCAAACAACGTTTTTCTGGTAAAAATACATACATTTTTAGATCGCGTAAAATCAAATCTAGTCGCGAAAAAACAGAATGAAATATTTATTTGGAAACGCGTTAAATTAAATTCGCGTAAAAAAAATTCTTGTAAAAACAGAATTAGGTATATATATATATATATATATATATATATATATATATATATATATATATATATATATATTTATATATATATATATATATATATATACATATATATATATATATATATATATATATATTTATATATATATATATATATATATATATATATAAAGGGTCCGCCATCTAACGTTTTTTTTTCAACTAGTGCTTAATTCGTGTATGGCTACACTTAGCTCATGTCTGATTTGACAGATTAGTTTTATCCTTCCGCTAAACGAATATGGTTGTGTATACGCTTGAACAACGCTGGGAAATATGGGCCTGCGATCGACTTACAGAATATGCCGATTTTGTAAAAATAAATCATCTTTTCAGATGAAGCTAATTTTGATCTTGGCGGGTATGTAAACAAGCAAAATTGTGGCATTAGGGGCACAGAAAACCCGCCCGCATACATTGAAAAGCCGACGCACCCAAAACGAGTCACTGTTTGGAGTGGATTTTGGTCCAGAGGCATAATGTGGCCATTTTTCTTCGAAAATGAGCAAGGAGTGGCCGTTACAGTCAATGGCGATCGTTATCGGGCCATGTTGAACGAATTTTTGTTCACAAAAATTGAAGAGGAGACATTTGGTTTCAACAGGACAGCGTTACGTGCCGCACAGCCAAAGCTACACCCGATGTTTTGCGCCCTGTTTTCGAAGGTCGCATTATCAGCCGCAGAGCTGATGTCGTTTGACCACCTCGGAGCTGAGATTTGACACCGTTGGACTATTATTTGTGGGGTGCCGTCAAAGATAAGTGTTACGCCGATAAGCCAGAGACAATTTACGATTTAAATGACAATATTCGTGAAGCCATTGGTGAAATACAGCTGCACACAATCAATAATGTGCTTAAAAATTGGACCGATCGTGTAGGCTACTGCATGGCCAGCCGAGGCAGCGATTTGAATAAAATTTTTTTCTATATTAAGTTGAATTAATTTATATGCTAATTGTTCGAAATTTTAATTTAAATCTCAGAAAGACATGATAAATATTCCAAGGCACAAAGGCAAGTCAACATCAGTTTTTATTGTTCAACTTACACAGCAGAGCAGAACAGCTGTTTTCGAAAGACGCAACTCTTTCATCATCAGTGCTCATGTGTATTGTGTTTGTCACCACTTATTAGGTGGCTTAGTTGAATATGATAACAGTTCCTATTTACACAAATTTTATTGTGAAAAAGAATACGAGAACTGTATCAACCTGATGTTAACATGTTATTGTTATAATACCCGTGTTACCGTTTGATTATTTTTCTTCATGTCCCATTTTTATGAATTTTTTCTTCCATCATACCTAAGTCAAACTTTTTTGGTTTGAATTTTATACTTAAGTACATGTGAACGTTTTTCCAATTTATTATTGGTAGCCATAGCTTAAATTTGTATGTAGTAAGAATTTTAACGAACATTTTATATTGCTATATTAAAATGAATTAAGATTTTATAGGCTAATTGTTCGAAATTTTAGTTTAAAACTCAGAAAGACATGATAAATATTCGAAGGCACAAAGGCAAGTCAACATCAGTTGTTGTTATTCAACTTACACAGCAGAGCAGAACATCTGTTTTCGAAAGACGCAACCCTTTCATTATCAGTGCTCATGTGTATTGTGTTTGTCACCACTTATTACATAGGGTCTACAACTGCAATTAACTCTGACATAATATTTGAGAGAACGTCGGCAGAATGAGCGAAGGGATTTCTTCATCTTAATCTTAATGTTTGCTAAGGCGAATACTACTCTTATAAGAATTCATAATTAATTGGCAGCCGAAGTGAGAGTGTTTATAATCTGCCAAGAAATTTGATAAAATTATGGGTGTTTTTTTTAATTGTTTGCAGAGTGAACTAAATTATAAAAAAGGCTCTAGCTGTTATGGGGGCCTGGGAAACGATTTCATGTACAAGCTGATGGATATAGCTTATTCGTCTGCTATATATATATATATAAATATATATATATATATATATATATATATATATATATACACCTAGTTCTGTTTTTACGCGAGAGATACTTTCCTCGAAAACTCGCGTAAAAAAACCGCGTAAAAAAAGATAGAGTATCCATATTAAATGAGGGAATTGGTTCCACGTATGAAATATCAGTTAAAATAATATAAATAATTCAAATTCATGTTGCTTTATACACAAACATATTTTATTTAAACAAAAAACAATAGAAAAAAAGAGTTCATTGAGAAAAGTAATCACAAAAAACCATAAAACTTTAAAAGAAATATTTTTGTTATTTAAATATGATATATATTTTTATTAATCAGTATCACTTTCTGATAATCGCATTCGTTTACGAAAGACATCACTTTCATCGCTAGAAATATTTTCGAAGTCATGATCAGTTGCTGGTGATGATTCAGTGATTTTGGTCACAAATTCCGTTATTAATCGTTGACTTCTAGTTTTTATAAGACACGATAACTACCCATTAATAATTTCAGTTCACGTTGAAATTTCTCGACTCTCCTCATTAGAATCATGCTTGCGAAAATGATCGCCCAATTTAGTTGCCATTTGGAGTCCTTCTTTAACTATGGATGCAGTGATAGTAGGAACCTCTTCATCGTCATCACTAATTTCTTTGGTTTCAGGTGTCTCAAGCGCAAAACCAATGATTTCATCATCGCTAAGTGCCTTATCTAACAATAACTCGTCAATATCTGCAGGCGATAAATCATCAAAGCCTTCTCCTGCAACTTCTTGAGCTATTGCTATGATGCTGGAAGACTCAACCGTATTAGAAGACACTGGGCTTCAATTTTTAATACAATCTGGCCAAAGTACTCTTCAACATGCGTTTAAGGTTGATTCTTTTAATTCTGATAGCGCTAATCCAGCATGTTTAATACAGTCCATAATAGAAAATTTCTTCCACGCGTCTGTGAATTTTAAATTATTATCATTCGTTAATTTATCTAAAATGTATCTGAATGTTTGCTTCACATAGTAGATCTTAAATTCGTAAAAAGCTCAGTTGTTACCCAGACTTTTTTATTAGCTGCCCAGTGAACGGATAATGAGTCCATATTTACGACTTTCATTGACCGTAGCTTTAGAGCTCGATTTACAAGTAAGGGTTTTAACAATCGATTTCCTGAAGCGTTTGAGCAGAATAAAAATGTCACACGATCTTTGGCTACTTTAAAACCACTAGCAATTTTCTGGGTTTTAGCTACATATGTTCGGCTTGGCATTCGTTTCCAAAAAGGCCTATTTCATATGCATTCCATACTTGCTCCGGAGTGTAACTACCATCTTCGATTATTTCAGCCAGTTTTGCGGGAAATTCTTTAGCTGCCGGCTCATCATAAATTAATAATAAATTCTTCATTTTTTTTATCGCCCTTATGGTAGATTCGTTCAAACTAAAATGTTTTCCTATTGAGGTGGCACTTTCTTCAGCGGCTACACGATCTAAAATTTTTATTTTATCTTCCAAAGAAATAGTTTTTTTTTTAGTTTTTTTCGTAGTGGACATGTTAAATTATAATTGGTTAGCCTATAAAAATAATTAATACGCATGTAATATATGAATGCATAGAGAAAATTTTATTAATTACCGTTTATTAAATTCAAATTAGTTATGTATGTATGTATGTATATGCGAATATTTTTTTATATTAGATTTTTTTTAATGTAGTTATGTACATATACTATGTCCTTTCGTCTTTAACACTTAAATTTGACTGCATTCTTCCACTCTTACTTTCAACTAAATTTATTTGAAATAAACAAGGGAAATCAACTATTTCGATTGTGTTGCTTATCGTACCAGACGATTTCTAGTGCTGCCAACTATGTGTTTAATTTAAAATCCTCCAAATCCCGTGCAAACAACGTTTTTCTGGTAAAAATACATACATTTTTAGATCGCGTAAAATCAAATCTAGTCGCGAAAAAACAGAATGAAATATTTATTTGGAAACGCGTTAAATTAAATTCGCGTAAAAAAAATTCTTGTAAAAACAGAATTAGGTATATATATATATATATATATATATATATATATATATATATATATATATATATATATATATTTATATATATATATATATATATATATATATATATACATATATATATATATATATATATATATATATATATTTATATATATATATATATATATTTATATATATATATATAAAGGGTCCGCCATCTAACGTTTTTTTTTCAACTAGTGCTTAATTCGTGTATGGCTACACTTAGCTCATGTCTGATTTGACAGATTAGTTTTATCCTTCCGCTAAACGAATATGGTTGTGTATACGCTTGAACAACGCTGGGAAATATGGGCCTGCGATCGACTTACAGAATATGCCGATTTTGTAAAAATAAATCATCTTTTCAGATGAAGCTAATTTTGATCTTGGCGGGTATGTAAACAAGCAAAATTGTGGCATTAGGGGCACAGAAAACCCGCCCGCATACATTGAAAAGCCGACGCACCCAAAACGAGTCACTGTTTGGAGTGGATTTTGGTCCAGAGGCATAATGTGGCCATTTTTCTTCGAAAATGAGCAAGGAGTGGCCGTTACAGTCAATGGCGATCGTTATCGGGCCATGTTGAACGAATTTTTGTTCACAAAAATTGAAGAGGAGACATTTGGTTTCAACAGGACAGCGTTACGTGCCACACAGCCAAAGCTACACTCTATGTTTTGCGCCCTGTTTTCGAAGGTCGCATTATCAGCCGCAGAGCTGATGTCGTTTGACCACCTCGGAGCTGAGATTTGACACCGTTGGACTATTATTTTTGGGGTGCCGTCAAAGATAAGTGTTACGCCGATAAGCCAGAGACAATTTACGATTTAAATGACAATATTCGTGAAGCCATTGGTGAAATACAGCTGCACACAATCAATAATGTGCTTAAAAATTGGACCGATCGTGTAAGCTACTGTATGGCCAGCCGAGGCAGCCATTTGAATAAATTTTTTTCTATATTAAGTTGAATTAATTTATATGCTAATTGTTCGAAATTTTAATTTAAATCTCAGAAAGACATGATAAATATTCCAAGGCACAAAGGCAAGTCAACATCAGTTTTTATTGTTCAACTTACACAGCAGAGCAGAACAGCTGTTTTCGAAAGACGCAACCCTTTCATCATCAGTGCTCATGTGTATTGTGTTTGTCACCACTTATTAGGTGGCTTAGTTGAATATGATAACAGTTCCTATTTACACAAATTTTATTGTGAAAAAGAATACGAGAACTGTATCAACCTGATGTTAACATGTTATTGTTATAATACCCGTGTTACCGTTTGATTATTTTTCTTCATGTCCTATTTTTATGAATTTTTTCTTCCATCATACCTAAGTCAAACTTTTTTGGTTTGAATTTTATACTTAAGTACGTGTGAACGTTTTTCCAATTTATTATTGGTAGTTCAAACCATAGCTTAAATTTGTATGTAGTAAGAATTTTAACGAACATTTTATATTGCTATATTAAATTGAATTAAGATTTTATAGGCTAATTGTTCGAAATTTGAATTTAAATCTCAGAAAGACAATTAAATTGACTAAAAACATTATCATCCTCGAGAACACGATGGGGCGGCAAAAGTCACCTGTCTAAAAAACGAATTTGCAAATGGGTATTTTAAGTTAACATAGAAGGGCTAGACTTGTTCACACACAATTGTAAATAAGCTTGATATTGGTGTTGGCTGAAGTAGTTAGCACGAGACCACGAAGTTGAGGTCCTCAGTTCGACTCCGCGCTCAGTCAAGACTGTTGTCGATTTCTTTTTATCAGCATTAGTGCATGGTTGTGTTGGTTGTTATCGGTCTGTTTCAGTGATGAAGGCACAGAAGTGGTCACTGAAGTGATTGATACTATCATTTACTAAAGAGCAGAGGCACAGCACCATCCTTCGTCGGCTCTGTAGCAAAAAATTAGCCGGCGAAGTGAACTGTTGAAATAGCTGTAAAGAAATTCTCTACCTTTTCATTTTTCTTCATCTGTGTTCGCTATACTATTTCTAGTTCTGGCGCAATGCAATGAACATGTAGGGGTCTCCCCTACGTGCTGGTCCGAGCAAAAAATAACAAATAAAATAAAGAATATAAAACACATGTGTTCCTTCTCAAACTTGTGAGAATACCATTGATTAAATGCAAAGGACATACATTAATTTCTGTGACAAGGTTTATGGTAATTTTAAAATTTCCCCAATTTCTTATATTAGAATAATTTTTTAACATACAAACTATTGGATCTGTCTAAGCACTGACTGTAAATATGAAAGGAAATCTACTTTTTAATTCCTTCATTGATTAGTCTGCCAAACAGTTTTTAAATATAGTATGCCACTTGAGTTATCGTGCGATGTATGACAGAAGTTTCGCGAACCTAGAAACAAGGCATCTTTCCAAGTACGACCCATCAACAAACGTTCAGATCAGAAATCGTAATACTATTTAACTTAACTTTACATCGTTTACCATAACTTTAGTTATCAATGGAGACTCAGTACTATTTACCCAATTCAATGGTCGCTACTTGTACCGCAATTCACTTAACTATTTATTTAGATGTTTTTGACTTGATGATTTCTATCCTTTCTTAGTAAAACAAGTTTGGCTGAGTGGACTTTTTTCCACAAACGAAACAGGCCCATTCCTCGATGTACATTTTCGGCAGTTTTCAAAATTTTTATATCAACAGCGCCGATTTGTTTTATTCAGCTCGTATAATGACTGCATACTTTTCTCCTTTTTATCGATCAAATCGAATGACTGAGCTAACTTACTGAATTTTCCCTACGTCAATCATGATGTTGATAGCTGGTTCCCAGGACTTTTGTGCGCAATTGTAAAATTTACAGTGTTGCCACCAACGAAATGATAAATTACACATGGATCATGCCAAAATTACACATGAAATTAGGAATTACACATGCTCTTTTTTTTTGCAAAATAACGTGTTTTGTTTTGAATTTAAGAGTACATATAAGCTTGTTTGTTTAAAAACAAGAATTACAGTTTTTTAATTACCTAACGATTAATCGTTTTTTTTTATTTCATAAAAATAACGTTCAAAAACAAAACAAAAAGTCATACATACGTATAGTAATTTTTAACTTAAAAATAAACAAAGTAAAATACATGACGTTTATATTGAGATTAATTTTTTTGGATTTTCCCAGATATTTAAAGCTTTCACTTTTTGTTTATAATTTTTTGAGTAGGTTCAAAACTCGGTCCACCATTTCTATGTATTCCTTCTTTAGTAAATATTATCGATGAAATGGTGTCAGATGCCAGTTTATTTCTTAAATCTGTCTTTAATTGTTTAAATTGCTAAATATTCTCTCAGCAGCAGCGTTCGAAAAGGGTAAAATAAATATATAATTAATAGCTATTTGCAAAGTAGGAAATAATTTGTCTCCCAAGGAATTCTTCAATTCAAAAACCATTATCCAATAATCATCTGCCTCCAAATTACTATGAAGTCCAAATTATTCAAAATCTAAGAGTGCATGTTGTCGCCACTCATTATCAAGTTTTTGCAAATCAATATTGAAGTTTGGAAATCTCTTTTTAAACAAATACAATGATTTAGGTTGAAAAGATTGGGCAATTTTGGGATCAACAATATCCACAATTGTATTAATATCGTCACTAAAATCAAATCTTGTTTTAATTTGACGAATTGTCTCGATATAAAAATCCCGACAATCTTGAAGTATAATTTTTTTTTCAGAATTAGAGATTATCGTCAAAGATTCATGAGCAGCAACACCAATATATATATATATATATATATATATATATATATATATATTTATATATATATATATATATATATATATATATATATCATATTCGTTAACATATATATATATATATATATATATATATATTTTCGTCTGAATGGTTGATTTCCCATAAGCATTGGGATTTTAAAACATCCATTTTTATGTAGGGTTTATTTTACTGAAAACTCCTTAAGGGGCTTAGACACGGTCAAAATGCTTGCTGTCTAGTTCGTGTACGTGTGCTTGTGGGCTTGATGTTACCATGATTGATGGCCCATTAAGTATTCATTTTGATTTTGTGCTATTCGTTTGGTTAAATTCCGATTTTTTTTGACAACTGTTCACAATGAAAATATAATAATAATGAAAATTTGTTCGTGCTTGACGAGTTAACACATATACATATATAACAAGTGACAGCAAACATGCCAAAAATCAAAATTTTTGGTTTTCCATCAAGCATCGTTGGTGTCATACATACTAACAAATTTTCACTCACACTATAACCATGCTGAACAAGCATTTTGAAAGTGTCTAAACCCCTTTATATTTAAAGTGTAAGAATTATAAAATTTACTTTGACAGTTCTCTAATTGCCGTAATTTCTCCAACGCCACAAAAAAAATTATTTGTTTGTTTTGTTTTGTAAAAAGGATACGTGAGGAGGTACTATGTATCATGTGATTTCATATAGATTTTAGTTTCAGCTATTTAAACATTACGATTACGCTAATTGACAGTCACCTATAAAACTGTAAAACTTAGGGCCATTATTACAACAAGTTAGTTAAAAGTAGGATTTTATCGGACGTATAAAAACTTTATCATTTGCAAAATTTTACTTTAACCTAAAGTGAGCGATAAATTACAGGAATGTTTATCCTACCTGGTAAGTTAAATCCAATTTGCAATAATGGAAAGCTTTTTATACGTCTGATAAAATCTTACTTTTAACTAACTTTAGCTTGTAATAATGGCCCTTAGAATTCAAATATTTAAAGGGGACAGTAATGAATATTGTAAAAATACGACTTTCAGTTATCAGGAAAGGTAAAAGAATTCAAGATACTTCATATATGTATAATAGCATGTGAAATAACTGAGCAAAAGTGCAGGGTTGCGTATAAAAATATTCACCCTTATCGTGTTTGGTGTTTTCGCTGCAAAAACTCAGCATTTTTTAAAAATGGTATCGTTGTTAGCAAAAAACGACATATATACGACACTGTATACAAATCTATTACAAGAACGCCGTTACAACGCCATCGTATTTGGCGTTTTTGCCTGTCAAAATTGCTAAAAGCAGACGTTTGTATTTTTTATCACGACACAAACGTTACTAAAGTGGAAATGAATTAAAATGGAGGGAAATAAAGTGTACCTAAGTCTGCAAAAAACTATAATTTAATAATTTTGCTGCAATAATTTTTCTTAAACATTTTAGAATAAAGCTCACAACTGCCCCACAATTCTCAAAGCCGGTTGAATTAATGGAAGAAAAACCATATTTGGCAAAAGGGTTTCACAAAGGCTGCCAAAAAATCAACATTAAAGAAGAATGGAATACCATATCCGAACACTTAGATTGCATTGGACCTCCCTTCCGTTCAGGTGAAGGATGGATGAAGGTGTGGGCAGACTTTAAATTTAAATTTAAAAAAAACTCACACACAACAAAGCTGAAAGCCATGCAACAAGTGGGGGCTCTTATAAGCAATTTACTTTATCACCAGTTGAGGAGGCAGCAGTTAATTTATTGGACATGCAAATGCTTTTGGTATAAAAAGACCACGGGTTGTATCCCCAGAGCCTGTGCCAGATAAAACATCAAATGAAAGCCTGGAAGAAATTGACCAACCATGTACTTCGTCTGCGTCCGTACATAAGAGAAAAAATACTAAGAAGCAAGAAAAGGTAACTCTTTTAGCACAGCAAGTGGAGATTCAAAAAGAGTTATGCTTGGAATTAAAAAACAAACTTTCTGAAATAGAAAGTTACAACATAAAAATGTTCAAGATTAAAGAAGAAAAGTTAAGCTTATAAGTATAAAAAAACTGAAAAAGAAGGATGATCATAGAAAAGCTCTTCTAGAAATTCGAAGATCTGAACTAGAAATAAAAGCAAAAAATTTGGAGCTAGAGGAATTACGAGTAAAAAGTGGTTTTTCTAAAAATTTAATATATGAAGAAAAATATTATTTATTTACTTTGAAAAAATGGATTTTTATTTGTTTTTTGTTTAATTTATAGTTTTGATAAATAAAAAATACAAAGTTTTAGAAACTAAACAAGTTCTTGCATAATTTTCAGTCTAATATTTGTTGCATTTAAATTATCTTCATCAATGCAATCTGGCCTTAAAACTTCATTGGTTATATCGGTTTCGGGCCAGTCTATATTAAAATGTATACAGATGTTATGGAGAGCAGCGCAAACGGCTGCAATTTTTCCGGCAAATTCCGGATAATAATGTAATTGCCTGGCTACCAGTAAACATCGGAATCTGTTTTTCAAAACACCTATGGCTCGTTCAACTGCATTTCTTGTTCGGGAATGTATTTGGTTGAAATGGCCTTCAAGGGTTCCCTCGTGTGCTGATCGAAATGGAGTGATTAAATATGGTTCCAACGGATAACCTGCATCTCCTGGAAATTGATACATACATACTTGTTCGTATATACATAAATACATACAAATATATATTTAAACTTACCTAGGAACCAGGTATTTCTTTCTCCATTTTCGTATCTTTCCCTTAAAAAGTGTTTTAAGTCACTAACATTCCAAATAAGAGAATCATGGCTCGATCCAGGAGAATGAGTCTGAATATACCTAATTCGAAGTTTGTGATCACATACCTAAGGAATTTTGAAGAATAATTAAAGTCTATTTTTCGAATAACACACATTTTAGACTCACCAGCACGATGTTCAGGCTAAAAAATCCTTTTCTGTTCAGGTATTTAAAACGTTCATTGACTGATGGTGGTATAATTGAAACATGAGTTCCGTCAATGCAACCAATTACACCAGGGAATCCTGTTTTTCGAAAGAAATGCATCTTGATTTCATTTTTTTCTGAATCATCCATATCAAACGAGATCCACCTTGGACAAAGTTCATCGTACATTGCCTCAATGCACTCATGGAAAGATTTGCTTACTTTTGACTGACAAATGTTCACGGCATAATCATTCCCAGCACCTTTCTGGTAGCTTCCTTCCACGATTAGTCTCATTGTTACCGTAAGTTTTATTAATTTTGATATGCTGGTTTTTCTTTTTTGCTCTTTCATTCTTGGCGAAATTTTTTTTAAAACATATCTAAAAGCATCCTTGTTGAGTCTGAAATGTCCAATAAATCTAAACAACGCACATATTTGTTTATATGAATGCCACTTTATGAAAAAATTTAAATTTTTTACTTACTTTTTACTGGGAAGGGTGAATATGTTTGTTTGCTGTCTCAAATCTTTTCTTGCGATGTTCATTTCTTGTGCACTGCATTCATCCTCGTCATCAGACCATGAAAAAAAACCCACACTGAACATTTTAGTTAATAAAAAATTGTAAAAAATTAAATGAATACAATATTCTCCACAGATTTTATTTGTTTATTTTGACAGTTTTCATAACAGGTTGTATCATAATAATTTTAAAATGCTCAATCTTTTACATTATGCTTCATTTACAAAAATTTCTTAGGAGTAAATTTTACACGATACCATTGAATTTTAAATTCGACTACAAATACGCCCGTAGTCGAAATACGCCTACGCCAAATACGATAAGGGTGATTATCATATAAGACCTTTTTAAAGTTAAGAAGTTCATTAGAAAGAGCTATAATTATACCCTTCCATTAATACGTGCCCATTCAAAATGCACATCTTCCTCAAAAAATACACTCATTTTAATCCATTAATTTAAAACTTAACATATTAAAGAGTTAAATAACTTTTTCGTTTTGCATAAATAAAAACATTGTATAAGCACTTAGTTCAAGATATTAAATGGAAAAATATATAACAATCTTTCGTAATCTGCAGGATTATCTTCCTGTTGTTAATATTGATTCGTACAATATACAAATATTCCTTGACAAAAATGATGCTAGTAGTTGTTAAATCAACACTTGTTTGTCTAGATAAAAGCGTACAATTTCATAATGATTTGAAGGATGAGTAAGTATATAAAGAAAAAATACAACAATAAAAATGTATACACTTAAATACTGAAAACAAGACAATAGAAAAATCGGAAGTGCGATAATTTCAAAATGGAGCATTTTTGTTCTTATCTCTATTTTCGTCTTTGTGACAAAAAGTATTACAAACCTTTTCAAGTACAACAAAATGTAATGGCTTCCAATCCAAACAAATATACTTTATGGTAGGAACACGACTGAGACGAGCGACTAACTTCGTTCAGTACGACGAATTCGTTGGTAAAAATTCGCTCCATAAATTCGTCGTGTGAAACACAATAACCAGGAATACATTAATATAATGAACAACAAAAATAGCACATTTTTTTAAATCTTTGTAATCCTCTGACGGCAGAGTGTGTAGACATTCAATAATTACCCCGGTGCATCGCGGTGGTGTCCGTTTTTTCGTAAACATATTCCTTTTTGTAATTATTTTCTGAAAATTGTTTTTTCTGTAAATAAATTACTCTTTTCATTTAACAGCAGAGGGTGTGACCATATGTAAAATTAGGAAATAGGAAGAAATAGTATATTATAAAAATTGTTCAAAATTAATAAAAAGTTGCCCGAATGATAATTTTTGTGAATTAGTGAATGCATTTTTAGTATGCACAAAAATGTTCGTGCCACATGCAACAATACAGTAGCAAACTATGTTTTTCCAAAAAAAAAAACCAGTTTGAGTATATGAAACCTGGTCACCTGATACTGTTTTGTTCGTCGTTCGCTGACGAAACAATTAGAAATAAATTTATTTCAACTTTCGCTGAGTATCACGAATTTCGACCAACACCACAATTGTGTGCATTTTCATATACACTAACAGCCATACCTAAATACGGGCGGCAAGCGTTTTTTAGCTGTCAAAAGTTCTCATGTCCATACATTTTGTATGGAGCACACCGAAATAACGCGGCGGCAACGCTTTGCTATTGGAAAATCCGATTTTGACAGAGCGTTTTCTAATGAAGTTAGTTGTAAAAGAAAACAATTGTAACCAGAGAAAAAAAAAGCAAAAATTTACAAAAGTGAAATAGATAATAATAGACAAAATTTGTGCACTTCGTATTAGAAAATGGAGATAAGAAAATATTGACAATGTGATTATATACATATGATTATATACATGTATGCACGTTTGTAATTTGTACAAAATTTCAATACAAAATCACAAATGTCGTCCGTCCAGCTGTTAAAATAATCAGGATTGTTTAATTTGCTTGTTTGATAACCCTGTTTTTATTGTTTTTTGACATAACGTTGCCGCTTTTGTTTAGGGATGGCATTTCAGCGTTAAAGCTCAGCGGAAAAAAACGTCCCGACTTCTGCCCGTATTTAAGTATGGCTGTAATGTGTTTTATTTTCGGCGACGAATATTCGCGACCAAAAATTCGTCGTTCGTCGCAGTTGTGTTCTTAGCATTATTTTTATTCAATATATGTACATTCAAACACACACATACACTGTCAAATCCT
Organism: Linnaemya tessellans; assembly: GCA_951800035.1. Lineage (NCBI taxonomy): Eukaryota > Metazoa > Arthropoda > Insecta > Diptera > Tachinidae > Linnaemya > Linnaemya tessellans. The sequence goes on along the minus strand of OX637535.1, from coordinate 87,808,154 downwards.
TTCGTATTGTTTTTTACGACGCAGAAATATGTTCAGGAGTACAAAAAAAGTTAATAGAAAAGCACAAAATCTAATGGTGATGACAATGAAAGCCCATATTGAAAATTATGTTAATTTAATCAAAAGTCTACAACACAATAGGAGGTTTGTTTGAAGCAGAGGTTTATATGCCAGTATGGGCAAATGCAAAATGAAAATGCAAAAAGAGCGAACGATGTGTACATCAAGAATGATAAAATAAAGATTACGCCTTGCGCATGATTTACCGTTTGATGACGTATTTGTTCCCTCGAAGAGATTGCCAAATTTTTATTATATGCAAAACTAATACTTTCTCGTACAAAATTAAAATTTTATGCTATATATGGCTACTCTTCAAACAATTTACTCAGAGAGATTTCCAATTTACTCAGAGAGTTTTTCAACAAGCAATCTAAATCGGATCTATGAAAGTGCTAGTTTTGTGTTATATTTTATAATAAATTGTGTTATATTTTGAAATAAATATATTAAAATAATTATTAATAACTTAAAGTGTAAAAAACTTATTAAAACTTGATTTTTAAAGCAATCAAGAAATGTGTAGTGTGCAAGTGCAAACAAAGTAACAGCAAAAAAAAAAAACAAGTGAGAAATAATTGTGTTAATATGTACATATGTAATATTGTTACCAAAATATTTTTTGTTTTCAAAAAGCTGTGTCATTTTAAAGTTTTCCAAGAGATGAAGCTCAAAGGAAGTTATAGCAGATATTTTGCAAGCAAAAAAATTTGTTTTGAATGGGGAAAAATGAAAAATAATTAGCACTTGGGTTCAATATTTATATAAAATAACTATAAATTAACAATTTCAAATAAAAAAAGTGGAAAATAAAATAATTTTTTAAAATTGTTTATTTCAAACAAATTTAATTTTTTTATAATAGTTTTATAATAACATAATAGTTTTTATAATAACATAATAGTTCTCCAGTTGAATTTTATTAGCCAATCAGAACACATGTAGAGTGACGACAGAGTTCCATAATACGCAGAAAAGTAGTTTTATTTCAGCTTGTTGGCGTAATCTTTAGTTTATCATTCTTGGTGTACACTGTACATATACAAAATTGATGAGCGAGCAGAGTAACGAAATTGTGCTTAGTCCAGGGGTCCTCAATGGGAGAAAATATTTTGTCTAGCAAAAAAAAAGCATAAAACACCAATACAGTGGTGCCCATACCTGTTTATATGACTAAGTTAATGGGCCTTATTACGGTTCTCGATTCGACTCAAAAGAATGTAATAAATTAAAGAAAAATTCAAGATTTTTCTTTAATCTATTACAAATACTCGAGTCGATTCGAGAACGGTAATAAGGCGCAATATATGTATATGTACAAGAAGAATATGCGTACGGAATGATCATGCATACTATGCATTAGCACACTCTGTGACAAGGGGAGCTACAATAAACATGGAGAAAATACATACTCAAATGTTTTATTATATCCTAGCGCAAATGAATTACGATTCTTTGCAATAATTTATGGTTGTGACTAATAAACAGGTATTGGCAAACACATACATCTTCATTGGAAGTTTGATGAGTGCAAGGCAGATTTACCAGGTACTCTCACTAGTACAACAATTAACAACAGCAAAAACCACACGTATATTGTTGGTAGAAAATGTAGAGCTGATGTCAAAATCAAGGAAGAAGAAGCATCATTAACAAGGGAGATTTAAGAAACATAAATTTTATGTTGCTTGTATATAAACTTTTGACAGTAGTTCAACACGCACCAAGGAAAATTCAATACACAGCTGCGCTACTGAGAGTACCTGGTAAATCTGCCTTGGATGAGTGAGAGAAAATAAAATTTTTCTCCATAGTATGGAGTCCATACCAGGGCTGCCAGAAATTTTTCGTGAAAAATCAGCAAATTTCCCAAAAAAAATCGGCATTATCGGCACTTTCATTTCTTAAAATCCGCAAAAAATCGGCATTAATTAAAAAACTTATTTTGACATATAAACAAAAACAATTCAATAATTTATTAAATATTATATATAAAACAGCATGTATAGATCAATAAATTTGCACCTCACAAGTTTTGAAATTATTTTGGGGTTTCGTTTAATCTCCCAATTGGCAATTTAAAAGAAAGGATTTATTATTTTATTCATTTAGAATGACTTTTACTTAAAAAAAATACATAAGATCAACTTGCTTTTTATAAAACAGTATAAAATAATTAAAAAAGATGTGTGGTGTCGTGGGACACCGAATAGGAACGCGGTTCCTTATTATAAAAATATTAATTTTAAGTTCTATTCGAGGTATAAAGAAAATAATTATTCGGGTATAAATTTTTTATTAGGATTTTTCTTTTCGCCGATCAAGGAAAATACAGAATCAGTTTTGTTCCCAAACGAAATTGAATTCTGTCACGGCCCGGCTGCGTATGATTAATATTTGTTTGTATGGAATTGTATTACTCATACGTCTTAAACATTGAGTTAGAAACAAAATATCTTACGTTACGGACGTTTCTTCCCGGTTAGGGTACCCCTCCGCAACGTCTCATAAGGAACTTCGTTCCAATTAAAATATATACGTCTTTTCCAATAGTATTTCAAAATTTTGTTATTATATTTCAGAATTTCCTAAAAATTAACTCTACTCGTAGGTTCTAAAATAGGAGTTACAATATACAATTAAAAATTTAGAATATTATCCTAAAATTGTTGAACAAAATTCGTAAATATAATACAAAAATTGGAAATAATGTGGTTTTCATAAATCAATCATATATATTAGATTTTGACATTTTTATTAAATCGTTATTTATTTCGCAATTAGAGTTTTTCATTTTCAAATAATCTTTAGAATAAAGAATTCCTTCTTTTAAAGTTTTATTTTCTAAGGAACATCGGAATTTCGTGCACAGCTACAAGGCAATTGAATTGTTATTAAAAGAAGAATTATATAATAAAAGATGTTCCACACTATTATTAAAAAATCGGCATTTTTTAGGGGTAAAATCGGCAAATCGGCATATTGAAATTTTTGGAGTAAAAAACCGTCAAAATGCCGATAAATCGGCATTTCTGGCAGCCCTGGTCCATACACATTTTTCATAAACACAACAACGACAATAGCAACAACAGCAAGGTATTTTTTAATATACATACAACAACGACAATAACAACATCTCCACCAGCGTTATCAACTTTTGAAATTTTGAAAAGCACTAAAGTCGGACAAAAAACGCGTAATATTTGAAAAACAAAACACTAAATAGAAATATTTTTTATTTTAATTGCCTTTTATTTAAAATATGATTTTATTTAATTCTTTTTCTATTTTTTTTTTTTTTTTTTTTTAGGAGTAGGACCAGCACTCAGGGGATGACCCCTACATATGCAATGCAATGCGCCGGAACTGAAAACGAGGGGATAGTATTGAGGGGACAGATTAGGAAAGATGAGAAGATAAACAGTTTTTTTTTTTGTAGCTATTTCAACCTTTTACTTCGCCGGCTAATTTTTGCTACAGGGCCGACGAAGGTGGGTGCTGTTACTCTGCTTTTTAGTACATGATATTGTCAGTCGCCGCCAATTATGTTCAGTGACCAGTGACTATGCCTTCGTCATTGAAAACATGCTGGGCAACAACCAACACAACCACGCACTAATGCTGTTCAGAAGAATTCAACACAATATTTCATGACTCTGCGCGGGCTCGAACTCAGGACCCTCCGCTTCATAGTTTCGTGTTCTACTACTTCAGCCAACAGCACCCACAATTTATTAACAAAAAATTTATGAAATAAGAGATCATTTACTAATATAGTATTGTATTATTTTTAAGCATAAGGTCTCTTTATTTTTATTTAAAATATTTTATTTTTCAATATTTCGTCACTCCTTTGTGTGACTTCTTCAGGAAATTAATTATTTTTAAATAATTCATTTCCAATAAAAATAAAGAGACCTTGAGCTTAAAAATAATAGAGTTCAATAATAATAATAAAGGGATCAAACGAACCAGAAGAATTTTACATCATTTATTACTATTTTTAATAATTCATATATTACACTAAAAAATAACTCAACATATTGTAAATATCGCCGTAGAAAATGCAATAAATTTTACATTGCTTTTTATTCTCCTGTACACTTTTAAAGTCATGCACTTTCTCTGCCATATATTATTTCTGTTACGGTAACAAAAGTAAAATAACGTTTAAAATAACAAAATATATTCATATAATAACGAATGAATTTCAATTTGTATTTGTAAAAGGTCAATATCAAAGTCCGTGAATTCCTCATCACGGTGATCTGCCCATAATACCGTTTTTATTTCATATTCCAACGTTTTATAAACTATTTTTGCTTTAATATGAATATTGACCTCATCTGGAAGTTCGTACGTTTCGCAACAATAATTTTCCCCTTTAAGTCCGTTTTTGATTTGCAAAAGCGCATTAACCGAATGTAGCGACATTCGGTTCTAATATTTCTTTTTAAAAGATTCATTGAGCTAAAAACTCGTTCTACTTCAAAATTGGAATATGGTAAAAATAAAAGTTTAATAGCAAATTTTTTATAGCCTGGTGCCACCGAATGAAAAAAAGCACCAAAATAGCTAACAAACATTTCTTAATTAAGCGTTATTCTTTAGTTTTGTTATTCAACGGATTTTGCTTATTAAGGTTGTAATAAAAATTACTATTCATAAACGTTAAAAAACGCTAGTTTAACAAATAAACGCTTTTGTCAACTTTGCCTTTTTATGTTGGCAACGTCGTACCAACTTCGTCGCAATTACATATCTAGTGATGCACACAACTACAATTCATTATTAAAGAAGTTGTCCAAATTTAAAAACTATTAAATGAAAAATCTTGAAAAACTACCTAAATATATTTTGAGATATGATTTTAAAACCAATAATTTATAAAAACAAATAAAAACTAAGGAATTTATAGAAAATTTGTTCAAAAAGTGTTTGTTTTCCCAAAAACTAGGCAAGTTATTAGATACCCACCTATGAATCGCATTTGTTTATGCATCACTATTCTATTGTCGCAGAATTTTTGTGTGATTTTTAATAAAATAAGACTGTTTTGACAAAAAAACTTATAAAATAAATAAATTTAAATATTAATTATTATTAAAAATGGAAAATGAACATGCGAAAAGAAAAAGATCAAGCAACTGGGTTGAATAAGATAAAGTAAGTACATAATATCCTATTCCAGAATGCTAATTTATCTTTTTCTACTTTTTATATCATACATACATTAATATTATGTTGATATACATACGTACATACATAAATTCATTTATGATTAAACCTAAAAATGTTTTTCTATAAGCGATTTTAAAATAATTGATGCTCCTCTTCCTTGCAGTTGTGTATTCACGTTAACATTTTCTTCTATTGTAGTTCCTTCTGAATGGTGTTCCAAGAAGTCATCTGAAATTTAATAGCGACATTAGCGACAATATACATATGTGCATACACATTTTATTTTATTAACTTTTAACTAAAATGAGAAAAGGAGACTAAATTAATCTATGTAAGACTGAAATGAATATTTTTAATTTAAATGAATATATGTATATCATTATCCAACTAAAAATATTCATACATATGCTTATAGGCATTATTTAAATTCAAAAAGCTCACATGCAGGCCGTGGAAGAAGCTTATTTTGTTTTTTTCTTTATGAAATGAATTTTTTTATACATTTATGTATTTCTAAAGTTCTACCAAAAAGAAAAAATTAAATTTCTGACACTACTGAAAATTCAAAACAATGAAATAAAAATGTGTAGTTTTGCAGAGGTTCATTAAACGTAAAATAAGCTATTTAACGTTTATGAATCCACATTTAGCGATGTTTGCTTATTAAACTGTTAATAAACTGCTAAATATCGTTTATGAATAAGGGGGTTAATATATATTGTAATATGGAAAAAAATGTGCCCATTTTATTAAACTTATGCCAAGGAATAACTCATTATCCTATTAGTTGTGTATATTGGTGCTTCTGATGACTCTTTGTACCATTTAATTAATTTACGTACTTTTTCAACACGAACGCCAATAACATAAATATATTAAAGTGCCATCAATGTTTTAAACAGTTGTATAGAGTTTTATTGTATTTATTTTTAGAGTGATACGCATCAGATTTTTTGTGATAAACATATTTTCCACATCCATTATATTATATTATTTTCTTTATTAAATACACTCAATCGATATAGCTTACAAGAAACACAATATTTTGGGAATTTTTGATGATCTTGTTTTTATAAATAGTTATATTTTGTTTGTTTTTGTCAAAAACATATGACACGATTTTAAGCATTCTATAAGTGTAGCAACATATACATTTACCTAACATTTACATTTAGCTCACATTTACGATTTCAACGTTCGGCTAAATGAGCCTTTACTCATAAAGGCGGTGTTCTTGTCATTTATTAAGAATAAGCTGACCCCACTAGGAACTAAGTTTTGACTGAAGTGTAAAAGTGAAAATGTGTACGAAAATTCTTTAGATGGATTATTTGTTTTATTCATGATGTAAAAAAATATACGGAAAGTTAGAAAATCCTGCTCTAATAGAATTTTTTTTTTTTTAGGAGTAGGACCAGCACTCAGGGGATAACCCCTACATATACAGTGCATTGCGCTGGAACTAGGGAAATAGGTTTTGTGAAGGAGGATAAAGGGAGTAGTGTCTGTGGATATTCGACTTGAACCCCCTCAAATTGTAAGTGGCGGGGAAGACATCTGCAGGTAGTTTGTTCCACATACGGACTGTTCGGCCAAAAAATGAATTTTCTCTGTAATGCGTAGTGCGATTCGTTGGAATATCGACCACAAACGCATGCGCTCTTGATGAAGAAAGCGTAGAGCGTAAGAAAGAATGGGTTTCAGGAACAAGTTCCCTAATTTCACCAGAGCACCTGCCATTGTAGTAACGATAAAACAACGATACGCACCCCACGATGCTCAAGAGAGTCAATAGAGTTGGCTACCCTACTGTCTCCGATGAGTTTTATCGCCCTCTCCTGTACGCGGTCGAGTAACTTCAAAATAGACTTTGAAGCACCGGCCCAAACATGAGAGTTGTATTCCTTCTTCGGTCGGATGTAAGTGGTGTAAATATTAAGAAAATCAACGGGGCTGAAGTGTCTCTTGCACCTTCTTAAGAAGCCAAGGCACTTGAATGTTTCTTTTGCAACCTGAAAGACATCTTCCGTCCATCTGACATCACACTGCACTTTCATGCCCAGAACATCAAGAGCCCCTGACTTCATAATACTTACACCACCCATAGAAACAGATGAAGTAGCATGGTCATACGTACGTCGATGCGTAAGCATACAACACAGGGTCTTACGGGCATTGAAATCGACCCTGTTCGCCTGACCCCATTCGGAAATCTTCGCGAGGTTACTATCCAGAACGTTATTCATAAACTGCCTCCTCGTCTCGATTTCAAACGTTGACGGCCTGCAGTTAAATGAATAGGAATGCGAAAGGCTGCTATCATCTGCGAAAGAGTAAATAGGACAGAAAGTTTGGGAAAGTAAATCGTTAAGAAAAATTAGAAATTGAGTAGGAGAAAGAACGGAGCCCTGCGGTACCCCTGAGTTGACTCTGAACTCATCGGATGAGACCCCATCTATAACAAGTCGTATAGAGCGATCCCTGAGAAAACTCGATATAAACCGAGAGAAGGTGTCTCCGACACCAAATGCAATAAGTTTGGACAGGAGTGCTCCATGCCACACTCTATCAAACGCCTTAGAAATATCTAGAGCCACCACTTTACTTTCGCCAAAACGGTGTATGGAACTACACCAGTTTTCCGAAAGAAGGGCCAATAGGTCACCCGTAGAGCGGCCTCTGCGGAAACCATTGTCATGAATTTATTGGCTTTTCAGTTTATCGAGAAGTATTTGGGTCACCTTAATATTGTACTTACCGATGAACGTTTAGCGCCAATTCATTTTGAATGAGTGCTGAGAAATTGAGTTAAACGCGCCTTGACATTTTTGGTGAGCTTGACTCGAGCTCTCTAGCAACTTGTCTATCATTAGAGTACAAGCTTTGACAAAGAACAGTCATTTGTAATTTATAAATAAATTTAATATATATTATTGTACAAAATATTTGAATAAGCGCATCGGGATGGGCTGAGGAACTGGACATATCAGTGAACAGGATTTCAGCACACCCGGGATGTTGATCGTCCGCACTACCCCGGACCTAAGGGATTCACGTAATCCTTCGCGGACAAACCAAAACCAGGCTAGGGTGGTACCCGAAGAATAACTAACATGGAAGAAAACTTGAAAAATATGAAAGTTACGGTGCAGAGCTTAAATAACTCAGTACCGGCGGCTATTGGTGGTGAGCAAACAGGCCCCGAGTCGTCGTCAGCAAGTGACTGTAAGAAAACAACTTCGGGGGTGGGCAACTTGGCCTCAGCTGTTGCTAAAGCTACAAGAAGCCTAGGAGAGGTAGAATCGGTGCCAAGGGTGATGACAAACCATCCCCAGCCACAAAAGACGGGCGGGGTCTCCGATTCTTCCCATCCAAAAGATAAAGAGTTTTCCGAAGTAGATAAGATGGTCGAGGAAGTAAGTGCTAGCATAGCCAAACTCACCACGAAAAGGAGGAATCTTTCAGGCGCACAACGGCGGAAAGCAGCAAAAATGAAACGGACGAATCAGCAGGATGCTTCAAAGGAAGGTGAAGCCTCTACACCCATCTCCACGGAGAAGGGCAAGAGAATTCGGTCGCCGGAGGAGCAGAACACTGCTGGCCACCGTAAGAAATTTAAATTAAAACGCTCCCCGCAGGGAGGGGGTGTAGTGGGCGATGGGTCCAAACTTCCTAAAGAGAACTCTTCGGAGGGCTCAAAGGGAGTAGGGGTCACACCGGGCGCTACTACCTCCAAACAGGCGATGGCGTCAGGGAAATCTTCGGTGGTTGGAGGAGCTCCGAAAGCTTCTAAATCACTGAAGAGAAAACCGGACGAAAGGAGGGCTAAGGAGCTGCCCACGTATGCCAAAGTGGCACGCAGGAAACTGGCAGAAGAGCTGAGCTATGCTGTCATAGATTCCAGCAGCCCATCCGGCATAATCCCAGTGCACTACCACAAGGAGGTGGAAAGTGCCATAAACGAATGTATTGTGGAGTACATATTGTCAGCTGACGAGGATGCTCCACAAATTCATATTGAAAGCAGCAAGTTTGTTCGGGACGTAATGTTTCTACAACTCGAGTCTGACTCCTGTGTGGAGATACTACGAAACCGAATAAACAACACTAAGGCACCATGGGAAGGTGGAAGACTCTCGCTTGTGAAGAAGGCGGAAATCCCAGCCCTAACAAAGGCATCCTTTTATATAAAAGGATGGGGTGGAAGTCTGAAAACCGAGGCCATAACAAATATAATTACCAAACAGAACAAAGGCCTCGATGCGAGCAAGTGGGAAATCTTCCACCGTGAGGAGGCAGAGGAGGGCACCTTGATCGTGGTGGGTCTGGACAAAGCGTCCATGGCTTACCTGGAAGAACGAAAAGGGAAGGCCTTCTTTGCCATCTCAGCCATATATTTCAAAGTCGGGAAGACTCCCATTGGTTGGTCAGTAGGCCCGACTGAGAAAGCCAAAAAGGATAAGGCGGAGCCTAAAGAAAAAGGGGAATCGGAGATTAGTGTATCTCAAGAGGCCCCATCACAAGCCGTCTCATGAAGATGTTGCTCCTGCTGCAGATAAACCTCCATCGGAGTAAGACGGCGACCCAAGCCCTGATGGAGCAAATAACTGAAGGTAAGATACACGTAGTGTTCATACAGGAACCATGGACAATTAAGAACAAGGTTTCTGGCTTGAACGACTGTAATTATCAACTTTTTTATGCAAACACCGGGGCTAGACCCAGGGCGTGCATACTATGCCATAAGGGACTAAACTTTCTTTTTTCCCCAGAATTATCAACATCAGACGCCACAACTTTAGTATATGGCAGTCGAAACAAGCTGATGGCTTCAGTGTATCTACCCTCGGATACCCCGATACCTCCACCAAAGTCGGAATTGAGGCGCATTATATCTTCCGCCAGGAGTAAAAGTAGGAATATCTTAATAGGCTGTGATGCCAACTCGCATCATCTCTCTTGGGCTAGCACTTCACAGTAAATACTGGGAATGAACCAACTTTCATTAACAGAATTAGAGAAGAGGTTATTGACATCACTATATGCTCAGAAAACTTAATTGATGAAATAAGCAATTGGCACGTGTGGGAAATGCATTCCTTCTCGGATCATCGCTATATTTTCATGAGTTTAAACCATCCTGATGCTAATCCCATAACATTTAGCAATAGGGCCAAGACGGACCGGTCAAGATTTAGGTCTAGTTTACAAAACAAACTCGGGAACTATCCACCACCAGTAGATACTGTAGGGCGCATAGATTCGGAGATATATAGACTAAGTACTGATATTAGGGAATCCTTTGAGGACAGTTGTCAACTCAGGAATAGGCGAAACCCAAAGGAAAAACCCTGGATGACGGGTCAACTTATAAATCTCAGGAGAGAACCCAGAAGGCTCTTTAATAGGGCCCGTAGGAAGGGACTCGATATATACTGGGAAGAATATAGAAGTAAACTTAGCGTCTACAATAAGAAGATAAGGGACGCCAAACGCGAATCCTTGAAGCTTTTCTGCGAACAGGTGGACAGCGTTAGTGAAGCTTCCAAAATAAAGAAACTTCTGTCGAAGACCCACACTCAACCTGAGACACTGGTCGACTCGGAGGGCAGGAGGGCAGAGACGATGGAGGAGTTATTGGAATTTATTATGGGGGCACACTTCCGTACGGTGCAGGAGAACCGTCCGGAAGCGGTACACCTCCCGAGGAATATGGACAATCCAAGGATAACAATAGATAATCGAATGGTATGTAGAGCGGTGAAGAGCTTTTCGCCCTATAAAGCAGCAGGGCCTGATGGCATTTTCCCGGCTCTTCTTCAGAGAAGTATGGACCTGATAGAGGACAGGTTGGCTAACATCTTCACAATCTGTCTTACAAATGCATATACCCCCCAGGCATGGAGGGAGGCTAGAGTTGTCTTCATTCAAAAACCGGGTAGGGCAAGCTATGCGGATCCGAGGGCTTACAGACCGATAAGCCTAACTTCATTCTTACTGAAGACATTGGAACGAGTTGTGGATACAATGTTGAAGGAAAGGATACCGTACGATATACTGAAATTTAAACAACACGCTTATATTAAGGGCAGGTCTGTTGAGACGGCCCTACAAGAGGTTGTATATCATATAGAGAGAACCTTCGATTTGGGTATGTACACCATGGCTGTATTTATCGATATAGAGGGGGCTTTCAATAATGTATGGACCTCGAGCATTATTGACTCGCTGGGTAACTTTGACTTGGACCAGAGATTGACTGGATGGATCCAGTTATATGCTAAGGAACAGGAAGATAAGTTGCAAGGTTAACGACACAAGGGTAGGGGGGAATGTGTGTTGCGGAACGCCACAGGGGGGAATACTTTCTCCCTTGCTGTGGGTGGTGACCATAAATATCCTACTGAAGACATTATCCCAAGAAGGATTTGCTCCCATCTGCTATGCAGAGGATGTAGCGATACTGATAAGGGGAAACAATCCTAGGGTTCTTTGCGAAAGGGCAATAGAGGCCCTGAATTTAGCTTATAACTGGGCTACACAAAGGGGTCTCAATGTCAACCTAGAGAAGACAGAATTTTGTATGTTAGGGTTATCAAGACCCAAAGAGTCTGGACCTATTGCAGAAGGGCGATTAGGGCTAAATGGGGAATGAGCCCAAAGATGGCACACTGGCTCTATACGAGTGTGGTAAGACCAATTGTGACGTACGCCTCGTTAGTATGGTGGACGGCCTTGGAGAGAAAGGTGAATATCAAACATCTTCAAAGGATACAAAGGCAGTACTGTATCGGCATCTGTGGCGCGATGAGAACCACATCAACTAAGGCGATGGAAAATATTCTATCAATACTGCCTATTGATATACAGGTTAAATACGAAGCAGCTCTGGCTGCTACGAGATTGATGGTAATGGGTGAGTAGCTGACTAGGGAACACACAACCAAACACCAGAGTATAGTACACGTCTTACCCGGCAACAACGCTCGCACGGTCACGTGCGATAGAATCCCTATTAGATATGTACAATCACACTGCACCACCATAATATCGGAAGGTATGGAGTGGGAGGATGCAGATACAATGAACCCCATAACTAACCTATACACGTACGGGTCGAGGATTGGTGACCGATCGGATGGAGGTTTCTGTGACATGGGTCGTAACTTTAGCAAATACTTCCGCCTGCCGGATCATAGCACGGTATTTCAGATTGAGATCGTGGCTATTACGGAAGGGATAAAATGGTTGAAGGAAATCGATAACAGACTACCGATTCGTATTTTCACGGATAGTAGGAAGGCCATCGAGGCCCTAAGGAATCATGTGGTTCAATCTCGGTGTGTACTATAGTGCAAGGATGAGATTAACTCATACATGCAATGTGGGGGCATAGAGATAATATGGATTCCAGGACATCAGGGGATACCTGGAAATGTTGAGGCAGATAGGCTAGTAAAGATGGGAGCATTAATGGCGAACATCACACTAGATAGTCCGAAGCCATTTCAGGTTTTTAAGAACGAACTAAAGCGATGGGCTATAGAATTGCATACAAGAGATTGGCAGCACTCTACCATAGATAGGGTGACTAGAATTCTATGGGGGGACCCAGACGGTAGTAGGACAAAGGAGGTCCTAACATTGAGTAGGCCAACACTACGGAGGTTGGTTTATTTAATAACAGGACATACAGAGTTAAGGACTCACCTGGCACGAATGGGTATCGTTGGCGATATAACATGCAGGGCCTGGCAGGAAGAGGACGAGACACTGGAGCACTATTTGTGCTAGTGTCCAGCTTTTAGCCAAGTCAGAAGACAAACATTTAATCAGGAGATTATACTGGAGATGGAATTCCTTAGGGGCTCTAATTGGAAAGACTTAAGGAAGTACATTGAAGAAACTAGGTTCTTGACGTAATCAAAGTCAGAGGTTTCCATGGTATCGGTGGAGGCTCCCTACAGTTGAATGGGAACTCCTTATTATAGAGCGCACAAAAGGCCTATGAGGCCTAAGTGTAATCCATGATGGATTGGGATGCTTATGCCCCTCTTCTTCAACCTAACCTAGTAGCGACTCCCTTTTTGGGGATTGGCGTTACATTAGCAACCTTCCAGCACATTGGAAATCTACCGGAGTGGTATAGTGTACTGAAAAGTTTGACTAATGGACGTGCTAACGTCGAAGATTACTACTTCAGGACCAGTGCAGGGATTCCTTCCGGCCCAGGAGACTTCCTTGCGCTGAGTTCCGCAAGAACCCTTTTAACTGCACGCGCTCGAAAAAATATCTTTGGCATAGTTACGGATACTCTCTCGAGCGCGGGGAGTGGTTTAGAGCTATCAGGCAAGTGAAAGTTACTTGCAAATATTTCAGCCAATATATTAGCTTTATCAACCGGGTCAGTAAATATTTGGTCATTCCTCAAAAGAGTCGGAATTGAAGAACTAGCACTTTCCTTAACACTTTTGACGAATGACCAAAAACTCTTACTACCCCTGGGGGCAGTGAGAATTCTAGTGCGAATACGCTGCTCGTATAAAGCCTTTTCGCGTCTTAACACTTTGGCACACGAAGATCTTGCCTTCTTGCGTAGCAAATCAGTAGTGGCATTTTTGTTATTACGGCAAGTACTGAATGCTGCCTCTCTGGGTCGCAACGCATCTTTACATGCCTGGTTAAACCAAGACTTCGCCCTAGGTTTAACCGAAATTTGCTTACAGGGAATAAAAGCTTTCATCCCCAGTAGAATTGTGTTTTCAACCATTTTCGCCATGGAATCGACATCATTGTCAAGAAAACATAGTTTCCAATTAAAATTCCGAAAGAATTCGTTGCGCTCGGCCCAACGACCCTTTTCGTAAATATATTTACTACGCTTCGTGGCTCCACGCGAAACGTTGCGACGTTTGGAGAACGGAAAGGTTGCGGAAATGGTGCAATGATCCGAGTTACCGAGAGGTGCATTGACAGTAACTTCATACTTTACAGGATGTGAAGTTAGAAAAAGGTCAAGAGTATTATGTTGGTGCCCTTCAACACATGGAATATGTGTTGGTTCATTAACTAATTGCACAAGGTGATTGTGCGCGGCGAACAACTCAGCAAATTTGCCCTCTGAGGTTGTGTGGCTCGAATGGCGAAGCCGAGATGGGTTATGAACATTGAAATCACCAGCAACTACAATTTCACTGCTCGGACAACTATCAAGAATCTTCGATATGGAGTCGGAAAGAGTATCGAAGCCATGTTTGGTAGCATCTCTATCCGCGTTTGGACTTCTATACAGAAACCCGAAATGTAAAAAGTGTGTACCGACTTTGAATTTAACCCAAAGACAGCTAAATTCTGCGTCAGACATGCCTAATGGTTGCTGGCATTGGTACACAACTTCATTACGTACGTATATTGCAAGGCCCCTATGAAGAATAAAAAGCGACAGGAGGTGATACCCGGGCAAATGAAAATCCTGTGGATCAGCATCCTCATGTACCTGGGTTTCACTTAAGGCGAAAACATCCGGCCGATGGAGACAAACGTGAGCATATACAGAAAAGAAATTCGCTCTTAACCCACGTATGTTACAGAAGTCGATTCTAAGCTTAGCCACCATGACAAGATGAGAGAAAAAAATCCGAAATCCAAACTCTAGATTAGCGAATACGATGCAATGACAACAACTGCAGTGACCATTTACTAGTCAGTGTTATGCCTTCACTAGTGAATCATCCAGCCGCTATCAGTACACCGCACCAATAAAATAGAGTTTTATTTTATTTTATTTATGGGAAAAGGGATGAGAGGCGCCTAATACTGCAGAAACACAGGTCATAAAAGCCCTGGTCTGGTCCACTTCCATTTTCCCATAGTGCCTTATAGTGCCAACACTGGTATGGGGTGTCGTCACTGGTGGTGAGGAATGCACTGTTTATTTTATTGTCTGTTTTCTTTTTTTTTCTTGTTTAAGTTATTGATTTTGTATTTTATTATTGTAGTTGAAGATATTTGTTGCTTTTATTTAATATTTGGTGCGTGCTTATTTAAAATTTAATTTATTTGGTTTTATTTTTTTTTTCTATTTATTGTTTTGATTTTTGTTCTTTGAATGTTTGTGTTTATATATTTTTTATTTTTTTGCTTATGTGCTTTCAATTAATTTAATTTTTAATTTGTATTTTTCTTAAATAACTAAAACACATCTCGGACTGACAGACACAAAGACGAAAAACGTGTTAACGGCACGAGAGACAGAACACTACTTTATTTTTAAGCACTCATAAGATGATTTACAATATGAGAGTTGGGACGTTTTTATATTTACATATATGTATTGCTGGAAAATACATAGAAATTCGATAACACAAGGCAGAAATATTGTCTAATAAATTTTTTTATTACATTCTGTTGGGAAATTTTTTTAATATCTATTTTAAATATGTTTTCCGGTATGTGGCCGTCGCGGCTACAAGTTACACGGTACATTCAATTAGTTAAATTTTTATTACTTTTTCCATTAAATCTGGCTTTACGAGTATCTGGTATTGGCGTCCGATACATCTAGAGTTGCTGGTTTGACTTACCATAGATACAGTAAAAGTAATCGCACAACCAAATCGATTATGCAATAAATCTATTACTGAAACCAAAACTTCAGTTAGCATGGCTCGAAAGTGTTCGCCACTCACCGTGATAGCAGTTACTTGCTCATTTCGAAAGAAATAAGGATCGAGGACGCCGCCAGCGTGTAAAGCGCACCAAACAGTAAATTTTAATGGATGTACTGGAGATTCGTTAAAGGCTTGAGGATTGACTTCGTTCTAACTACGACAACTAGTGTGTTAATTTAGCCAATTAGTCAGACATGATCCTCATCATTCTACTCAATTCTCTGATCAAAATTATCACATTCGGCCAGTTTCAAATGAGGACAATCAGCAAAAATACGATATAAGCGAAGGCAGTATGCCATCAATTCTTGTGCGAATTGAATTTTATAAGCATGTAAGCCAAGCTCCTTAAGAAACATTTTTCACATAGTCGAAGGTCGACTACGAATCGAGATATCGGCGTGTTATCCAACATATCAGTTTACAGCAGCATTGTCCTGAAGGGTTTTGAACCGAGAAAAAGAAAATTACTGCAAAAACGATCAATAACTTTATAGCTTGCTCACTAGGCCGATTATATTGACCGTAAAATGAACGAGGTGTGCTATGGAAGAATTTTATTTTTGCTAAGTAAGTTCCTAGAATTTGACAGCGATGTTCTGGTGACATACGATTAGCGAACAGAAATGACAACATAGTTTGGCATTTTCAGCTGTCAAATAATTTTTATAGATAGCGATAGTTCTTACGTAGGAAATATAATGATGACTTTAGTAATAAATTTGTATTAAAAACTAAAAAGTAATATTCCAAGGAAGGGAAATAATTTTTTTTGCGGTACATAATAGTAAATTTTTTTCCTAATTAAAACTATTTTAGAAATTAGGATTTATTTGTTGAGTTGGTTTTATATGATTTTCAAAGCCTACTATACATATTCTGCTGTGATTGAAAATAATTTGTAACTAACAAATTGTAAATTCTCAGATGGTTTTTGAAGATAGCCGTATGTGCATAATACAAGAGGTTTTTAACTTTTCAAAACTATGGTTAAAGTCTACTAATGATTTGGTAAAGCACCAATGAAATGCATACAGACAATTGCTTAACCATCAACAACTAAATTTCATTTAATATTGAAATTTAAAAATTTACATATTTTCCGGTGAATAAGTGTTAAAAAGGTTACAAATTTAAATTTTTTTGTTAAGTAAAACTATTTTATACTTCACTAAAGCTACGTTAACATCAATCAAAATTTTACGTAATAAGTGTATCTGCTATTTTTTGATATTTCGTGTGCATGTCCGGCAAATTAAATGATAGAAGACAGTACCGACTGTGCATTAATTTTTTTCTCCAATAGATTTATGTTTATTTTAAAAATCATTTTCAAAAATTACATAAAATTAAACAAGAAGTTATTAGCTACGCTTATTTCGTCAAAAATTTTATAGATGTGAACGTACTTTTTGAATTGCTATTGAAAATCAAGTCCGGTTGGAAGACGGAAATTTTCTTGGCGCATAAAATAATCAAAAAAGTCACTACTTTTGGTTTGGTCAGTTCATACCTTTGGTCTTTTTGGGGAATCAAACCTTTTTTATACTTCAGAAAGAATTATATATATATATATATATATAAAGAAAACTGAATATTCTATTTCAAGGTTGGAAAACCGAATAAGTTCCTAATTTTGTTTTGTTTTTAGTGAACTAAATGTATTTTATCTTTCAGTAAGAATTAAATTGGTATTAAAAACCAAAAAATGTAAATATTCCGTTCCAGAGTTGGAAAATTTAAATTTTGCGATGCCTAAAAGTAGCCATATAAATACCTAATATTGGTTTCTGGTAGATTTTTGTTTAGAATGCATAAGGTGGATTCTCCCATTAAGAAGTGATATAGTGTTAATGCTTGACAATCGGATGGGTCCGAAGGAAGTGGGTAAAGAGACCTAGAATTATGGCAGCTTTCAATATGAGCTAATAATGTACACAGCTCCTGAAAGTCAGTATTTTGTATTCCATCATACTCCAGAGGCGGTGCTTTGTGAATTTAACTCCGGTCTCCCAAAGTTGTGGGAAGCAGTTGGAATACAATGCCATTGAGTTCCAGTATTTGCCAGCTTATCTACCAAGTGTGTGGGAAGTGAAGAACGACTACGATAGTTCAAGAATTTCACCTTTTCATTGGCTTTAAGAAAGTTCGTACCACAATCGGAGTGTAAGTCAGTATTCATTCCACGTCGTGCTATGAATCTTCGAAAGGCAGCTATGAAAGACTCTGAAGATAAATTTGTAACACCCTCTAGTCACTATACAAATAAAGAGACAGACTTACCCTTTCGAGGTGACAAAGTTCCGAGCCGTAGATTGTTTTACATGATCAGCATAGTCTACACCACTGTGCTTAAAGGTGTGCTAAGATGAAATCTTACTTCAGGAAGTTCGCCCATTTTTTGCTATGATGTATTTGCCTTATACTTGAAACATGTTGCACAGTGATTTATAATTTTCTTCGCTAAGTTTTTAGCTGATAGAATCCAAAGTTTACGAGAAACATAAGCCTGCATTTGTAAAAGAGCACAATGTAGAGTTTTAGTATGTGCATCTACAAAGATTAAAAAGGATTATGGATTGTTGTTTGATAAAAGGATTTGATGTTTTAAGTCGTAATTAAACTTCGCTTTATTAATTCGTCCGCTAACACGCAGGAAAGGAACTACATTTAATAGGAAAGGACATATATTTAATAGGTTGCAACTTCTGTTGACCGGTTTATTATCTCGTAGAAGATTTATTTCTTCTTGGAACTCAATTTGCGAAAGTTGAATTAGTATTGTCAGTGCTCGTGTAAACTCAATTGATTTTAAAAACCCTCCTTCTCTAATGTATTTTTTCGTACCAAATCGTAAAATATATGCAGTAATTCGGATTGGCTTATTAAATGAAGAGAACTTGGTTGGAATATCAGAATACTGAACCGTGTTAGTTATATTAACATTTATTTTGCTTCCCCTTATTCCTTAGACATTGGACATGGTTCGTTAGGTTGTGTAGTTTAGGGGGGGTTGAGGTGACCACTCTGGTCCAGCCCACCAAGACTCATGGTAAATCAATTCCAGTGCAGTTATACTACGTGACGCGCAATTAGCTGGATTACTTTCATTAGATACATGCCTCCATTGACTACTGTTGGTCAAACGTTGTATATCACACGTTTATATACGAATACAGTACATTTTGACGATTCCCCTCTTATTCAACATGACGGTACTGTCAGCCCAACAATAAATATTGTTAACTCTAAGATCCAGTTGCTGTTGAATTTTATGCATTGATTTTACAAGCAATACCGCTGCTCTATGGTTGGTATTGTTAGTGTTTTCAAAGATGTTACCTTAGTTTTTGGCTGAAGAAGGCTCGCTTCCGATTGTCTATTGCAATTTAAGACTTTTAAATAAATTGCTGCAGCTGACTGAGGGGAATCGCAAGATTTATGCTATTCTGAAAACTACCAATCCAACCAGGTACTTTTAATTTTTCCAAATTCTTTACTTGTAGAATATATCGACTACAATAACAATTAAGGTCTGAGGGTACCTCATCCTTTCAATCAATGCCTTCGAGCCATAGTTTTTGAAATGTTATTTTTGCATTTATCGTTACAGGAGCGAGGCATCCCAGCGGGTAGTACAATTTGGCTGCATCAGATAATAGCCCACTTTTCGATAATTTTTCTTGCTTTGGAAAATTTACCGTAACCGAGAATGAATCGCCTTCTGGGGGGTTACTCTCTATCGCGATGCGAAAGAAAAATCATACGAAATCGAACAATTGGTACTTTTTAATGCGTTTGTGCATTTGCCTTTCGCATTTAGTTTGTGTTATTTTCGCAAATGTGGCAGCACCGCACTCTGTAAAGCGAAAGTGTATGTCAAAATCGTTTGATACGTACAAATATCTTGCGGTAGTAAAATAGCAAACGCAAATAAACAAAAAGATGTAAGTACTTTGAAAATTATATTGTATATTATTTATTTTTTTTAATAAATATATGTATATTAATATTTTTAGGGAAAAGCCAAAAAAGTTGCACACAAAACAACGACAGTTTGAAATTTTAGTTGATTTCATGGTGGAACATAAGGAATTGGCCAAGGGGCACTTACAAGCAGCAAATGCCAAACAGGTTGCACATAACTTGTGGACGAAGTTGTCCGATGACCTTAACTCTAATGGACCTCCTGTTAGAGATATAGCTGGCTGGAAAAAGGTAATATTGATTGCTTTCATTTATGTATATGAAATGTGATGTTAATCATTTTTAATTATGCTTGTACCTACATATATAGGTTTGGTCCGATTTAAAAAATCACACAAAAATAAAAATGCGGAAAAATAAACTGAGTGTTTCTGGCACGGGTGGTGGTCCCTCCGAATTTTGCTCGCTTTCTTCCACAGAAGAACAAATTGTAAGTCTTCTTAATATGGAAGAGGCTGTTAACGGCATGCCAATGGCGTCATATTTTGGTGTAAACGGCGATAACACTAACGATGTTTCATTAGTGGAAAAGGATGTTTCGCAAGAAAATTTGGAACCTCCACAGAATAATAGCAAGTTCAACGAAAATCTTCATGCTGCTAAACGTCCACGGCTTTCTAACGTCAATGAGCGTGATAATCTCATAAAAACCCAACTAGAAAATCAAGACGTCTTCCATAAAGAAAACACTAAAGTACTTGGTGAAATAAGAAACGATTTGAAAGATTTGGTAAGATACAATAGAAAAATGTTTGAACTGAAGGAGAAAAAGCTGGCTTTTGCCAAAGAAAAATTCAAATTCCAAAAGTAATGCGAAATTCAAAAACAAAAACTAAAAATAGAAAAATTGGAATTAAAGAAAAGAATTTTAGAGTAAGAAACTACAATATGATTTTTATTTTTGAAAATGATTTCCCACATATGCCGACGAAGTGCCTTTTTTAATTTAAGAATGTGATATACATATGTATTTTATATTAGTATTACTACCAAAGTTTTTATTTTATTTTGTAACTATAAATAGTTTTTGCTAATGAAGTGCAATTTTTGGTTTTGTTAATTGTTTTTCTGTTAATTAAATTCATATAATAAATAAATTTATGATCTCGAACTTAAATTGATTTTTATTTCATTTCTTATTTGCCTCGCAATGCTTATAAGATCTCATTCAAAGTTTCTGTTTCAGCAACTTCGTTGAGTGGCAGATGAACGTTGAAATTTACGCAAATGTTGTGTAACGCACAACAAACGTTCATTATTTGAACAACTTTTTCTGGCGCATAGTGCAATTCTCTGGCTGCTAACAGGCACCGGAATCTTCCCTTTAAAACCCCAAAAACTCTTTCAATAATGGACCTTCCCTTGCTGAACTTGTAATTAAAATACGCCTCGGCCGAATTCTCAGTAGCGTTTCTATATGGTGTTAATAGCCAAGGCTCCAACGGATATCCCGAATCGCCTTTACAAAATCAAAAATAAGAAAAAATTAGAAATTTCGAATATTTAGATATGTATATATTTAAATAAAGTACCAATAAGCCAAAAGCCCTTCTCTCCTCTTCCAAAACGGTTTTTTAGCTTTTGTTTTAAGCTGGAAAGACTCCACACATGTGAGTCATGGCACGCACCACCGTATCGGCAATCTACAAATGTTATTAACATTTTGTGATTACAAATCTACAAAAAGTACAATCAAGATAAAAGTAAAATCAAAATTAATAAAGAAAAGGACTCACCACCATAGCGTTCATACTATGCTTTAATTTCCTATTAAAATATAAATGTTCCATTTTAGATGGTCTAACCATTTGAATGTGAGTGCCATCCACTGCTCCAATCACACCAGGAATGCCGCATGTACGATAAAATGCTTTTTTGGTCTCTTTTTCCTCTTCGGCTGATGCATTAAAATTTATATGTTTGACACATAGCACTCTCTCAATCACCGCGCATATCTCTGTCAAACAACGACACATTGACTGCTGAGATAGCCCTAAAAGATGGTCTTGCCCAATTTGCTGTTGATAACCGCCTTGTCCAAGCAATTTTAATGCAGCGCCCAATTTTATAATGCTTGGGATTCCTGTTGATCTTCTTAGAGCTTTCAGCTCGGGCTGAATAGCGTTCAAAACATAAATAAACGCTTCTTTGTTTAGTCGGAAATTTTGTATAAAGCTGAAACAAACACTGTTTTAAAACATTTTCCACAATCGATTTATTTTTCTTACATGCGGTCATTTAAGGAGAGTATATCGGATCTATCTCTTAATATTCTCCTAGTAATTCGGTCCACACGTTCATTTTCGTCTTCCAGCCATAAAGCTATAGAATCCATCGCAGTTTATTTTTATTTATGGAAGCAAATACAAATAATTACTCTATTTTTTTTAACAAAAAGCACGCTGTACAACAATTTTCTTTACAATTTTATTGTTCACAAGTTTTGACATATTATTTTGTCCTTCTTCGTTATTGCTTACTTTGCGGTGGCAGTGTTGCTTCATTTTATAATTACTTTGCGAAAGCGTTTGCCTAAGAGATACAGAGTACCAAATTGTTCTCTTATCGCATTTGCCTTTCGCATCGCATTTACTTTCGCATCGCGATAGAGAGCAACCCCCCTGTCCTCCACTCTGAGCCAACCGCTTTAACACTAATTTGTTCCTCAAAGCCAATTATCTTCGTACCTTACTTAAAGCTTTGTGAAATTCCTAATAATAAGTTTTTAGAGTTCAGTGTACACTTTCTTAGCGTAAAACCACCAGATTTTGACAAATTTATTAATCGATCAGCGGAATCTGCATCTGAGATAACATCGTTAACGTAGGCTTCATTTAGTAAAATATTGCAGGCGTAGGGAAAGTTATGGCTTTCATTTTGTGCTAATTGATGTAGGACTCTTACAGCAGGTTACGGTTTGAAGCTTGTATACTAAAATAACTGGATCGCCACAAAATTTGTTGATACACAGTGGTACAAAATTGAATGAAATAGAAAAGCCTGGGGAGTGATATGTTTTTTCTTGTAGGTCTTGTCGAGTTAAAGAAGAATCCAATAGTGAAATATGCCGGACACCTACAAAATCCGAATTTACGGGTAAAAAGTCGGCTTTTTACGTTTGCGCACTTATAAGCTTTTAATTTTGTTGATAATGATCCGATTTTCAATTTGTTACTATATTTGGAAAGAAGAAACTGAGATCTTTCGAATCATATATAATTTATATAAGAAAATTTGAGAAATTTTGGTGTTATTGTCGAGCAAACGCAAATTTTGTAGATTTTTAAAAAAAATTTCAACTTTGGTGACGTTTTTATACATTATTTAGTTAAGAAACTATAATACTATTGAATTTATTCAAAAGTACGTTTATTTAAGATTATAATGCATATTTGGGGTTAAAAATAGATAAGCAATTGACTGAGTTATTTAACTTTTCATGGAAACAAAATTTTTACCAAAATGCCTGCACAATGTGTTTGGTTAAACACAAAAAACATTTGTTATAAGAGTTTTAGTCATTCAAAAACATTTGGGGTATTCACACCTCGTGCTATTTGGTCATAAAGTCATAATATTTTAGACCAGTTTAAAAAAGTTGTTGTTGTGCTGCATACAAAAAAGTCATAAAATAATAGCACTCTTCCCGGTATGTTTTTGTTTTGTCATAAAATAGCTCTAGAGATCTGGGTTGAAAATCTTTAGGTGAGACGGCGATAGTATATGTTTGCCGCCGTCACTGATATATGATTCACAACTAAAAAACGGCTAAAAAATTAGTCATACCTATTTGTCTGTAAAGAGAACTAAATCGCAAATACTAAATACTGGCAGCCACTGAACGTATGACGCCGCAAATTCATTTAGATATTCCTGTGCACCAGAAGACAAATTTAGTAATTTTAAATAGAAATGGATTTTTTCTCATATTAAAACAACTTTATTACAATTGCACTAATTTTTTTTTGCTTTGATAACATTTAATTACAAATGTGTTGTTTTCTTTTTCGATGTTTGAAATAACACACTAAGTTATGACGGGTTGTTCACACTAGTCATATTTTTAGTGCTAATATGTTATGACTTATGATTTTGTGACTACAGTGTGAATACCCAATTGTTTTTTTCGTGTTCTTTTTATGCACTTTCTTCAAAATTACAAATCACTGTTAGCCTAAACACAACTTAGAATTACAACAAATATTTCTAATGACTCACGTAAAATTATTTTTTTTTTCTTTTAATATGACGTTTTGTTAATGTCTTCTTTTTCACTTTGAATCTGTGTATTTAAAAAAACGTTTGCAATTTAATACAAATCGTGTCAAATTTAAATTAAAATTAAATAAAAAATGTGTGACAATCGTAACAAATTTTGCTATATTTGTGGCTTATTTACTGATATCAGTCACCGGCGTGATTTTAAAAACAATATTGGAGTGGTAGAAGTGTACAATAAAGTATTTCATCGTTCTTTTGATACTAGTTGCTGGTACGAGCCAGAATTTGTTTGTCAATATTGCTGCAATACATTAAAAAAAAAAATTCTGCCTTCGTTGGTTTTGCCCTTTTCTACGCCTATGATTTGGCATCATCAGCCATATCTACGGTGACCATATTTTTCAACCCAACAAAGAGGACATTTAGAAATGTATTATAAATAGTTTCTACCACAGAATATGAACAGAATACCCAAAAGTGACAGTTCAATTTGGCCAAAATCAGCTTTTTGTATTACGATTGTGTAAAAGAGTACAAAAGACTATCAACCTTATTCATAAAAATTATGAGTGGCTTATAAGAGTGTAATAGAGCAAATTTCATATGAAATTTTGTTTTATTACGCTATTATTATTATTATTATATTTATTTATTATATATATATATATATATATTATTATTATTATTAGACTCTCATAATTTTTATGAATAAGGGGGTATATGTATAAAAGCGGGCTGTTTTATGCATATTAGAAGGAATGGCTATACATAGCCATCTCTGAACACATGTTTTACAATTTCAAACAAACCATGGTGGTTGAAAATTAAACAAAAATTTTCTGTTAGAGAAAAAATGGAAAATAATTATTACAAAAATGTGTTAAGTGTTTTAAAAAATATATGATTATAATTTTTATTGTATTGGTGATTTTGACTTTTATTGTATTGAGAAAATAAAACTTTTAATTTTGGAGTTTAAACAAAAAAGTATTAATAATAAAAAAAAGGACAATAAAGGACATTTCAATTAAAAAAACGACACTTTAGTTTTTGTTTATCCAAGATGACATTATGTAAAAAAAGAGGACTGTCCTCTTAAAAAAAGGACGAATGGTCAGCGTAGCCATATCATAAACCATTATTTGGTTTTTGTCAAACCGATGTTTTAGGTAGAGTTGTACAAAACAGCTCTTTTGAGTGAGCGCTCTTTTCCGTTCCGCTCACTTTACTGAATTAATTCATTAATTTCATTCTCTAGCTCAGTTGATTCCTTAGCTCAGCCGTAATTCATGAAATGAAAATATCATGAAAGAATATGAAAGAATCAGACTAGCTAATGCAACAACCACTTATGCCTTCTTATTTTTCGTTAATATGTTATATACAACACATTGATTGAACATAAATAATAACTAGATAAATATTTAAGTGATTTTAAATATTTTGCTTTCGAACCTGTTTTAATAAAGTAATATTTTCTATTTAACGTTGTATTTTGGAGATTTTTCTCACTTAATTTATGTATAAGTATATATATATTTGCTTATATATGTATATATTTATACGTATATATATATATATATATATATATATATATATATATATAGATATATATATATATATATATATATATATATATATATATATATATATATTTATATATATATATATATATATATATATATATAGATATATATATATATATATATATATGTATATATATATATATATATATATATATATATAAATATATATATATATATATATATATATATATATGTATATATATATATACATATATATGTATATATATATATATATATATATATATATATATGTATATATATATATATATATATATATATATATATATATATATATATATATATATATTTATATATATATAAAATAAATATATATAAATAGTGCACCAAGTTAATAAGTACTGGAATATGTATCATGGCAGTGCTGTTTAAAAATTTTCATCTGGTAGCTCTAATAATATAAAGTACCACACCATGTGTGTATTTGCACTGAGTGAATTAATTATTTTTTTTCATATAGATTTTGACATACAAGCATTGAAAAGAGCTACTGAAAGAACAGATCGAAGTTGATTGAAACAACTGAATCAACTGAAAGAAGTGAAAGAAAAGAGCTACTGAAACAACTGAAAGAAGTGAAAGAAAAGAGCTACTGAAACAATTGAAAGAAAAGATCTACTGAAACAACTGAAAGAAGTGAAAGAAAAGAGCTAAAAACGCTCAGTAAGGTGAAAAATTTACCTCGCTCAATTGAATGAGTGATTCAATTGAATGAATGATTCAATTGAATGAATTCATTCGGGAGCCGTACAACTCTATTTTTAGGTCACTGTTTTAAAACGCGCAAAAATATTAAGTACGCAAATGTTGTAACTGTTACAAAACCGATACCTGTAAGTTATGATCTACCAACAACGAGCAAATATGTCGATGTAACAGAAAAAGATTTTGAACAAGAAGACTTCCTTCCATCCAGATCTACAACAACGTAATGGCATTTTTTGTCAAAAGCTGATTTCGACGATCTTGTTCGCGATCTACACTTGTCAAAGCGGCAATCTGAAGTCCTCGGGTCGCGATTAAAGCAGTGGAATTTGGTGGAAAAAGATTTCGTTATAACATCTGGTAGAAAAAGTGACCGGACTTGGTAACTTGAAGAAAGTTTTAAGACTAGTTCCAATGAGAGTGATCTCGTGTATTGCGTTGATGTACCCAAACTATTTTCAGCATTAAATCACAATTATAATGCAGATGAATGGTGACTTTTCATTGATAGTTCATGTAAAAGTAAGTTTTCTTATAAAAATGTATGACTTTGTTCTTATTAATTTAAGATGTGTAATGTAATATCTAGGCTTAAAAGTTGTTTTATTGCATAACCAAAATCAATTACCTTCAGTTCCAATGGCATATGCGACTAATACAAAAGAAACTTACGAAGTGATGAAAAATATAGTAAGGTTTGTTCGCTATACCACCCATAAATGGAAAGTCGTCGCTGACTTAAAGGTTTTGACAATTTTATGTGGTATACAAGGTGGTTACACAAAGTATCAGTGCTATCTTTGTGAATGGGATAGTCGTGCAACGAATCGTTATGATCGCAAAGTATGGCCATTTCGCGAGTCACATAGAATAGGCAGGAAAAACATTTTAAATGACCAATTAGTTAAAGCTGAGGACGTTATTCTACCACCACTGCATCTTAAACTGGGATACATGAAACAATTTGTAAAAAATTAGATGTAAACGGCGACGCTTTTTGTCATCTCAAAGCGGTGTTCCCAAAACTAAGTGAAGCCAAAATAAAAGGAGGTATTAATTAATTTGTTTACATATCTAGTACGTTTTTCATCGTTTTTATCTGTTTTGATAACTTTTAGGTATTATTATTGGACCTCAAATTCGAAAAATTATGAGATGCAGATTTCATTAACAATCTAAGTTCCGTTGAAAGAAGTGCATGGAAGAGTTTTGTTGCGCTATGCGATAATTTCCTTGGAAATCACAGAAGCGGCGACTATATCACAGTTGTCAATGAATTTTTAAGTGCGTATGGTGAAATGGGCTGCAACATGTCCATAAAAATTCATTTTCTGCATTCGCATTTGGACTTCTTCCCAGATAACCTGGGCCAGTTCAGTGTTGAACAAGGCGAACATTTTTAGCAGGAAATAGCAAACTATTGAAAAACGCTTTGAAGGTAAAAATAAGATCAAAATGATTTCAGAATATTGCTGGTCACTTAAACGAGAAACTGATGATGCTGATTTAAAAAAAACGGTAAAGCAAACACTTTTGAGTTAAATAACCAAAAATAAAATTTGAATAAAATGTTTAAAAATTTATTTTCATGAAAAGTTTGATAACTCAGTCAATTTCTTATCTATTTTTAACCCCAAATATGCATTGAAATCGTCAAAGGTACTTTTTGAATAAATTCAATAGTATTATAGTTTCTTAATAAAATAATGTGTAAAAAAAGTTGAAAAATCTACAAAATTTGTGTTTGTTCGACAATAACACCCAAATTTCTTGTGTTTTCTTCTTTCCAAATGTAGTAAATTGAAAATCGTATCATTATCAACAAAGTTACAGGCTTAAGGCTCATTTAGCCGAACGTTGAAATCGTAAATGTGAGCTAAATGTAAATGTTAGGTAAATGTATATGTTACTGCACTTATAGAATGCCGAAAATCGTGTCAAATGTTTTTGACAAAAACAAACAACATATAACTATTTATAAAAACAAGATCATCAAAAATTCCCAAAATTTTGTGTTTCTTGTAAGCTATATCGATTGAGTGTATTTAATAAAGGAAATAATGTTATATAATGGATGTGGAAGATCACTTTCAAAATAAATACAATAAAACTCTATACAACTGTTTGAAACATTGATGGCAGTTTAATATGTTTATGTTATTGGCGTTTGTGTTGAAAAAGTACGCAAATTAATTAAATGGTACAAACAGGCATCAGAAACACCAATATACACAACTAATAGTATAATGAGTCATTCCTTGGCATAAGTTTAATAAAATGGGCACATTTTTTATATGTTTTGCAATATTGCAAAATGTTTATATATACGTACAAACGAGTGTTTAATACATCTGAATCGAACAACGACATACAGAAATGCGATATTTCATTGAGAATAAAACATTTATTTAGAAGGATAAACATATAAAATGCGTATATCATGTCCTTATAAATATTTATCAACTAAACATATCAAAAGAGCAATAAGTACCAAAAGAGGTCTTTTGTGCCCCATTCTCATTCAACATACATACATCTAGGGTTGCCATTTCCAATTTTTTTTAAGAGTAGGACCAGCACTCAGGGCATGACCCCTACATATGCAATGCATTGCGTTGGAACTGAAAACGAGGACAACGACGTTAAAAAAGGAGGGCATTTGACTTAAAAAAGAGGACTCTTTTTTTTGCCTAAAATTCAAATATAAAAATCAAAAAACTCAATAAAATATACAAAATTACATATTTTTATTTAAAAAATTTATATTCATTTCAATACATGTCTATCACATTTTTTCAAATATACATAAAGTGCTTGACAATTCATACAGTGATGCCAACTCAGTCCCTAACGCATCACATATAGCCCTTTTTTGTTCAAATTAGTGATTTTTACTGGCTGTTTCACAATTTCGAATGAAAATTTATTCGTACGAAAACTGTGTTATTTGTAAATTATTTTGGGCGTTTTGTTTTTAAAAATTTAGCTTTTCTACTTATGAGCGAAAATGCAGTAGTTTTGATATTTTAAAAATGTAAAAGCAGCAAAATGTTGGACAACCCCAGACACTTGTTAAAAAAGTAGGAGGACGGACCCCGACGATCTAAAAAAGAGGACTGTGTCCGGGAAAAAGAGGACAGATGGCAACCCTACATACATCCCATCACTGTCTACAACTGTCACGTAACCTAAGAATAAAATTCTATTTTCTGCAGGTTCCAACGTTACGGTAACATTTTATTAAAGTCAAGTAAGCGTTTTCACAACTTGCCATATTACAGTTGGGATCAGCTGACACATTTACCTAACATTTACGATTTCAACGTTCGGCTAAATGAGCCTTTATAAGTGCGCAAACGTAAAAGAACCGGGTTTTTAACCGTAAATCCGGATTTTGGAGGTGTCCGGCATATTTCACTATTGGATTTTTCTTTAACTCGACGAGACCTACAAGAAAAATAATATCCGATCCCAGGTTTTTCGGACTGTAGCATTGTGTTATCATCAATACGAATTTGGCGGAACATTTTTTTTGATTCTTGCTTGTGTAGCGAACATCATCATAATGGCACGCATGAAAGCAATTTTTACAGAACCGTTTGGAAAAAAAGATGTCGTTTATCACAACCATGACAATTTTCATCATTTATGGCTGCTACGTGAACGAGATGGTTTTGAAAGCGATTGGAAAACTTATAACGATTTATTGAATCAGATCTCGATTCTTTCAGCGACAGCGTTCGCAAGGTGGTTTCCAGAACACTAAATAATTCGCTAACTTTTGAAATTTCTTTATTCCCATTCTTTTCAGGATTGTATGTCTAATTTTCTGATGGTTACATGAATTACAATTGCATCCCAAATATCACAATCTACTGCAACAGAAGCAATAAAATTTTTTGTGTTATCAAGAATTTGCCTGATCGACTCGCAAGACCCATAAGAAATGGGAATATCGAATAACTTACGTAAAGGGTGCTCAACTATCTTCCGTTTATAATGGTATCTTTCATTTTAAACCATGCCAAATTATAGTTTGAGTCTGAAATGATTAAGAGCGCGTATTATCTAAGTGTAGGTAGTTCTTTGAACGAACTACGTATATAATGATACTTCTGTACGTCTGATAGGCTACTGTTGTTATGCACTACCGAAGTAAATAGGTAGTGGATTGGGCATCATACAGGGATGCCCAATCCATATAATCCCCTGAAAAGTTTAAATATCTATTTTGCGTAATGTAATTTCTATACTTACCGCATCATTTCGGGGATTTGCGTTTAAGGCGCTAAAAGTACTTGAATGAAGAGTTGGTAAATGTTCATTTTTAACTTCAGCCAGTCAGTGGCCAAATATACGTCAGAGAACTCATAACACTGTTCAACACGAAAACAATTACGGAGTTCCGACAACTTATTCTTGTAGAGGAGACCAAAAAAATTTACGTGTGTCGGCGTTTTGACAGCTCACACCTATTTCTCGACGAAAAGTTAATACCAAAAACCAATTATTTTTTGGTTGTTTGTAAATTAAACCTATTTCATGCTTTGGGAAACCTCAATTGTCTATTAAAAACTAAAACATTAAAAATTTTTTTCCAGGGATGGAATATACATTTTTTTTGGACATTCAGTACTTTGTAGTACATGTAAGAATTAAGATGGTTAAAAATGTTAAGTTTTTCTTAAATAAAACCTTTTTAAACATCATGAAGATTTGCATTGGTCAAACAAAAATTTGAAAATCCAAATTTCCTGGGTTGGGAAATTAAAATTTTTGTTTGCACATAAAAGTAACCAAAAAAGCAATTGACGTTGTTTTTGCTAACTATAACTATTTTATATTTAAGGAAGAACAAAATTCGTACCAAAAATTAAACAAACAAATGAAAGTTTCAAATCCATTGTTGGACAAGTGCATTATTTTATAGTAAATAAAAGTGACAAAAATGGTTAAATATTGTACATATTTGTGGGTGCTGTTGGCTGAAGTAGTAGAACACGAGACTATGAAACGGAGGGTCGTGAGTTCGAGCCCGCGCTGAGTCATGAAATATTGTGTTGAATTCTTCTAAACAGCATTAGTGCGTGGTTGTGTTAGTTGTTGCCAGCCTGTTTCAATGATGAAGACATAGTCACTGATCACTGAACATAATTGGCAGCGACTGACACTATCATGTACTACAAAGCAGAGTAACAGCACCCACCTTCGTCGGCCCTGTAGCAAAAATTAGCCGGCAAAGTAAAAGGTTGAAATAGCTACAAAAATAAAAAAAACTGTATCTTCTCTTCTTTCCTAATCTGTCTCCTCAATACTATCCCCTCGTTTTCAGTTCCGGCGCAATGCATTGCATATATAGGGGTCATCCCCTGAGTGCTGGTCCTACTCCTAAAAAAAAAAATAAAACTACTTTATACCTTTATAACAAAATGAAATTAAAATTTCACTTGCAGGGTTGGGAAATTGAAAGCTTTTTTGGTACATGCAATATATTGTAGTACATGAAAGTGACTAAAATGGTTGCAAATTTTAAGTTTTTCTTAAATAAACGACTTTATAGCTTATGAAGACTGGCATTATAAAAACAAGAAAAAAAAATATTCAAATTTCGCTTGCTGGGATGGGAAATTTAAATTTTGTATATATAAAAGTAACGAAAAAGGCAACTAACGGATGTTTTTTGTACTAATTAAAACTGTTTTTTTTAGCCAGGAAAGACAAAATTGGTATTGAAAACAAACAAAAAATCAAATTGTTGAATAACTGCAATATTTTGTAGTACATGAAAGTGACTAAAATTGTTACAAACTTTAAGTTTTTCTTAAATAAAGCTATTTCATGCCTCATTATGAGTTGCATTGGTAAAAAAAATCAATTAAAATTTCGTTTCCAGGGTTGGGAAATTGAAATATATTTTATGCATAAAAGTAACCAAAAAGACAATTGATTTTGTTGTTTTTGCTAATTAAGACTATTTAAGATTTTCAGTGTTTTATCTTGCTCCAAGTGCACACGCACATTTCTTAAAAACAATAAATAAATATATAAAAAAGGAAAACTAAATTTTATAGTGAACCAAAATATCATAATTTTAATAAATCACAAAAAGAAAAATAAAGAACTAAGTGCTTTACGAAATAGATCAGTACAAAATTACCAAATAACAAATATTTTTTAACAAACCAACAATAAACCAAATAAAACCAAACAAAAACAAACAGTTTCACACGCAATAACAACAACAACATAAACTAAAGGAATGCAAATACATTGCACTTGTGACGAGAGGAGAGAATTAAATAATAAAATCAGTGCTGACACTATAAACCAGTGTTCGCACTTTGAGTCACGATGACCGGATCGGGGCTTTTATGGTTCCCCTTGCGTGTCATTGTGGTTTATCCTAATTTCACTTTTAAATAAAAAATTTTCTATTGTTGATGCCACGTTGTTGATCACTGTTGGTGTTTAGTGATGAAGGCCTAACACTGATCACTGAACAACCTATCAAACAGTGATTAGCATACTGGCATTGGCAATACAAGATTTAATCGTTTTGTTTTTATTCTTGTTTTATGGCAGGTCGTTTTAGAATAGATTTCCGCAACATACGCGGGCTGAGTGCAAACTTTTTCTCTGTGTATGCCCACGTTTGTCTCCATCGGCCGGATATTTTCGCCTTATGTGAGACTCAGGTGTCTGAAAATGCTGACCCACAGGATTTTCACATACCTGGATATCACCTACTATCCCTATTCTTTCTACATAGGGGCCTTGCAATCTATATACGCAATGAAGTTGTGTACCAGCGTCAGCAACCATTAGACGCGCTTGATCCAGAATTTAGCTGTATTTGGGTTAAATTCAGAATCAGGGCACGTCTTTTGCATTTCGGGTTTCTTTACAGAAGTCAAAACACGGAAAAGGAAAAAACTATCTCCAACTTCGACGCCCTTTCCGACTTCATATCGAAGATCTTAGAGAAACGTTTAAAATATATTTACGAAAATTCTCGTTGGGATGAGCTCAACGATTTCTTTAGGCATTTTAATCGGAAACTTAGCATTCTTGACAGTAATGTCGATGCCATGGCGGAAAATATAATATTGCTCGGAATGACAATTTTCATTCCATCCAAGCAAATTCCGATTAAGCCTAAATTAAAATCATGGTTTAATCAGACATGCAGAATTTCTGCCAGATCCAGAGAGGTTGCATTTAGTATCTGGCGTACATACAAGAACGCTGAAACTGATTTGATTCGCAAAAGGGCGAGATCTTCGTGTGCAAGGGTACTAAGATGAGAAAAAGCTCTGTACGAGCAGCGTCTTCGTGCTAAGATTCCTTCTGCCCCTCGAGGCAGTAAGACTTTCTGGTCATTCGTCAAAAGAGTGAATGTTAATACTAGTTCCTCGATCCCGACTCTTTTGAAGGGTGACCAATTATTCACTGACCCGGTTGACAAAGCTAACCTTTTAGCTGAAATATTCGCAAGCAATTCACACTTGCCGGAAAGCAATCAACCACTGCCGGTTCTTGAAAATGTATCCACAACTATGCCAAAGATGCGTGTGGCACGGAGCACTTTTGTCGAAACTTATGGCTTTTGGTGTGGGTGACGTCTTCTCTCGATTTATAGCTTTCTCAGAAATCGTGCTATAAGAGTTGTTATAGACGGGATTTCATCAGACGAGTATAAGATCAACTCTGGGGTACCGCAAGGCTCTGTTCTTTCCCCTACACTATTTCTTATATTTTTAAATGGCCTTCTATGTCAGACCCTGTTTCAGTGACCCCATTCGACAATCCTATTGGGGACGAAATCTAACGATTTCAGTCTATTATTGAAAGCATATGAATGGCAAAAGCTGCTGTCATCTGCCCCTATCTACTCTTTTGCAGATGATAGCAGCCTTTGCCATTCATATGCTTTCAATAATAGACCGAAATCGTCAGAGATCGGGCGATGAGGTACAATATGAATGTTGCGCTAAACGGTGACCCCAATAGGATTGTCGAATGGGGTCACAGAAAATCTAAATTTTTTAGTACATATAAGTTCCTAATTTTGGTTTTTTGTGAATGAAATCTTTTTTATACTTCGGGAAGAGTTTTAAACTGGTATTAAAAAGCAAAAAAAATTAAAATTCAATTTGAGAGTTGGAATATCGAAAATTTTTTATCTATAAAAGTATCCACATAATTTGCTATTTTTGATTTTCGTGATTAATTATACCTTCTTTATATATGAGGAAGTAACATTAAAAACCAAAAAAATTTTACAAAGTATTCTACGGTTGGACAATTACAACTTTTTGGGGTACATGAAACGGATTTTTACTTTTTGTTTGTAAAGTAAACATATTTGGGTGCTGTTGGCTGAAGTAGTAGAACACGAGACTATGAAGCGGAGGGTCGTGAGTTCGAGCCCGCGCTGAGTCATGAAATATTGTGTTGAATTCTTCTGATCAGCATTAGTGCGTGGTTGTGTTAGTTGTTGCCAGCCTGTTTCAATGATGAAGGCATAGTCACTGGTCACTGAACATAATTGGCAGCGACTGACACTATCATGTACTAAAAGCAGAGTAACAGCACCCACCTTCGTCGGCCCTGTAGCAAAAATTAGCCGGCGAAGTAAAAAGGTTGAAATAGCTACAAAAAAAAAAAAAAAAAAAAAAAAACTGTCTATCTTCTCATCTTTCCTAATCTGTCTCCTCAATACTATCCCCTCGTTTTCAGTTCCAGCGCAATGCATTGCATATATAGGGGTCATCCCCTGAGTGCTAGTCCTACTCCTAAAAAAAAAAAAATATTTAATATTTTTGAAAGACGTTCAGAGGTATTAGAAATAAGAAGAGCCAAACATTTAGCTTCTTAGCCGACTAATTTAAACGTTTTCCTATATATAAAAGTACAGTGGAGGCTCGAAAAAGTTAAGTAGTTTGTTTTTGGGGTGATAAACTTTTCCGAAATCTTAACTTTTCCGTAGTATGAAAACTGCATACGGTTATATGTACTATATATTTACTCATTGTTTATTTATTTTAAAATTAGGATTATACATACATACATATATACATATTTTTATGTACATATGTATGTATATACATATCATTTTTTTAATATGAAAAACAGTTAGAAGATATGCATATATTACTACACATTTCGATTATTTGTTATCTGTTGCGGTAAAGTAATCAGTAGCTATATTTTGATGGAGCTTTTTATTTGAATGCCATTTTCCGATATCGGATCGTAGTTCGAGAAGCTGTGAAATATGTTTGTCGGAGGACTTGGCATTGTACTCATTCCATTTGATCAGAGTATTAACTGCGCATATTGCATCATTATATGGTACGAACTCTGCAGTTTCGGTCACATTGTCATCCTCTTGATCCTTGCCTGTGTCCGTTTCATTCTCATCAATGCTATCGGCATTCCACGTAATAGTCTCATCACATGAGAGAATACAATCAGGTGCAAGTGTCCTCAATAACAGTTAAAGATTGTATATAAACTTTGCAAAAATACGCACTTATTTTATATTTGTTGCGCATATATATCTCACTGTATTTATAAATATGAATTGAGGATTGAAATATAAGATGTTAAAATCATCTTAGGAACAGAAAAAAAAAATTAAAAAAAATTTGTCTCTAAAAAGTTGAGAAACACTTAACTTTTTAGCGTCACGTGTGGCAAATAAAAGCTGCTTAACTTTTCCATATACTTAACTTTTCTATGACTTAACTATTTCGAGCCTCCACTGTAACTGTTTTTGCAAGAAAGGATAATAACATCTGTGATTCGCACAGCCAAATATAACACTTTTTCTTGCTGTATTGATAGTAAATATTATAAGTAGAAAGTTTTCAAATTATTATCACAAACCTTTACATCACGAAAACTAATTGAATAAGCCATTCCAAAAGCAAGCAATACCAGATACATCTTAATTGATTATACAATCAATGTTTTAGGGAACTTCCCGGGTTTTGGAAACAATTTTTTATGTAGGAGATTCTTCTACTGTTTATTAAAACCAATTTTTATATACTAATTCAAGGATTGAATTTATTTAGTTATAATTTTATATATAAATTTGCAACTAGGCAGATTTTTCGACTCAAAAAAAGCAATTAATTTTATTTGTATGCCATCCAAAAAAGAATATGGAGAGTATATTCAC
This sequence comes from Linnaemya tessellans, assembly GCA_951800035.1. Taxonomy (NCBI): domain Eukaryota; kingdom Metazoa; phylum Arthropoda; class Insecta; order Diptera; family Tachinidae; genus Linnaemya; species Linnaemya tessellans. The sequence continues at coordinate 87,771,537 of OX637535.1, read as the reverse complement.
TTAGTCATTCCATTTGTATCGCAGCGAAATATCCATCTGAAACCCCTTAAAGTATATATATTCTTGATCAGTGATGAAATCTAAGACGATCTGAGCATGTCCGTCCGTCTGTGGAAATCACGATTCAGGCCAACCGAAAAGAGCCAGACTCTTGAAATTTTGTATAAATATATCTTGCAGGATAGCACAGGCTAAGTTCGAAAATGGGCAAAATCAATGGTACTACCCTTTGCCCATTAAATGACGCTATAAAAAACTTTTTTTTGACATTTTGTATTTAATTATACTAGTCAACCCCCAAGTCCAAAAACATCCAAAATTTAACATTCTATGGATACATTTTTATACCCTCCAAAAAAGAATTTGGAGGCTATATTCACTTTGTCATTCCGTTTGTAACTCATCGAAATATCCATCTCAGACCCCATATATCTATATATATAAAAGAAAGTCGTGTTAGTTACACTATTTATAACTCAAGAACGACTTAACCGATTTGGTTGCAAATTGGTGGGAACTTAGCTTAGAGTCAGGAGATTGACATAGGATACCAAAATGGCGGATACCCCAAAGATGTGGACCATCACTTTTTATCTACCCCGATGATATGGGTATCAAATGAGAGGGATTGAAAAGGATATATAAAACATAATGAAATTATTTCAAAAACAATATGGTGGACGCTTCAAAATAGCGGAGCACTATTTTTTTCCAATCACGTTATATGGGTATAAAATGAAAGGGATTTTTGAGAACGAAACATAAAATATAATAAGATCTCTTACAAACAAAAGAGCGCACCACTCCACCCAATTAATTAACCGAGCAATGCCGGGCGGGCCTGCTAGTAAGTATATATATTCTTGATCAGTGATGAAATCTAAGCCGATCTGAGCATGTCCGTCCGTCTGTGGAAACCACGATTTAGTCCAAACAAAAAGAGTTAGACTCTGAAATTTTTTATAAATATATTTTGAAGCTTAGAGCAGGTTAAGTTCAGAGATGCGCTAAATCGGGCAAGAGAAATAAAAGTTCGCCTAAAAAGAACTAAACCAACCCAGGAAAAACAACATAATTTTAAAAGCTTTAATGAGGAAGCTGAGACGAAACCTGGGACCTGGTACCTGGTCCCTACCCCCTCCTCCACCCTCACCCCCTAAAAAAAGATTTAATTTTGTATACAATTATCCCAAGCATTTATTTTTAGAGTTTTATGACTGCCGATTTCTGCCCTGCCCCCTCCTCCCCCTATGCCCCTATATGACTCTACCAAAATAAAAATTAAATTTTGTATACAATTATCCGAAGCATTTATTTTTAGAGTTTTATGACTGCCGATTTCTGCCCTACCCCCTCCTCCCCCTTTGCTCCCTAAATGTCCCTACCAAAAAAAAAAATTAAATTTTGTATACAATTATCCCATGCATTTATTTTTATAGTTTTATGACTGCCGATTTCTCCCCTAACCCTCTTTGCCACGAAATGACTCTATTAAACAATTTATTTTTTATTTTTATTAGTGCTTTTTGTTTGTTATGTGGTCAAGTATGTCTATATGCCTGCATTTCATTGGTTCTTGCACCAACTCATCAGTAAACTTTAACCTAATTCCAAAATAACAAAACCTCTTAGCTTATACATAAACTCCCAAAAATGATTTGAAAATTACACAAGCAAAACCATAGGATTTGAAAGTCAAGAAAACACAACAAACAAATTTTATTCGATATAAATCTATTATGTTTTTCCACCTTCATACAATTAATCTGCCGTTGGCAAACAATAAAAGTATATAAAACAAGTAAAAGTGCTATATTCGGCTGTGCCGAATCTTAAATACCCTTCACAGATGTAATTCTTCTTTCTTTCTTTCTTGCCAAAACAGAAAGTAGGTTTAATTAAAAAATCAAAATGATGTTGTCGGTTACTTTTATATTTAAGAAAACGTTAAAATTTTTCGGCTAGGAAGCTAAATGTTTGGCTTTTCTTATATCTAATACCTATGAACGTCTTTCAAAAATATTATTTATATATAATTTACAAACAAAACAAAAAATCCGTTTCATGTACCCCAAAAAGATCTAATTGTCCAACCGTAGAATCGTCTTTTAGATTTTGTTGGTTTTTAATACCAGTTTAATTCTTTCTGATATATAAAGTAGGTATAATTCATCATAAAAATCAAAAATAACAAATAAAATGACTCCTTTTATGAATCAGAAAATTTCGATTTTACAACCCTGGAACCGAATTTTTAATTTTTATTATTTGTTTTTTTTTTATCAGTGCACGCTTCTTGAGGTATAAAGTAGTTTTATTTACGAAAAATTGCAAATTTTTTACCATTTTGGTAACTTTCATGTACCATAAAATATTGCACTTGTCCATCCCTGGATTCGAAATTTAATTTTTTATTTTTGAATTTTTGATACCAATTTTGTTCTTCCTAAATTATAAGTTTGTTTTAGTTAGCAAAAAACAAAAAAAACCACATCAGTTGCCTATTTGATTACTTTCATGTACATATAAAAAATAATTAATTTCCCACCCCTGGAAGCAAAATTTGAATTTAAAATTTTTGATTTTTTTTTTGGCTAATGCAAATTTTCATGACGTATAAAGTGGTTTCGTTAAAGAAAAACTTGAAATTTTTAATATATTTAGTTACTACATGTACTACAATATACGGAATAGGCCGAAAAAAAAAATTTTAATTTCCCATCCCTGGAAAAAAAATTTTATTTTTTTAGTTTTTAATAGACCATTGAGGATCCCCAAAGCACGAAGTAGGTTTATTTTACAATGATTAAAAGAAATAATTGATTTTTGGTATAAATTTTGCGTCGAGATATAGGTGTAAGCTTCCCAGCTCTTGAACCGTACTTCGGATCTTTCTGAATTTCAATAACACTCTATTTAAATTCATTTCCAATCCAACGGTCCAAGAACCGTTCTTCTGGGGCTTGGGAAAACCGATTTCACGTACAGACGGACGTACAGATGGACAGGCGGACATCCCTCAATCGTCATGGCTATTCATAATTATCCAGAATATATACATATACTTTATAAGGTCCCATGTGCATATCGAAGAAATTACACACGGAATGACAAACCTATATACATATACCCTTTCACTTTTTTGTGAAGGGTATAAAAAGACACAATGAAAAACAAAATCTACACAAAACGATTTTATTTTATTTTTTGTGTTTTTATGGCCCAAGTGTATTTGTATTTTGTATGATCTCTATTGTGAGCTAATAAGGCCTAGGTTATTTTAATGACAATAAAACAAGTTTTACTTAATTTTTCCCGACGTTTCGTCAATTATTTGTTTACTTTGTAAGGGTTAGGAAATCTATTTTATTAATAAAAAACATTTATTAATGATTTTATATATATATGTACGTCTAAACATTTTTCTGAATCTGATTACTTACAACTTGTTAAAATTTTTCCATTAATTTAAAATTGTTTATTTTATAAACATTAAAAATTTAAACTTTCAATTATAACAAAATCACAGCTTTAGTGTACATCACAGCTCATTTTAATGCTAATTTGTAGCTTGTGCTGATGTTGCCTGTATCTTACTTTAAATTCATCGTCTTTTCTATCCTTTGTTGTATTCGTAAGCTTTCTATTGTGTATCTTTTCTTTCCAATAAGATCTTGGCTCTTTCAAAATCAGCTGTGTGTCCAGTGCCCAGTATAGTGCTGTTGATTGTTTATTTTTCTCTATATCTTTCTTCTGTTCTTCCATTCTGGTTCCTAAATTTCTTTTTGTAGTTCCTATGTATAACATATCACAGCTGTTTTCATTACCTTTGCACTTTATTTCATAGACTGCATTACTTTGTTGTTGTGTTTTAATTGGCGCTTTAATTTTTGAAAAGATTTTATTATTATTGTGTTTGGTTTGTATGCAAAATTTATTTTGTTGTTTTTTATTGCAATTCTTATGTTTTTGTTATCAGTCAATCCAGGGATGTAACATACGCTGTAATATATCTCTTCTCTATTTTCAGTGATGGATTTGTTACCTATTGTATTGTTGTTTAGGTTTATGTTATGTTGCGCATGGATTTTTGACTTTCGGCTTTATTATTATTATATCTTTTTCGTTTTTTATACCCTGCACAAAAAAATTAAAGGGTATATATGTATAGGTTTGTCATTCCGTGTGTAATTTCTTCGATATCAACATGGGACCCCATAAATTATGTATATTCAGGATCCTTATGAGTAGCGATGACGATTGAGCGATGTCCGTCTGTCCGTCCATCTGTACGTGAAATCGGTTTTCCCAAGCCCCCAGAAGAGCTAGAGCTTTCGTTCTTGTTAAAAATTTTAAGATTTTCTTTAACGAAACCTCTTTATACGTCATGAAGATTTGCATTGGCAAAAACAAATTTTTAATTAAAGTTTTGCTCCCAGGGGTGAGAAATTGAATTTTTTTTTATACGTGAAAGTAATCAAACAGGCAACTGATGTTGTTTTTTTGCTAACTAAAACTGTCTTATAATTTAGGAAGAACAACGTTGGTATCAAAAATTCAAAATTAAAAAATAAAATTTCGAATCCAGGGATGGACAAGTGCTATATTTTATGGTACATGAAAGTTACCAAAATGGTAAAATATGTGCAATTTTTCTTAAATAAAACTAATTTATACCTCAAGAAGAGTAGCACTGACAAAACAAGCAAAAAAAAATTAAAATGTCGTTTCCAGGGTTGGAAAAATGAAAGTTTTTCCGTTTATCCATTTCAGACCCCATAAAATATATATATTCTTGATCAGTGATGAAATCTAAGACGTCCGTCCATCCGTCCGTCTGTGAAAATCTCGATTCAATCCAAACGAAAAGATCTAAACTCTTGAAATTTGGTATAAATATATTTTAAAGCTTAGAGCAGGTTAAGTTCGGAGATGGGCTAAATCGGGCAAGAGGAAAAAAAGTTCCCCTAAGAAGAACTAAACCAACCCAGAAAAAACAACATTATTTTTAAAGTTTTTTGGTTATTTTGTTAAGTAAATGATATATTTTTATGTCAAAGACGGCCCAACGCCTTAAGCGTGGAGCCATAAAATAAAAAAAAATAATTTTTGGACCCCGCTCACGTTAGTGGGCGTTATTATATGCAAAAATTGCATAAAAATTTAACAAAATGTTTTACTTAAGCCTACATTCCTTTAGGCTCCCCCTTTGCCCACTAAATTACCCTATCAAAAAAAAAAAAAATTTTTCTATACAATTATCCCAAGCATTTATTTTTAGAGTTTTATGACTGCCGATTTCTGCCCTACCCCCTCCTCTCCCTATGCCACCTAAATGGCCCCATAAAAAAAATATTTTTAATTTTGTACATAATCATCCCAGGCATTTATTTTTAGAGTTTTATGACTGCCTATTTCTGCCCTACCCGCTCCACCCCCTTTGCCACGTAAATGACCCTATAGCAAAAATATAAGAAATTTTATTTTATAATTATCTCAAGTATTTATTTTTAGAGCTTTATGACAAAGGTGAAATGTTTTCCCTACAGCCCTTGCCAGAGCGACCCCGCCAAAATGCAGTTCTTATGCCCTCCAGTTTTACAGTTTTGGTCCCCATAAAGTAAATATATTCTTGATTAGTGATGAAGTCTAACACGGTCTAGCAATGCCCATACGTTTGTCTGTAGAAAACATGATATTGTCTATCATTATTGTTGTTCTATATGTCTTCAGCTAATTGCGGCCTAACTTTTTCTTTATGTCAATAAAAATTCCTTTTATTACATATTTTACCCAACGTTTCGTAAATTTTTTGTTGATTTTTTTAAGGGTTTGTAATTATTCAATATTATATTAAAAACATAAATAAAACCATAAATAAAAATTAAAAATGACTTAGATCATGTTCAAAATTACATTTTTTATATTGATTTATTACTTAAAGCTACTCTGTAACTTGTGCTGATGTTGATTGTCTATTTTTGAATCCCGCCCCTTTAGTGGGCGTTGACGTACGATATTATATAAAGGAACTCTTTCCCACCAAGTTAAACATTTTAAATTCACTTACTAAATATTTGGAGGGTATTTAAGATTCGCCCCGGTCGAATATAACGTTTTTACTTGTTTTTAAATATTTTTTCTAAAATTAGGGATTTTCAGAGTGGTCGTTCCATTGATTTTATCATATCTTGGAAATGGCTTATCCAATTTCATTGGAAGATTCATCACAAAATATTCTTTAAGTCATGATCTGACAATTTTTTCGTATCATCGACGGTTATGAGTTATTCACATAAAAATGTAAAAAATCGAAAAATTTGTATATATTAAAAATTCATAAGAAATCGAAGATGGCAAAAAATTACCATTTTAATTTCACTATCTTAAAACTGTAAATATTTCAAATAATTGAAGCCTTATTTCGTGAAAATACATGAACAAATGTTGGTTTTATTAACAATAAAGAAAAATACCCAAATTAGCAAAAATTTGGCTTATCAAGCCAATTTTTAAAATAACTTCACGACGCTTGGCACGAGATATATTTTGCTACAAGGATGAAGTCGTCAAACATTTTGGGGTACCTCCTACACAACTTTCTTCTTTATCTACATTATCTAGGTATTTAAACTTAAATCACTGTTCTAAGTTTTGTTCGAATAAGGCTATATCTGAATATAGCTACCATGCAAGGACTATCTTTAAAATTAACTTAACCGGCACGAAAGTCACCATAATGATCATGGTATACGTGGCTGCCTGTAACTCACGAGCATTCAAATAGGATCTCTGAGATCCCGTTTTGAAAAATGATGATCATAAATCCGAAGAAAATATTAGTGTGATGGTGATGTTTTTGAAAAAATTAAACATGTCTATTGTAATTCTGAGGAAAAGCCCTATAAAGTAAAATTACTTGTTTTTGACAAAAAATATTATTTAAGTATGACATTTTGCGCAACTTTGTATTTTTAAATCATAAAAATTAAAAAAAATGCATTTTATCACTCGGTCATAGAAACTGTTATACCTATAATTAATTTAAATGTGTTCGGCGAAAATATTTTGATAAACGAAGTACCCTTCTGTTCAGCAGGATGGTTTTTGCGGCTCTTTATGACTTTACGTTAATTTTTTATGGCTTTACGCACATTGAACCAATTTTGACTTGTCACTGCTATAAGCCTTACTTGTCTATTGCATTCCATGTTTTAAAAGATATCTTTTTTCAGGTACATTATTCATTGGTCCCTTCATTATTCACCTAGGTATTTTCTTTTTAATAAATAGGTACTTTTGTTAAAAAATTCCACATATTTAAAGTAATTCATTTAGTTCATTCATTGTTATTCAACTAATGTTTCTGATCGCGAAAAGTAAGTTATCATTACAACAGAGTATTTATTTGGTTCGTGAATTTTTAAAGAAATAATAATATACGTAGAAAATTTGTCTGCAAAAATGACCCGAATTTATTTTGTTATGTGTGTAGTATATACAATACAGCAAAAAGGCGACGAAATTTCACTACAAAATTCATTTAAGGATTATTTCAATATATATGTATGTATGTAGAGAATTTAAACCAATATTGGACACCTAGTTCAAATTGTGGTAGCTGTGAATATATTTTAAAGATATGGCGTTCCTATCCTCAGTAAGTAATACTTATAATATTTCAAAATATTTTTGATACCCATTGTAAAATTTTCATTTTTCTCAGAGGAAACATGCAAATAGAAGAACCTATGATGTGGAAAGAAACATCTAATCAGGATGCTGACTGTTACTTTTGTTTAAATAGAAATTCAGATAGATCCGACGTACGGTTCCAGAGCTGGGAACCTTACACCTATTTCTCGACGCAAAATTTATACCAAAAATCAATTATTTATTTTAATGTTTGTAAATTAAACCTTTTTCGTGCTTTGAGAAGCCTCAATGGTCTATTAAAAACTAAAAAAAAAATTTCCAGGGATGGGAAATTAAAAGAAATTTTTTCGGCCCATTCCGTATTTTGTAGTACATGTAGTAGCTAAAATTGTTAAAAATTTTAAGTTTTTCTTTAACAAAAAGTCTTTATACGTCATGAAGATTTGCATGGCCAAACAATAATTTTAAAATCAAACTTTGCTTCCAGGGGTGGGAAATTGAATTCTTTTATACGTGAAAGTAATCAAAGAGGCAACCGATGTTATTTTCTAACTAAAACTGTCTTATAATTAAGGAAGAACAAAATTGGTATCAAAAATTAAAAAAAATCAAAATTTCGAATCCAGGGTTGGACAAGTACAATATTTTATAGTATATGAAAGTGACCAAAATGTTTAAAAGGTGTAAATTTGTCTTAAATAAAATTATTTTATACCTCCTAAAGAGTTGCATTGGTAAAAAAAAATAAAATTTTAATTGGAGGGTTGGGAAAATGAAAGTATTTCTTGGTACATGTAATTTTAGATTTTCTTAAACAAAACTACCTTATACCTCATGAAGATTTGCATTGATAAAGAAAATTAAAAAAATTTAAATTTTGCTTTCAGGGTTGGGAAATTGAAATTTTTTATACACAAAAGGAACCAAAAAGGCAATTGACGTTGTTTTTTGCTAAATAAAACTATTTTATATATTAGAACGAACAAAATTGGTAACAAAAATTTAAAGAAAAAATCAAAATTTCGAATCCAGGGTTGGACAAGTTCAATATTTTATGGATCATGAAGATGACCAAAATGGTTCAAAATTTTTAATTTTTTCTTTAATAACACTACTTTATACCTCATAAAGAGTTGTATTGGTAAAAAAAACGAACAAAAATTAAAATTTCAATTCCAGGGTTGGGAAGTTGAAAGTTTTTTTGGTACATGTAATAAATTGTAGTACATAAAAGTGAGCAAAGCGGTTGCAAATTTTAAGTTTTTCTTATATAAAACGACTTTATACCTAATGAAGACTAGGATTGGTAAAACAAAATAAATTTTCGCTTGCAGGGCTGGGAAATTTAAATTTTTTATTGATAAAAGTAACCAAAAAGGCAACTAACGTAGGTTTTTTACTGATTAAAACAATTTTTTAGTTCAGGAAAAACAAAATTGGAATAAACAATTTTAAAATACAAATTTATATTCCAGAGTTGGATAACTGCAATATTGTGTAGTACATAAAAGTGACAAAAAAGGTTACAAATATTAAATTTTTCTTAAATAATACTATTTCATGCCTCATTAAGAGTTGCATTGGTAAAAAATAAAAATTCGCTTCCAGAGTTGGAAAATCGATACATTTTTGGTACACACATAAATTCCAAATTTTGTGTTTTTAGTGAATTAAACCTATTTTATATTTCAGAAAAAATTCAATTAGTATCAAAAAATTAAAAATTCGGTTTCAGGTTTGGAAAATCAAATTTTTTTTAGCAGATAAAGGTAAACATATAGTTCCCAGTTTTAGTTTTTTTCAATGAATTATACATATTTTATATTTCGCTAAGAATTAAATTCAAAACTAAAAATTCGGTTTCAGGGTTGGAATATCGACATGTTCTGATTCATAAAAGCAACCATATTTTTTGATTTTTATGATGAATTATACCTACTTTATATATATCAGGAAGAAATAAATTAGTATTAAAAACCAAAAAAATCTAAAAGACTATTCTACGTTTAGACAATTAGAACTTTTTGGGGTACATGAATCGGATTTTTTCTTTTTGTTTGTAAATTAAACATATTTAATATTTTTGAAAGACGTTCAAAGGTATTAGAAAAAAGAAAAGCCAAACATTTAGCTTCCTAGCCGAAAAATTTAAACGAAAAGAATGACATCTGTGAAGGGTATTTAAGATTCGGCAGAGCCGAATATAGGACTTTTACTTGTTTTTTGTTAAGGTCATTTAAGGGGAATGGGGGAGGAGGGGATAGGGCAGAAATCGGTAGTCATAAAACTCTAAAAATATATGCTTGAGATAATTGTATACAAAATTAAAATTTTTTGTTTGGTGCTGTCACTTAGGGGGTGAAGGGGGAGGAGGGGTAGGTCAGAGTAGTACCAGGTTTCGTCTCAGCTTCATCATTAAAGCTTAAAAATGTTGTTTTTAAAGAATGTAGGCTTAAGTAAAACAATTTCTTAAATTTTTATACTATTTTTGCATATAATAACGCCCACTAAAGTGGGCGGGATCCAAAAATAATTTATTTTTATTTTACGGCTCCAAGGTTAAGGCGTTGGACCGTATTTGACACAAAAATATATCATTTGCAAAAATAACCAAAAAATTTTAAAAATAATGTTGTTTTTCTGGGTTGGTTTAGTTCTTCTTAGGGGAACTTTTTTCCCTCTTGCTCGATTTAGCCCATCTCCGAACTTGTCCTGCTCTAAACTTCAAAATATATTTATACCAAATTTCAATAGTCTAGGTTTTTTCATTTGGACTGAATAGGGATTTCCACAGACAGACGGACGGATATGCTCAGATCGTCTTAGATTTCATCACTGAGCAAGAATATATATACTTTATGGGGTCTGAGATGGATATTTCGATGCGTTACAAACGGAATGACAAGTGAATATATCTTCCAAATTCTTTTTTGGAGGGAATGAAAAAATAGTGTTGATCGCAGGGAATGCAAAAAATTCAATTTTGTTGAGCTGTGATATTGTCAATGTATAACTTGGCCAGATGTGAAGTGATGTTAGAAAGAGATATTAAAAACATTTTTAGAAATTTCGTTAGGTTTTGGCTATAGTCCAATGTCTAGTAAAGCCATGTTGTGGTACATTGGCGATCTCTTGCATAGTTACGCAATATCCAAAGCAATACATAGAAATTGATATGACTGTATAATGAAATCATTGCATTTTCAATATAATGCTAACTGATAAATTCTGCAAATTATGTCCACTTATTTCTCATCTTTAAGAAGCTCTTATAATATTTTCAACAAACAAAGTTAGTGTCACATGATGAAGAAATTGTGGAATGAAGACGAGGTGGCAATTACAGTAACACAAAAACAATAGGCATTTTTGTTTTTGTAATCTCCCTGACGCAGTCAATTTTTTTTAATAAATAGACAATAAAATACACCTTCAGTTGCTTTTAACAAGTTTTAACAAATAAAATATATAAACTGATTACTAGCAAAGCTCAAATAAATAGATACCACACATATTTTTATTATTATAAAGAAAATACTTTGCAAAGTATCCGTGCGCAGATGCCAACGGAGTGACTTGGACATTATACGTGGAGTGCTGTGACGACAAAAGTCGACCGGCTCGTTTTTGCCGCAACAATACTGAATTCGTTTTAGAAGAATCATTTTATTTTTCTTTAATTTGTTTTTTTATGTATGTATATATATATATATATATATATATATATATATATATATAAATCATATAACTGTATGGCCTATGTAAAGAATAGAATTTAAGTTTATTGTAATAAACTTATTTCTTTTCTTTTATTCTCATTTTTGGAGTACCTTTTTCTTTTATATATGTACATGTACACGCGCTTGGAAATTGGTCGTGTATTTTTTATATATTTTACGCTAAAATAAAAGCCGAGACACATAGAATCCGTCATACGTTATACGTCGCCTTTTTCAATTGACATGAACGTACTGACGGAAAAGGCTGGCACAATGAGTACTTTGTTGACGGATATTAAATCAATTGTATTATTATATGAGGCCATAAGCATCGCAACCCAAAGGATCTTTTGTGCAGCCCAATTGTTCACTGATGTAGATTGAGACTGCGAATAAAGCCAATTACTCTACCCGGTGAGATATCGTACACCTCCCCTGGAGTCATGAAATTGCCTCCGAGGAACCTACTCCTGCACGACGCCACTGCCGGACAGTCGCAGAGAACGTGCTCCGGTGTCTCCTCCTCTACATACTTTGGTCTCAGAATTGCCCATGGTAAACTGGTATCGTCTGAGACCGCAGTGTCCGGTAAACCAACCCGTTAATAATCTGAGGTCATTCTTGTCCATCAGAATTAATTTTTGGGATTTGTTCCGAGATAACGTAATGAAACGTTTTGCCTGTCTTAGGCCGTGAAGGGCTTTCCAGTGGCGATTAAACTCCACTCGACCCCAGGAGTCATTCTGTTCTTTGACATATTCTCCTGAGATGCCAAAGAAGGGTTCCGGTCCTATGAATCTACGATGGACTCCTCTGTTCGCCAGACAGTCGGCCCGTTCGTTCCCTGCGTTGCCCTTATGGCCAGGCACCCAGCATAACGTCAGCCTGTTCTGAGCACCCAGTTCTATCAGCAATGTAACACAGTCCATAACAACCCTTGACCTGATCTCATACGAGGTTATGGGCTTGAGCGCTGCCTGGCTATCAGACATCAGATAGATACGAATATTCTTACATCTTCTCCTCAAGCATTCCCTAGCACATATGAATATGGCATAGACCTCCGCTTGGAACATCGTAGGGTATTTACTCATGGGAATTGCCCTTTGCAAGTTAGGGTCATATATCCCTGTCCCCGTATCCCCATTTTCCTGTTTGGAGCCGTCAGTGAACCAGACCTGGTCAGCATCTTCATGCCATGAAGTGTGGTTAAGCCATTGACGCCTTTCAGGAATGAGAACATCAAAGTTTCTGTTCAAAACTAGTGTTCGTTGAATTTCATCATTCACCCTAATGTATGGGTCATTCAGGAGATGTCCTAGTATGCTCATGTGACCAACCAGATCTCCAGGTTTCAAATTGGAGATGTCAGGAAGCCGTAGTGCGCTCCTGCGGGCCTCCTCCTTCACTATAATGAGCAGAGGGGGAATGTGAAAGATGGCACCCAGAGCATGTGTTGGACCAGTTCTCATTGCCCCGCTGATCGAAATACACAGAAGGCGATAAACCTTGTCCAGAAATGCCCTGGTAGTGGATTGTTCAGTTTTTGGTCACCAAACCAGTGCGGCGTATGTCAGTATTGGTTTTATCACGGTGATAAAAGACCAATATATCATCTTCGGTTTGAGTCGCCACGTCCTACCAAATAGCCGTTGACAAGCATGAAGTGCTGTAATGGCTTTTTTGGTGGTGTAGGAAACATGTTTATTCCAAGTGAATGACTTATCAAGAATAACCCCAAGGTATTTCACCTCGCCGGAGAACTTGATAATCGGGCCATTCAATGTGGGTTCCTCAAGTTTCACTTTTCTTCGTCTGGTAAAAGGTACAATGACCGTCTTTCTCGGGTTAATAGACAGCCCCCTGTCCCCGCACCATCCGCTAATTAGGTTTAGAGCCTGTTGCATCCTTTCCGATATGATTTCATCCTCCCATCCTGTCAGAGATATGACAAGATCGTCGGCGTAACCATATGTTCGAAATCCCAGGTTGTTGAGTTGTTCAAGCAGTTCACCGATCACCAATGTCCACAGTAAAGGCGATAGAACGCCACCTTGTGGGCAGCCTCTGGTGTCTCTTATGCTCTTCGATACACCGCATAAGTCCAACTCAACCACCCTGGAAGACAGCATCTCTAACGTCCAGTTCTTTATAATTTTCGGAACACCCTTCCTATCAAGAGCGTTGCACGATGTATTATCAAAGGCTTCCTGAATGTCTATAAAAGCGCAAAGGGCGATTTCTTTATTACTTATAGCCTTCTGTATATCAGTACACAAGTAGTGTATGGCAGTTACGTTAAAATAACAAGAAATGCCTCTATCAGCACATGTATATGTTAGGCGACGGTATGCTGAAAGTACCAAATTTTTTAAAGTCAGCATATGTCAGCAAATGAAATGTCAACATATGCATTGCGTCCACACGATATGTTAAATTCGGGATGATGATATATATGTTGAGTCGTGTGAGAATTTGTTTAAAAAGTCAAATAAATTTGACAATTCTCTTTCTTTATTACTAATTTGTGTCAATTATCGCTTTTAGTGCAAAAACTAATATATTTGGTGTGTAATTAATATTTAAAAACAAAAACAACGTCATCAGAGGATGTATCTCTAGCCGTTATTCTGACTGCATTTGTTTTTGATGGTGATGAAGAATTAAAAGAAAAACGACGCAGAATTTGGCAAAAGAAATAGATAGAAAGAAGAGAGGAGGAGGGGTTCTGAGCAAAATTATACAAGGAATTGAAAGAAGACCAATTTATATACTAAAACTTTCTAGGTATGGATATTCAACAGTTTAACAATTTGCTTAGTTTGGTGTCTCCATTAATTACAAAACAGGACACTGTAATGCGTAAAAGTATAACAGCAAGGGATCGACTCATTTTGACACTTCGTTTCTTAGGTAGTGGTGATTCGTTTTCTTCACTACAGTATCTGTTTCGTATTCCTAAGCAAACTATTGGCACCATTATTCCAGAAGTGTTGGATGCGATTTATACAGTCCTTTTAGACAAATATATGAAGGTAAGAGGAATCATTCAATTATTGTTTTTGTGCTTGCACATTAAAACTTCTATTTTCTCACACATACTATTGTAAATGCCAGCAACTGCAATAGAATGAAAAGCTATAGCAGATAAATTTGATGAACGTTGGCAATTTCCAAATTGCATCACCGCTGCACGGTGATTGGAATAATGGTAGCGCCACCAAATTCTGGCAGCTTTTATTACAATTATAAAGGTACGCGCAGCATTGTATTAATGGGAGTTGTAGATGCTGAATACAAATTCATAAATGTATGTTGATGTTGGTCGTAATTGACGATTTTCTGATGGTGGAGTATTTAATCGCTGTAGCTTTGCAAAAGCAATGGACAACAAAAAATTGAACTTACCAGATCCAACTGTATTGTCAGGACGAGAATTACGTGTTTCGTATTTACTTGTTGCAAATGATGCTTTTGCTATGCGACCAAACCTTTTGAAACCGTATGCTCAACGTGGTTTGACAATGGTACAGAGTTTATAACTATTGTTTAAGCTGTGCACGTCGTACTTCACAATTGTATGATCACAACTGATCAATATGATGAACATTGTGTGTACAGTACAAATTCTACATTTTTTGCAACTTCAATTTTCTACAAATACTGCCGTTCAATCAAGTATGAGTGCTAAGGAAGTACAAAAAGAGTTTACTATGTATTTTGTAGAGGAAGGTGAACTAGACTGGCAGTATAAACAATACTAATTTTTAATATTTATTGATTTTGTTTATTTAATGCATATAATATAGTTAATAAAAAATTCATATCATGTTATTTTTTAGTCATTATTGCAACTTTATTCAATAGAATTTTCAGTTTCATCCATAATGTCCATTAGAGCGCGAGCCAATTTTCTTTTAGCAAGCATTCCTTTTTGAAGAGGAAGACTGCGCAACTCAGCAGCAACGTAAGCACCAAAAGTATCAAATCAGTCTTTTGCTTCTGTTTTTTCTGCTATTTTACAAATCGTCTTCGCTGCCATTTCTTTGAATACATCAGAATTAGACGATGATTGTGACGGCAGCATTGGTGGCACTGATGGTATTTTTTTAGCACGTTTTGGTAATGCTGCTTCACATTCCTTTTCTGACGAATTCGAGTCTTCGACAGGCTGTCATCAAAATAAAAATAAAATAAATCGAGTTAAAACAATTTCATAATATAAAAATCTGTAGTTTACTAGTGTCATTGAAGAAATTGATTCGCTAGTTTGAGACGTTTCATTCACGTCTAAAAACATCATTGCGTTGAAATATTTCCAAACAATGGATCCTCCAGCAGCTGAGCCGGATTTTTGCTTTTGCTCAAGTTTGTTTTAAATGTCACTCACAGATTTGACCACTTAGCTTTACATTCGTCTGCAGTTCGTTCTCCTATAAAATCAAAAATTTCTTGCCATGCTGGTGTTTTTGGCAATTTATATTGTGGAGAACTGATGTCCCAAAGCGTTGGACGTTCTTCAACAGCATTGATGAGTTTTATAATATCATCGTTAGACCATTCAATATAAACTTTTGGTCGAATTTGTTTGTATTTCTTTCGTACTTTTTTGACTGCCTGTACTTTTTCAGGTGCATCAAAGCCACAAAATGATTCCAAACCGTCTGTAATTTCCAACAAATCTGTAATAATTGCTTCCATTTCTGTATATATTTGTTTGAAAATAAAAAGAGAATTTGTTATTGTACGGAATAGTAATATGAAAAATATATTCTTTTGTATAATGACTCACCAATTACAAATATCTACCAACATATAAACGTTTATTTTTACTATATTTAAATTTTTATAATGATATAAGTTCTCTTTTTTATACTATGTTCACACGGCAAAGTGAAACACTTGTTTTGCTCTCTGAAACACGATTGTGAACCCTGGTGTTCAGACGATGGTTCTTGTTTCATTTTGATGTTTACATATATATCCTTCTGTACTTTAAAATACGCTTCACTATTTCTTTTTTTCCATTTTTATTTTAATATGTATATATACGCCTTTTTTTAATTTAATATTTTTATATATATTTTTGCACACATTAATTTTCTCTTTTTCTTTGTTTATATATTTTGTGACAGCTAGTTCAGATAAACTTGCGATAATTTGTTATCAAAATTGGAGATGATAGTAAATTTATAGTGTTTCGCAGCAAGTTTCATAATGAAACATGATGTTTCGCTCTCCAATTTTTATTTGGTGAACCATGATGTTTCAACCATGTTTGGAGCGCGAAACACGAATCAGAGCGCGAACCCCGGTAATTTCAATACGTGTGAACATAGTATTAAACACAATGTCAAAATTCATATATACCGTTTTGTTTTAATCAGAGCTCCGAAATCTTCGCTCAAATTCGAGTAGAGAGTGAAACTCGCTCGAATTCGAGCGCGAGTACTCCTGCGAGTGAAAAAAAAATATCGAGTGTACTCTATTTTTCTATGCCACTCGAATAAGAGCGCATATGCTTTGCTCGATTTCGAGTGCGAGTAAAATACGCTCGAAATCGTGCAGATTATACTCTTGCCGAGTACTCTTTCAGTCTTTCTCGTATTAAAAAAAATTTTCCACTTAATTTTTTTAGACAATTGTTAATTCCACAAATTGTGTTGTTTCCTTCAAAGTCATAACGAAAATATTTTCGAGTTTCATTATTTATGTCTTTATTGTTCATTATAATATAGAAAATATAAGTAAACTTTTAAAAATATAATACAACTTTTTTTATAAAACCAACTAATTGCTCCGCACACGCGCACTGTATGGAAAGACTGAAAGAGTACACAAAAACCACACGCACACACAAGTCAGCAAAGACAAACAGTTTCTATTTTTCCACTCGATTTTACTCTTAAGAGTAAACTCTCACTCTATTTCGAAGATTTTTACTCCCACTCTTATTTTTTAAAAATGAGTACTCGCGAGTACTCCCACCTAACACAAACGAGTGGAGAGTAAACTTTTTGTAACACTCGTAATCTTCGAGTACGCTTCTTCGCGAATATTTTTCACTCGCGAGTAAAATCGAGTGAATGTGAGCTCTGGTTTTAATCAATGGTTCCATAGGTGTAAAATGCGGTAACTTTCCAAATCTAAGAGAAAATATGGCAAATCAGGCAGTACTGCTCATGCATAATATGAGAGCAGGGTTGAAATATTAATTCTACGTGCTATCAAATTTGCCGTATGCTGAAAAGCTTGCATACACTTTTCAACAAATCTCAAATATGTCAACATATATAATATATTTGTTAAAAATGTAAAATATGGTATCTACACCATATGCTAAGATCGTGAACATACGTTTGTTGATAACGTTAACAAATGGGCTTCACATGTGGTTAAGCATACGTATGTTGACAAAATTTTGTGTCTACACGATATCCTGGCACTGGTAACAAATTGTTCAGCATATATATGCTGATTCAACATATCGTCTAGAGTCTAGACTAAGCTTAAGGGTGCACCAAGATTTGTATACCTGCACAAACATGTTAAAAGCATGTAAAGCTGACAGACTCTCTGAAAGTATTTCTCACAGGCATGTGCACTACCTCAGCTAACAACAGAACTGGAAATATTCTCTGTTCTGTGCACATACATGTTGGTGTGTGTATTTCTGTGTGCGCGCCACGAGTAGTATAAAAGGCGATCAATTGTTAAACGACAGTCAGTTGGCTGGCAGCTTGCGATGCGACAAGAGCTAGTTTACCCCCTTATTCATAAAAATTATGAGAGTCTAATAACAGCGTAATAAAACAAAATTTCATATGAAATTTGCTCTATTACACTCTTATAACACTCTCATAATTTTTATGAATAAGGGGGTTATTATATAGAGGGATCGCCCGTACTTGATAAACATCTTGTGGTAAAAAGTAGCTAGAGAAACCTATACACATAGGAGTCTTTTCCAACTACTGGGAAGAATTGGTTATTGAGTGAGGGCTCGCCCGGCTACATAACTATTTGTTCTCAGGGCAAGGTTTGGGCAGGAGTAGTTATTGACTGAGAGATCACCGGCTTTATAACTACTTGCACTTGTTGTCCTGTTAAGGTCGGGGAGACGAGGATTGCATTCAGGGATCTCCCATTGCGATCCTTAAGTCAGCTCGTGTAGGCTGAGAACAGTGGCATCGGTCGTCCAGCCACAGACCTCCACTAACACCGTCGCTGGATCGCTTGGGTACTCTTCGCTGTTCCATCCCCATATTTAAGTATAGATGTAAGGATACTTTAAGTAATATTTAGTATCAATAAACATTGAAAACCAATTGAATCAGTGAGCACTGATGATGAAGGTGTTGCGGCTTTCGAAAACAGCTGTTCTGCTCTGCTGTGTAAGTTGCATAAAATTGATGTTGACTTTCTTTTGTGCCTTGGAATATTTATCATGTCTTTCTGAGATTTAAAAACAAATTTCGAACTATTAGCCTATGAATCTTAATTCAATTTAATATAAAATTTTATTTAGTTTAGTCAGATATAATTTTTCACTATCTCTTATCGTTTTGGAATTATTCAGAAATAAATGGAGAAAAAAATTGTTTTGTGCAAAATTCGAAATTTTTTTCAGTTTAAAAATTTAATTAAAAAGAAGATAAAGCAAATACTGAACCTTTTGCCGAACAAACAACGACAATAGAAACAACAGCACTGAAGGTTGGTACGAGAATGAGAATAACTATATTTACTCGGTATGATCACGGTTGCCACTTTGGTAATTTTCTACCAAAACTGGTAACTTTTTTTTGCTTTGGTAACTTGGTAACTTCATTTTGATTTTGGTAACTTTTTGAATTTAATTTTTTTAATTTCTGTTCTGCTGTTCTTACTTGTTAACGTGCAAATCGCCTACGTGTAAATTGTGTTCCGCCGCTTACTGCCTTAAACAAATTTAAGCCGATGGTAACACTGTTCTAAACAAATAAGAAGTTTACTAAAACAACTGTGTCATTGCTTATCTTTCGCTCTAGTACAAACATCAAACGAAAGTGGAAGTCATGTGTGTTTAGATCGCATTTTGTTTTTGTTTATTTGTTTATGTTGTTGTTATACACATAGTATATAATTTGTCAAAATTGCAGTTGTTTGGTATGGATAGGTAAGATAATTATTTATTTACTGTTTTTTTCCTTTAAAACGGTTTCAAATTATATTTCAGATTTTTAACAAAAAAGCCAAGACTTTCTCAAGTCGAATGTATGCTAAGCAGCGATGATGAAGCAGAAACATCAAAAAATATGTAAATAACTTTAAAAGACATCGTGTAAAACAATTTGTAATAATATTTTATGTATTTACAGTGTTGAGAGGGAAAAGCCCAAAGAAATTAGAAAAGTTAGAGGTGAATGGATAAGAACTTTTTCGTGGCTCCAAGATAAAAATGGAAAATGTTTCTGTGTGGTATGTGAAAAGTCACTTACAAATCATTTATCGCATTTAAAGAAACATGAAACGAATGCTTCGCACATACAAAGCGAACACCAAAAGAAAAATTTAATTCAAATTGACAAGTTTTTGAGCGACGATCAGCGTTCCCTGGAAAAGAAGATAAGGCAAGCAGAATTAACCTTGGTAATGTTTTGTATTTGCCATAACTTACCACTACTATTAATGGATTTTCTACCCAATTTGCTTCGAGAATGTTGTCCAGATTCATGCATTGCAAAATCTATTAAATGTGGGCGTACTAAAGCAACACAGTTGGCCGAAACTTTAGGCAAAAAAGCGTCAGACAATATTACTACTGCCATGAGATCTTCAAAATTTTCTCTAATTGTCGATGAAACAACAGACTTGTCTAATAAGAAATGTTTGGTGTTAGTTGTAAGGTATTTTGATAGTGTCTCCAAGACAATTTGCGACAGATTTGTTGCACTATTAGAATTGGTTAAAACCAATGCTGATGCAATATATCAAGTAATACACAGCTTCTTCGATCAAAACAACATTCCAATAAAAAACTTAATTGGATTAGCGACGGATGGCGCAAGCACAATGGCAGGAGAATTGAATGGTTTAAAAACTAAGTTAAAGCGTGACACAAATTTGTTCTATATGAAATGCACATGCCATTCTCTGCATCTCTGTTCCAGCTATGCTTGCAAAAAATTGCCATCCAACATAGAAGATCTTTGCAGAAAAATTTATAATTTTTTTTCGTATAGCCCAAAAAGAGTTTCAGAACTAAAAGAATTCCAAGAATATTGTAATATTGAACCACATAAAATACTGGGTGTTTCTTTGACAAGGTGGTTAGCTCTAGAGCAAGTCATTTCTAGAATTTTGGAACAATGGCAGGCCTTACAATTATATTTTTTGTCATGTTCTTTAGAAGTAAATGGCATTAAGCCAATCGAAATTTCAAATATGTTAGGTAATGAAGAAATAAAAGTTTACATGATGTTTCTTTCTTACATATTAAAAATAATTAACAACTTAAATAAAGAGTTCCAGTCAGAAAGAGTTCGCTTACCATATTTGTATCAGCAACTTGAAATTAATTTCAAGCTTATTGCTTGTAACTTCATGGATGACAAGTATGTAAAAAGATGTGCATGTTTGAACGATTGTGATACAAATGATAACCGGTACTATTTGCCATTAATGAATGTATATATGGGGAGCGAATCAGAAAAATACTTAAATTCTGACCAATTTTCTGAGTCACAAAAAATTTTAATAAAAGGGCACATACGAAATTTTTACATAGAATTTCTCAATCAATTAAAAACCAGGTTTGATTTTAGCCGAAATGATTTAAAAGTGTTGTCAATTATAACACCTAACAAAATTTTAAATGAAACTAAAGATTCTATTTTAAATCTTTTAAATGAATTTTATTATTTGAAAAGTTGTGACAATGACACAATTGTTACTCAATGGAGTCTTCTTACTTTGTTATCAAATGATCTCAATCAAAACGATGATATTACTTCTTTTTGGGAAAACATAAGTTTAATAAAAAATGGGCTTAATGAATATAGATTTAAGGAATTGACTGATTTTATATTTAATTTAATGTGCCTTCCTCATAGCTCAGCAGCCGCTGAAAGAAAATTTTTTGATTTAAGTTTAATTAAAACCAAACTTAGAAATAAATTAGAATATAAAACATTAAACAACATAATGTTGGCAAAAGAATTGGCTGGTTCCAAAGACCAACATTATGTTTGGTCAGCTAAAGATTATATTAAATAATTTTTTTTCTTATTTCGTTAAAATGTGAAGTAGAATACCTGAAGTAATGTTATGTTTATGTTTTTGTTTTTGTTATGTTATTTTGTTTTTAATATATGAATAAGTGATTATAATTATATCTATACTAATATTATAAAGAGGAAAGATTTGATTGTTTGTTTGTTTGTTTGTAATGAATAGGCTCCGAAACCACTGGACCGATTTGAAAAATTCTTTCACCGTTGGGTTGGTAGATTTCCCGCGGGTGACATAGGCTATATTATATTTTGGAGCCACGCCCCCTTTCACGCCCTATTTTGTATAACTGACGGGTTATTAGGAAATTAAACCTTTGGGACAATTTTCCTGAAATTTTCACAGCATATAAATGGGACTTTGGCATGATTAATAGGCTACCTACTTTTCGACCACACCCTCTTTAACGCCCACTTTAAAAAAAAAAAAACTTCCGTGCGAAGCCGTGGCAGTTAGCTAGTATAATATAAAAATATATATGTACTGAATTTATTTAAGTTTTTATCAATAAAATTCAAAAATGGTAACTTTTGGTAGCTTTTTGGTCAAATTTTGGTAGAAAAAAATTTTTGCCAGTGGCAACCGTGGGTATGATGTGTGTGACTCTCAAAAGTAGATTTTATTCCAGTGGTGGGCACCGTCAATGCATTGGTAAATTGAGTATGTGTTGAGCTTGCGAGCTACCCACCAAACAAAAAGCCAAGCGCTTGAAAGATAATGGTGCATTATATATTTATATTTACCAAATCGTTAACTGTGGTTAAAGCCTACTGACGATTTGGTAAAGCACCAATGAAATGCATATAGACATTGCTTAACCACCAACAAATAAATTTCATTTATATATAAAAATAAAACTTTTTCTAAGTAAACAGTCAAATGAAAAAAATTAAAAAAGATAGGACAATAATTTGTTATGTGTTCCATTCAAGAAAAAAAAAATATAAAAGAATGGTTGCTTGCTGGAGCATAACACTGAATATTCGCCAAAAAAAAAAAAAAAATACGCGGTTGGATGTATCAAACATAATAAGCTTTGATATCTGTCGGCATGGAAGATCATTTTCATATGGGAAACATATTCAAAATATTTTTGATAAGATTTTGCAGAGACTAATTAATAATACTAAGTGTATTACTAAATTAAGAGACTTATTATAGTCCGTTATTGGAGGGAAATTGTATAAAAGGCATTGTATATTATCGAAAGCATTGTTTATGACAAAATATTATTCGTATATCATCATGATTGAAATTGTTTGCTGGACAAATATTCTGGAAAAATATATAAAAAAATTCGTAACCATCCGCCTGATATTCATTCGTCGCTGTCTCATCGACGACTAAATTAAAGAGGGTAAGAATACGTGTGAATGATCTCAGCACCAGTGTTGTCAGATAATTTTTTTTCTTCGCCCCAAAAAAATTTAGAAACCCCCTAGATTCTACACTTTTTCTCAAAAAACCGCTAAAGCAGAAAAGTTTAAGTAGTAATTTGGTTTCATCATTCTTATCTCTATTAAATTTGAAGTGAGGTATTATCATTCTTACGCGAAAAGCACGAATACCTATATATTTATTTTTTACTTTTTATAAAAAGCCCTCAAAAATATATCTGCAATCTTTCTTTCTTTCTTTTGTAAGAGACGGCTTGAGGAAGTTTGTTACGGGTACATGTACTTCTTTTGTTTGGGATGAAATTCCAATATGTTTTTTCGTATTTTGTTGTGCAATAAGGTCTCCTGTTAGCCACCATAATGCTTTTAGAATATTTGCATAAAGCTTTGTAGTTGTCTCCCTGGACAGGGGCTAACCAATCTGAAATATAATTTTGCATTTATTGTGTTTAAAATTTTATTAAATATACAATACCTTTAAAGTGCTGATCTGCTTCCCACTCCTTTTTATATTTTTGTTTATATATGTTATCCTTTTTTGGAATATTGGTAATAAATTGTAAAGATGAACAAGTTTTTGAAATTTATATTTTGCAGTTCAAGGGAAACCAACAAAATTGATTTAACGAGAAAAATGTTTTAATGTTTGTATTTGCGTGATTACTTTGTAAACCGTCATTTCGATACATCTTCGACATGCTCAGTTGTTAAATTATGTACTATTATGTACCAAACTATAAATTCGAAAATCCCCTAAAAATCCCCTAAATAAAATTTTTGTACCCCCAAATTTCCCCCTAAAGAATATTAACCCCTAAATCTGCCCCTAAATAGAAGAAAACCCCTAAATCTAGGGGAAAAACCCCTAATCTGACAACACTGCTCAGCACAATTGTGCTATGAAACGCCCGTATCTGTTTTATTCTCACATGCAACCCGCGGCAACTTCTGGCCTTCCTGATGTTTTGTTTACTGCATTACACATATTTGATCAATATTGGATACCTGCGGTATATTGACAATAAAATCTACATTTTTTAATCGATTTTTATGGTTTATAGCTTATTTTATTTTTAAGATATGTAGCTCTCAGAAAAATGTTCAAAATGTTGAATATTTTCTTTATGTTTTGTTTAATTCCATTTTTAAACTAAAAAAAATTACTAATTTTGAACGATAAAAATGTTTTTCTCCATTAATTTCTGAATAATTTCAAAACGATAAGAGATAGATAAAAATTATATTCGACAACAGTAGCAGGATAAAAGGACAGAAAATTTCAAATTGAATTCCCATTTGCCTTTACTGCCATTATGCTTTATCATCTCTATTTAAATAATACAAGAAAGATATATTCACAAGCGAATTATTCTGTGTGTAGTAAAGTTGTTATTTATTTGGGTATAAGTATTTATTAATATATTGTTGAGTTAAATATTTGTTCAAATCAACTTTAATATTTATATGAAAATTTGTGGCAAAACTCTTTGACTTTTATCGAGGGGATTGAGCTTGTACATTATATGTTTTGCCACATATACTATGTATTTGGTGCACACATGTACATACGACTATGCATGTACCGTGTTATTGAGTGTTATATGTAGTACAAAATCATGAAGGTAACCTTGCAAATCATACCAAAGGGAGTTTGATGGAAGATACAAATGAGATGAGGAAAGTGTCTTATACATTTGTATATCATACCAAAGTGGCTTATGGCAGAGTTAAAAAAAATTCATTTGCATTTAAATTAATTTTGTTATATTCGCTTTTTGTGTCAATGTTTGTGTTGATGGTTTGATGTTAATAAGTCGTCTAAGGGCAGCATTAGCGTAGCTTAATTAGAACTAGAATATATTTTTATTTTTCTTTCATTTGATCCTTATATTTTTTTTAATATTTGTTAAGAAAATAAATAGAAAACTGCGTTTCATTTTATTAACATACAATAACAAGTGACATACGCACAAACTTATAAAATTATACTAAATAAAATGAAGAAAGTATATTCCAAATAAATTATTCAATGTTCTATTTGTATTTTGTAAATATTAAAAATGTCATTGCAAATTTTATCAAAAATAATTTTGATAACAAAAAG
This sequence comes from Linnaemya tessellans, assembly GCA_951800035.1. Taxonomy (NCBI): domain Eukaryota; kingdom Metazoa; phylum Arthropoda; class Insecta; order Diptera; family Tachinidae; genus Linnaemya; species Linnaemya tessellans. The sequence continues at coordinate 87,746,389 of OX637535.1, read as the reverse complement.
CTTCAATCACTTAAGTGGAAATCGAAACGGCAATTTCACTGTAACACACCACTCAGTAGTCTACCTGCCGGCCAAATGTGACTATCAATATTACTCATGACTACTTATCGTTAAACTTATCTTATACCTCTGAACGCCTTTCAAAAATATTAAATATGTATAATTTACAAACAAAAAGAAAAAATCCGTTTCATGTACCCCAAAGAGTTCTAATTGTCCAACCGTAGAATAGTCTTTTAAATTTTTTGGGTTTTAATACCAATTTATTTATTTCTTCTTGATATACTCGTATAAAGTAGGTATATCCATCATTAAAATTAGGAACTTATATGGCTACTTTTATGTACTAACAAATTTAGATTTTCCAACCCTGGAACCGAATTTTTAATTTTAAAATTTGTAATACCAATTAATTCTTCCTGAAGTATAAAATAGGTTTAATTCAATAAAAACTTGAACTTTCCAAACCTGGAAACGAAATTTTAATATTTTTTTACCAATGTAACGCTTAATAGCCATGAAATAGTTTTATTTAAGAAAAACTTAAAATATTTAACCATTTTGGTCACATTCATGTACCACAAAATATTGTAGTTATCCAAACCTGGAATCGAAATTTTGAATTTTTTTAATATTTGATACCAATTTTGTTTTTCCTTAATTAAAGCATAGTTTTAATTAGTAAAAAACCGACGTTAGTTGCCTTTTTGGTTGCTTTTATGTATAGAAAAAAAAATTCAATTTCCCATCCCAGGAAGCGAATTTTAATATTTTTCTTTTACCAATGCTAGTCTTTATTAGTTATAAAGTTGTTTTATTTAAGAAAACCTTAAAATTTGCAACCATTTTGACCGTTTTTATGTACTGCAATACATATATTGCATGTACAAAAAAAGGCTTTAAATTTTCCAACCCTGGAAGTGAAGTTTTAATTTTTTTTTGCTTTCATATCAATGCAACTCTTCATGAGGTATCAAGTATTTGTATATAAGAAAAATTAAAATTTTTTAACCATTTCGGTTACTTTTATGTAAAAAAAATATTACAATTTCCCAACCAATTTTAACAATTTTAGTTGTTACATGTACTACAAAATACTGAATGTGCCAATAAAAAACTTTTAATTTCCCATACCTGGAAAAAAATTTTTATTATTTTAGTTTTTAACAGACCATTGAGGCATCCCAAAGCATGAAATAGGTTTAATTTACAAACAAGCAAAAATATAATTGGTTTTTGGTATTAATTTTGCGTCGAGAAATAGGTGTAAACTTGTCGTTCTAACTTTGCAATATCCTCTTAGAAAAGTATGCACTTGCTTTAATGAAATGTATAATTTTATAGAATTTTCTCCGAACATCAATTTCATTGAACGTATTGTTATAACATTTTTAAACCAGTAATAATTCTATCTTATAATTTATATATATTTTACACAAAAATTTTTATATTATTATAGTGTTCTTATCAATGTCCGTAAAGGATTAAATTTTATTTTAAAAATTACTTTTTAATCGTTATATTCCGAGTTAAATTTTTCGCTTCGAAAACAAAAGTTATTTTCTCAGATTTATTTATTCCTCAGAGAATAATTTTTTTTTGGATTTATTTAGATTCCTCAGTTATTTCTTGATTTTTATTTATTCTACAGGAAATAAAAGTTATTTCTAGATTAATTGATCTTATTGATTTAAAAGCATGTCTTTGCACGTCTCGTAACAACTCTTCTTCGCCAAGTCGTTCATCACCAAGTTCTTTTTTCCAAGAAAAAATAAGAATGAATAAGTCAATAATTTTCTGAATCATTAATAAAAATCAACAAATAACTTTTTTTTTAAGGAATATATAAACATTAACTTAGTGCTTTTTGTTTGTTATGTATCAAGGTTCTTACACCAAATCATCAGTAGACTTTAACCTAATTCCAAAATAACAAAACCTCTTAGCTTATACATAAACTCCCAAAAATGAATTGAGAATTACACAAGCAAAACCATAGGATTTGAAATTCAAGAAAACACAACAAACAAAATACAAATACACTTTAGCCATAAAAGAACAAAGAAATAAAATAAAATAAAAACGTTTTGTGTAGATTTTGTTTTTCATTGTGCCTGTTTTTATATACTTTTATTGTTTGCCAACGGCAGATTAATTGTATGAAGGTGGAAAAACATAATAGATTTTTTGACCACATAACAAACAAAAAGTACTAATTTAATTGAGACAATATGTCGAATAAACGATTATAAAAATTAACTTTTAATAACTTTTATTTTGTGGGAAAAAAATAAAAAAAAACAAATGTATAACGTCTATTTTATGAGGAATAAATAAAAATCAAAAGATAAACTTTTATTTTGTAAGTGAAAAATTAAACTCATGATAAAATAATGCAATTTTAATTTTTAAAATATTAAGATTGTAACTGTTATGGTCCCTGATTAGTACGAGTTACGTGTACTAGCTTTGTTTCTTTTTTAATAAAAGTGCGGTTGCTGATTTTTGAATAACGGATATGTTCACAACGTAATTACAGCTTTTGCCAAGGAAGCTTAACGAGGTCACCCCAGTAGTCCAGGTGTTTATCAGTTACATACCAGACTAATGCCAAAAGTTTGCGCACAAACCACATAAATTGTTGCTTTCGTTTCATATACATATGGTTACATATCTATAATAGTACTAGATATATATTGAAACACACTATTATTAATATAATTAGTAAAACTGGTACAAAAATATTAACATATCAATGATGGAACAAAAACTTCAGAAAATGGGACATGAAGAAAATAATCAAACGGTAAAACGGGTATTAAAACAATTATGTGTTAACATCAGGTTTATACAGTTCTCGTATTCAATTTCCTAATAAAATTTATTTACGCTGCAATTACACATGCAAGTATTGGCATGCCATTGTTGTATACGTATTATCAACGAAAAATTATTCGAAATAGTCGAATCTCATGCAATTTGCTTTTCTGTCTACACATGCCATTGCTAGTTCATTTTCAAAATGACGTCGAAGCGTAAACTTAAATTTTGATTCCATTTCAACTTTTTGTTTTGTTTCTTATGTAGAGTTACCGAGTTCACCATATAGTCGCATTTTTGGGGAAAAGGTTAGCTCTTTAATTAACAAACTTGCTATTTTTTATGCTTATTTCAAGAAATACTGCATAATAATACATTAAATAAGTTAAAACTTTAATTACAATTTTACTGTAATCCAGAAAGTTTGCATTAAATTTTTGGCAGGGTAACATTGATTATCGTTTTGACATTTAGTGGCATGCAAGTGCCAAATTTTTACTCGCTCGCAAAAAGTTGTAAGTGTATTGACTTTTTCGAACTCCCAGTGGCATGTGTAAACGCTAAGTTAAATGGGAACTGTTATCATATTCAACTAAGGCACCTAATAAGTGGTGACAAACACAATACACATGAGCACTGATGATGAAAGCGTTGCGGATTTCTGCTCTGCTGTGTAAGTTTTTTTTTTATCATGGACCAGCTCTCAGGGGATGATCCCTATATATGCAATGCATTGCGCCGGAACTGAAAACGAGGGGATAGTATAGAGGGGACAGATTAGGAAAGATGAGAAGATAGACACTTTTTTTGTAGCTATTTCAAACTATGAATAACTAAATACTAATGTTGACTTTCCTTTATGCCTTGCAATATTTATCATGTCTTTCTGAATTTAAAAAAAAAAATGTCGAACAATTAGCCTATAAATCTTAATTCAATGTAATTAACATATTAATATTTTTATACCTAAGCCTCTTAAGCTAAATAAAATAAACCAAGCGTTTGAAACAGTCAAAATACAATATAAGAGTACAATGTCTGATAATACCTTAAATAGATTTTCAATAACTGAATCATATTAAGGGTGCTGTTGGCTGAACTTAACACAAGACTATGAAGCGGGGGGTCCTGAGTTCGACTCCGCTCTCAGTCATGAATATTGTGTCGAATTCTTCTAATCAGCATTAGGGAATTGTTGTGTTAGTTGTTGTCAGCCTGTATCAGTGATGAAGGCATGGCACTGGTCACTGAACATAACTGGCAGCGATTGCCATTATCATATACTAAAAGCAGAGGAATAGCACCTCGTCGGCCCTGTAGCAAAATATAGCCGGCGAAGTAAAAGTTTTAAATAGCTACAAAAAATTCTCTTTTTTTATACCCTCCAAAAAAGAATTTGGAGGGTATATTCACTTTGTCATTCCGTTTGTAACGCATCGAAATATCCATCTCAGACCCCATAAAGTATATATATTCTTGATCAGTGATGAAATATAAGACGAACTGAGCATGTCCGTCCGTCCGTGTGTGGAAATCACGATTCAGTCCAAACCAAAAGAGCTAGACTTTTGAAATTTGGCATAAATATATTTCGAAGCTTAGAGCAAGTTAAGTTCGAAGATGGGCTAAATCGGGCAAGAGGGGAAAAAGTTCCCCTAAGAAGAACTAAACCAACCCAGAAAAAACAACTTAATTTTTAAAGTTTTTTGGTTATTTTGTTAAACAAATGATATATTTTTATGTCAAATATGGTCCAACTCCTTAAACTTGGAGCCATTAAATAAAATAAAAATATTTTTGACCCCGCCCACTTTAGTGGGCGTTATTATAGGCAAAAATAGCATAAAAATTTAACAAATTGTTTTACTTAAACCTACATTACTTAAAAATAACATTTTTAAGCTTTAATGGCGAATGATATAATGTCAGACCCATTCGTTATAAAGCAAAGTTTTTTATTTTATTCATTTATTTTATATACTTATATTTATTTAAATTGAATGTTAAAAATAACTTTTATGCAATGTTAAAACTAAACAAATTTGAAAAAATTATTTAAAGTTGTTTGTTTCTGCTCTATTTGCAAACTTTTTTGAACAGCTTCTTCTTGTATATCTCTTAAAACTAATGATTTCGAAAAAGAAATATTATTTTGTTGACTCCATTGAATGCACTTGTCCAAACATTTAATTACTTCAGCATGTTTTATTCTTGTTTCATTATCGGCCATTAGAACTACAATGTCTACACTATTTTGTTCATTCTCGTCGTTTTCTCCGTCTAACATGAAATTATCATTTTGGTTCCAAACATTTAAATCTTCTGCATTATATATATATATATATATATATATATATATATATATATATATATATATATATATATAAAGTATATATATATATATATATATATATATATATATATATATATATATATATACAGTATACATATATATATATATATATATATATATATATTGGAGTTGAATAAACCCGCGCACCAGGATACAAGTGAATTCAGGGCGACAGTAGAATCGGTACTAGGTCAGGTCGCCGAAGTAAGGGCAATATCCCATGAGGTTAGAGTCGAGATTAGGGATATAGATGAGGTAACCTCTAAGGAGGACGTTTATGAAGCCCTCATAAAAGCATCCGACGATTTGAAATCTCTGCAGCCTGCTGCAATTAGATCGTTGAGGAGAGCGTATGGAGGAACGCAAACTGCCACCATTGGCGTAAGTGCTGCCATAGCTAGCCGTCTTGTGCAGATGGCGAAGATACGCATTGGTTGGGTCGTCTGCCGAATACGCGAAAAGGCAACGCCGATAAGGTGCTTTAGATGCCTAGATTATGGACATAGGGCCGCAAATTGTAAGGGGAAGGACCTTTCTAATAATTGCTTACGGTGTGGCGAAACCGGCCACAAAATTGGAACGTGCTCCAAAAAACCGTCGTGTTTGCTTTGTAGGAATGCAACAGACACCGCTAGTGATCATGTCACCGGAGGTGTAGTTTGTCCGTACTACAAAAAGGCGCTACAGAAACTTAAGGTTTAAAACCAAACTTAAGACATCAAAATGCGTATATTACAGTTAAATCTCAACCATTGCCAGGCAGCACAAGAGCTTCTTAAGCAAAGCGTTCGAGATTTAAATGTAGACGTCGCTGTGCTGAGTGAGCCATATAGGACCATGGGATCTGTAAATTGGGTTTCTGATAACACGGATACATCGGCGATATGGAACACCAGCACCTTAACACTGCGGGATAGAATAACATCACAATGTGGGTATGCCCGAGCCACTATCTCTGGTATCACATTGTACAGCTGCTATATTCCCCCTAGGTATTCTATAGAGGACTTTCGAAGCATAGTTGATAATATAGTAACAGATGCAGCCACCAAGAACCCAGTCATAATAGCAGGTGACTTTAATGCGTGGGCTGTTGAATGGGGCTGCCCCTTGACGAATGCAAGAGGTAGAGTGCTCTTGGAAGCCTTTTCTGCATTGAGCGTTGTACTCATGAATAATGGGGTTGAACAAACTTTCAGACGAGGTGATGCTGGTTCGGTAATTGACATTACGTTTGCCAGTAGCAGCATCACAAGCCAGGTGAACTGGAGAATATCTGACATTTATACTCATAGCGATCATAGCGCTATAATCATAGATGTACAAGATGAACAGCACCATGTGGCTGTACAAGCACGAGACTTGACAGGCTGGAAGATAAATACCTTTGATAAGGATATCTTCGCAGCTTGTATGGAGAACATGCAATTGAATGGTTCGGCTGAAGATATGGCAGAACAATTAGTGAGCCATATCACGAGTGCGTGCAATGTGAGCATGACGAAGCGTAAAAGGTCACCAAATAAGCCTCCAGTTTACTGGTGGAATGGTGAAATTGCTAGGTTGCGTTCGGAGTGCATAACCTCCCGAAGGCAGTATACAAGGACGCGAGGTAGTCTAGAGAACAGTGTACACCATCAAATATATAAGGATAAAAGGAAAGCGTTGAAGATTGCAATACGTAGGAGTAAGCGCAGTTGTTTCCTTAATATATGTGAGGAATTAGATGGTAATCCTTGGGGCCTTGCATATAAACTGGTAACCAAGAGACTTAAATGTCTTGGTCCATCGCCGCCAAGAGAGGAGCCTATTCTCAGGGGAATTGTAGATCATCTCTTTCCCCAACAGGAAATTCCTACGTGGCAAAACAGCTATTCGGCTGCATTTTCCGATATTCCTCCGGTTACGATTTCCGAGATAGAAGGCGCTGTCTCGAAATTTAAAGACAATAAGGCGCCAGGCTTAGATTGTATTCCAAATATGGTGCTAAAAGAAGCTGTCAAACTCCACCCTGAGTACTTCTTGAAGGTAATAAGCGCATGCTTGAGCCAGGGAATTTTTCCAACAATGTGGAAAAGACAAAAGCTGGTACTGTTACCCAAGGATAATAAGCCGCTAGACGACCCCTCCTCTTATCGTCCACTGTGTATGATAGATACGAGTGGGAAACTGCTAGAAGGTATAATCTGTAGAAGATTGGAAGGCTGTGTTGAAGCTAAGAACGGTTTATCAAATAACCAATATGGCTTCAGGAAAGCAAGATCAACAGTGGATGCTATCAAGGTTGTAGTAGAAACTGCTGCTAGGGCTATCCAAGGGGAGCGGTGGAGAAATGGAACTAAGGAGTATTGTGTAGTCGTAACCCTAGACGTAAAGAATGCCTTCAACACGGCAAACTGGGGACGTATTGTTGAAGCCTTAGCAAGATTAGACATCCCAGGGTATTTACTGGCAATTATACAGGATTATTTCCGAAATAGAGAGCTAGTTTATGACACCGATAAAGGTACTAGGAGACGCCAGATAATTGGCGGTGTGCCTCAAGGATCAGTACTTGGCCCACTACTGTGGAACGTCATGTACGATGGAGTATTGAGGTTAAATCTACCTGAGAAGGCAAAGATAGTTGGATTCGCAGACGACATAGCGTTAGTATGTGAAGCAAAAGAGTTGCTAGAGGCGGAAACCATTGCAAATGCCAGTATTCAGATCGTTAGGTCTTGGCTCAGGTCAATGGGTCTAGCTCTAGCTGACCATAAAACAGAGGCGGTTCTGATTAGTAGTCGGAAACGTAGGGAAACCATTAGGCTTAATATTGGTACGTGTAGCATAGAATCCAGGGAATGTCTAAAATACCTTGGAGTCATGATTGACACACGTCTATCTTTTCATGAGCACTTTAAGTATATAGGTGCCAGAGCATCGAAGACCTGCTCAGCTTTATCCCGGATCATGCCAAATACAAGAGGTCCGAAATATCTGCAGAGGAAATTGATCTCTAGTGTAGTTAAAAGCATTATCCTATATGCATCCCCTATATGGTCAGGTTCGCTGAGATATTCTACGTATGTGAATCTGATATCCCCTGTGTATAGGCTGGCCGCCCTGCGAGTATGTAGCGCATTCCGAACTGTGTCCGACGAGGCAGCTTTTGTCATTGCCGGTATGATGCCCATCGAATTAGAGGCGATATCGGACAGTACAAATGGTGTGACAGATTTGTGCCTACGTAAGTGGCAGGCACGATGGACAGCGACTGATAAGGGAAGATGGACTTACTCACTGATACCTGACATCAGTACATGGTTATCAAGAAAGCACGGTGACTTGAACTACTATATTACACAGTTTTTGACTGGACATGGTTGCTTCAGGTCGTACTTGTACCGTTTCGGACATGACAGTATTCCGTTTTGTCCGAGCTGTGATGGTAATGTCGTGGAAGATGCCGAACATGTGTTCTTCATCTGTCCACGATTCAATAGTAGAAGAGAGTGCTTAGAAGCAGATTTAGGGCGTAGAATTAGGCCGGACAACATAGTTCCAACCATGTTGGAATCTTTGTACAACTGGACGTGTGTATGCAATTTTGCAAAATTCGTTCTGTTAGAACTTCGTAGGTTAGAAGAGATTCGCAGAAGAATCTCTTTAGGTTAGATTAGGTCTAGGATCTATTCCCACCCTGTGATGTAAAGCCTTACGGCAGTACCACAGGGAAAGGTTTTGGGTCAGTGTAAAGGGGTGTTTTAGCGTGTTAAAGTCTCGCACTCCTGGCAAACACCATCACTGCCAGGGTCTTTCGATGATTTCATCCCATTCATCCCATGAATAAAAAAAAAAAAAAAAAAAATATATATATATATATATATATATATATATATATATATATATATATATATATATATATATAGTATATATATAGTGTGTATTTCTATTAATATTTGCTTTGTAAGCATGCCATAAGTTTTTAAATAACCGCATTTGAAAAATAAAGTTACAAAATTGTCTTAATGGGGTACAACTTCTGCATCTATATATACCATATAGATAATGGTATAAATAAATACAAATGTGTATACCGTCCAAAAGAGAACTAGAGGGTATATTCACTTTGTCATTCCGTATGTAACGCTGCGAAATATTCCTCTAAGACCCTATAAAGTATATATGTATATCCTTTAATTTAAGACGATCTAGCCATGTCCGTCCGTCTGTGGAAATCACGCTACAGTCCAAAAGCCAGACCCGTGAAATTTAGTATAGATGCATTTTGAAGGACTGCACAGGTTAAAAGTTCCCCCAAGAAGAACTAAACCAACTTCATAAAAACAACATAATTTTTATTTTTTTTTAATAGTAAATAGATTTGTTTAAGCTTTTAGGTTATTTTATATTAATAATTATTGTTCGATATTTTGTTAACCATCGGTTAGCTTCTTCAGGAAATTATTTAGTTTTGTCAAAGAATTTTCTTTTCAATTAGTATATACAAAATTTTTTAACAACATAAATTTTAAATATTAAAAAATACTAACTCTAAAGTGTATAAATACTATAAATTAGTAAAATTTTATATATTAAAACTTACTAACTCAAAAATGTATAAATATTATAAATTTTAATTGTATATAGGGTACGCAATCTAATGTTCTTTTTTCAACTAGTGCTTATTTCGTGAATGGCTGCACTTAGCTCATGTCTGATTTGACAGATAATTAGTTTTATCCTTCCGCTAAACGAATATGATTGTGTATACGCTTGAACAACGCTGGGAAATATGGGCGTGCGATCGACTTACAGAAGATGCCGATTTTGCCAAAAAAAAAATCATCTTTTCAGATGAAGCTAATTTTGATCTTGGCGGGTACGTAAACAAGCAAAATTGTCGCATTAGGGGCACAGAAACCCCGCACGCATACATAGAGAAGCCGACGCACCCAAAACGAGTCACTGTTTGGTGCGGATTTTGGTCCAGAGGCATAATTGGTTAATTTTTCTTCGAAAATGAGCAAGGAGTGGCCGTTACCGTCAATGGCGATCGTTATCGAGCCATGCAGCCATTTGAATGAAATTATTTTCCATTATTAAACGGAAGGATTGTACTTTCAAATAAGAAAGAAATTTGAGAAAATATTCAGTACTTTTTTTATAGCATTTAAAAAAAAAAAAAGTTATTTGGCGGACCCTATACAATAATATAATCAAATCGGTATGAAAACTTTCGTACAACAACAGGTCCAAAGCAAAAAGAAAGCGCATTTTATGGAACGACGCCAGTGAAGCAGCAATGTAAACAACACCGTTTGTCAGCTGCTGTCAAACGCTAATTGAGTTAGCTATATTGAGTATGTGTGAACACTTCTCAATTAACTTATTATTGGCTCAATTAAAAACGAATGTCTAAACACCATATTAGACACAAGAATCATTTTATTTTCTCTTTTTATAACCTCCAAAAAAGAATTTGGAGGGTATATTCACTTTGTCATTTCGTTTGTAACGCATCGAAATATCCATCTCAGACCCCATAAAGTATATATATTCTTAATCAGTGATGAAATCTAAGACAATCTGAGCATATCCGTCCGTCCCTCCGTCCGTCCGTCTGTGGAAATCACGATTCAGTCCAAACGAAAAGAGCTAGACTCTTGAAATTTGGTACAAATATATTTTAAACCTTAGAGCAGGTAAAGTTCGAAGATGGGCTAAGTCGGGCAAGAGCGAAAAAAGTTCACCTAAGAAGAACTAAACCAACCCAGAAAAAACTACATAATTTTTAAAGTTAAGCAAATGATATATTTTTATGTCAAATACGGTCGAATACCTTAAACTTGGAGCCTTAAAAAGTATATATTTTTGGACCGCGCCCGCGTTATTATATGCAAAAATAGCATAAAAATTTAACAAATTGTTTTACTTAAGCCTACATACCTTAAAAATAACATTTTTAAGCTTTAATGACGAAACTGAGACGAAACCTGGTACTACTCTGCCCTACCCCCTCCTCCCCCTTTGCCCCCTAAATGACCATACCAAAAAAAAAATTAAATTTTTTATACAATTATCCCAAGCATTTATTTTAGAGTTTTATGACTGCCGATTTCTGCCCTGCCCCTTTCTCCCCCTTTGCCCCCTAAATGACTCTACCAAAAAAAAAATAAAATTTTGTATACAATTATCCCAAGCATTTATTTTTAGAGTTTCATGACTCCCGATTTCTGCCCTTCCCCCCCCTACCCCTTTGCCCCTAAATGACCCTACAAAAAAAACACAATTTTTTATACAATTATCCCAAACATTTTTTTTAGAGTTTTATGACTGCCTGTTTCTGCCCAACCTCCTCCTCCCCCTTTGCCCCCTAAATGACCCTATAAAAAAATATTTTTAATTTTGTACATAATCATCCCAAGCATTAATTTTTAGAGTTTTATGACTAACTCTTTCTGCCCTACCCCTTCCCCCCTTTGCCCCGTAAATGACCCTATAAAAAAATAAAAAATTTTGTTTTGTATATAATTATCCCAAGCATTTATTTTTAGAATTTTATGACAAAGGTGAAATGTTTCCCCCACAGCCCCAGCCAGAGCGACCCCGCAAAGATACAGTTTTAGTATCCCCCAAAAAGAATGGGACCCCATAAGGTATATATATTCCTGATTAGTGATGAAGTCTAAGACGGTCTAGCAATGCCCATACGTTCGTCTGTGGAAAACATGATATTGTCTATTTTTGAACCCCGCCCCCTTTAGTGGGCGTTGACGTACGATATTATATAAAGGAACTCTGTCCCATCAAGTTAAACATTTTAAATTCACTTACTAAATATTGGGAGGGTATTTAAGATTCGGCCCGGTCGAATATAACCTTTTACTTGTCTTTGTGTTATTTTGTTAAGCAAATGACATCTCTTTTTGAAATTGGAAATATACATTTTTGGATGCCGCCCCCTTAAAAGAATGTCGACATAAGATACTATAAGCAACCATAGTGTAAATATTTAACAAATTGTATTCCTTAAGCCTACACCTCTTAAAATTTAAATTTTGAAGCTTTATTTTTAAATTTTTACGACAAAGGTTTCCTCCAAGGACCTTCCGGAGCGACGAAATTAGGCACAGAAATGTCTTGAAGGAACTACGACCCAGAAGGTTAACCATTTTTAATTTACCTCCGTCCCTTTTGGTGCGGGTTGTATATAAAATAATAACTGCATATATAACGTAAATTGCTTTTATGCTGATGAAAAGGTTTTTATTTACTAAATCCTTGGAGGGTAAGTAGGATTCGATCCGGTCGAATATTTCTTTCTTGCCACCATTTTATTTATTGAATATTATAAACTGAAACAAATGGCATAAACATGCTCCACGCATTACCTTGTAAGCCTGCAAAAATCTCATATATTTTTAAAGCTTTCACAGATTACAAGTTATTTCATCATATTCTCAAGAGAAATATAACACAGCAGTGTAAGTAGACTACTTGATGTATCGTTGTAGAATATTTTAATCACACTAAATGTTTTGTGTAGTTTAAAAATGTATCGTGGTGGCAAAAGACAAAAATCACTTATTATGAAACCAAGTGGATTTTTTCAACTTGTTTAAACTTTCCTTCAGGTGTATCATTATCTTCAATTTCCATTATCAATATGACGGACCGTTCCTCTGCAAAGTAAACTTCGTCATTCTAATTGAATTTCTAAATATTTTTGTTCGAATTAAAAGCAAACCGCTTCCTGCAACAAAAAACGTTTTTCAGCTTGTTTTTAAATCCACTTTAATGTTATTCTTTTAAGTTTTAAAATGACTTACACATATACAAATATCCATGTTTACACCCAAACCTACAGTGTAAACCTTTTATATTGACGTCATAGACATTTTTCCGCATCGAAAACTACCTGCAATCTTTGTAGCAATTTAATTTTTTTATGAAAGTGCTATTTTTAATTTTTTCCTTTTATTTTCTTTTTTCATGCTTCTTCATTTTTCTTTTCCAAAGACATCCTTTATGAGATAATGTGTATGGCATTGAGTACTGCCAAGTGAAGAAAGGTAAAAATTTAATGGTTGGAGGTGTTGGATGATAAAAGTAACTTTATGTATGTATGTACTCGTAAGTAGTATGTATGTACTCGTAATAGCATAAATACACAATTAATAGCAGGATTAAAAACAAAACAAGTAAAAACGTTATATTCGACCGGGTCGAATCTTAAATACCCTCCAAATATTTAGTAAGTGAATTTGATGTGTTTAACTTGGTGGGACACAGTTCCTTTATATAATATCGTACGTCAACGTCCACTAAAGGGGCGGGATTCAAATATATACAATATCATGTTTTCCACAGACGAACGCATGGGCATTGCTAGACCGTCTTAGACTTCATCACAATTCTCTTTGGAGGGTATAAAAACTGTATTTTGGCG